>SEMN01000029.1:1200000-1540340 GCA_005408345.1 Macquaria australasica | reverse complement strand
AGGGGAAAGGGGAAAAAAAGAAAGGAAAAGGCTACGGCATGACTAAAGAGTTGGCAGGCTCGGTGTGAAAGGAGAGGAGGGCAGCCTGCAGGACAGAGGTTTAAAAGTGAGAGGAGTGAGAAAGAGGAGAAGGAGGAGGTGACAGAGACAGACGCAGAGCATGAAAATGGCCTTTGTCATCCCTTCTCAAACACAGAGCCGGAAGACAAAGGGAGCGTGAGCGCGAGCTGCTTTTTCCAGCATCTCTTAGATGACAATAGCTATTTGTCTCCTCATCAGAGAGAGGGGAGAGGAGAGAGAAGAAAGTACACTGCACACTGTTCTTCATGTCTCTTCCTTTTCACTCGCTTCTCATCTTCGTCCTCTTCAATCTTGCCTTTTTTCCAACCCCTCCCCCCCATCTCTCTCTCCCTCTTTCTCTCTCCTCATCTCTCTCTCAATGCCACAGACACACAAACACCCTTGAACATAGTTTCTCTCCCTCTGCATGCCGTGGCTCTAAATAGCTCTAACTCTCTGTTATTGGGGGCCGGGGGGGGGGGACCTCCACACCCCATCCTCCCTTATTCGAGGTTAGAGGTTAAGGGTCACGCTTGAGTGCTGATGGTGCATCCTGCCAGACAAAGCAGATTAACGCACACACACACATTGAGGGCGAGCAGTGGTATGTCACCCCTCTAACCCCACCCCCCTCCCAGCTTGTTCCCAAGCCCCAGTCTCATTGGGTGAGATAGTATCATAAGTGGCAGGTTGCACCAATGAGAGGTCAAGGCCTCGATTGTGTGTGCGGTCAGCAGTCAAACCACCTCTTGCCACGGGCGGTGATGTCACTGCCGAGTTAGTATTCATAGTGAACAAATTGCAGATAAACGCCGCAGGCGTCATTTGGTGTTGTGGCTTAAGTTTCGGTTTGATCTTATGCGTTCTTCCTCATCTCACACTGTCATGTTGTGCCACTTAGTGCATACTTCTATCCAAATACACATTTATCTTATTATCCATACTTAATGTTGCACAGCTGGAAACTCAACCCTGTGCTGGTGCTGTGCTCCACTGATCTATAAGATCAACTCAATTCAGTCTCTCTCTAAACTCAATAAGAATCAGAAGAATGTTATCTGGGCAGTGTTTAACTCTAAATTATTTTCATTTAGTCATCTAGTCTGACCTTGCTCTGGCAGGGAATTTAAGATAAGATTAAAAAATTGCTTAATATGCAAACTTAGTTTATGCTATTAGCTTAAATAATGTAATATTTTAAATCTCCACACTGGGAAATTGTCCTGTGGCCTCACCAACCTGGGCTCTCCTCAAGGATAGTTGCTCTAACCACAAGGACTCAATGTTGCTCCACAGAAATTTTATGTTATATTAGTAGGGCTGCAACTGAGGATTATTTCGTTGTTGATGAACATTTAGTCTATAAAATGTTTTAAAAAATGCCCATTACAGTTTCTCAGTACCCAAGGGGATGTATTCAGATTGCTTATTTCAGCCAACCAACAGTTTAAAACCCAAACATAATACATTTAGAGTGACATGAGAAGCTGAAATCAGCAAATGTTCAGCATTTTTCCTTGATTAATTAATTATGGATTAATTCCTTATAAAAAGTGCATATCTTTATTTTCTGTTAACTGACCGCTCAAATAATCGAAACATATTAGATTTTGAACTGGAATGATGAGTCAGATAAGTATGGCTATGGATAACCCTTTTTTAATTCAAAGCATCAATCTTTCTTTTGACAGAATTATCTCACCACAAGGTCCATTCAGTAGCTGTTGTCAAGCTTTTGATCATATCACATTATCTTCACCAGCATATGGATTTAAAATCTCCATGTCAAACTGGATAAAAATTAAGCTTTTTTTAATTCTTCATTTTATGTTATTGGAAAAAAAACTTCCATTGCCAAACAAATGTCCATTTTATTAAGTTATTTCTGTCTAAACTGGTTTTTTAAACCTTATTGTTTTAAAAAACTGAAAACATCTGCCAATGCAGTGACAATATTTCAACCTATTTCCAGTAGAAATCAACTTTTTAAAGGATTTTATAGAAACAGTGTGTATCTTAAAACAAGAAAGGTTGCTGCACCAGAATCAAGAAAAATGAGCAAAACAAGATTTTTGTTGGAAACAATTTGAAATAATCTTGCTGCACTGGCAGGTTTTTCACTTGCTAAGGACTTGCTAACAGACAAAAATTACTTGACAAAGAGATTTTTTACAGTGTAAAAGTGTAAAAAACACCCAGCCCAAGATGAATGTAGAACAACAACAGATCAATTTGGTTGTCCTTCACTCCGCTGTTGATCTGTATGTGAGGTCTTCCTTCTGATCTGGCATCAGTGGGCAGCCCTGCCAGTGTGTTTAGAAGTGTTAAATGCCCCCCTGACCTGCAGCAGTCTGTTATTAGGCCTACCGACTGCCAGGCCTGCTAACTCATACTGGCATCAACGCCCACGCCTGGCAACACACACACACACACACACACACACACACAGGTCAGATACACAAACTCACATATGCAAACACTTACAGGCAAACATGTTGCACAGAAACACACACACACACACACACCACGGGCACTCAGCAGAGGGTGAATAGCCAGTGATCCTCCTCCTCCTTCCGCCTTATCAGTGAGTCGCGTTCCGCCTTAGCCATGCATACTGTACAGTCATTAATCACGATTCTCATTAATTATCTATGCACCCGGCTGGCTAATTAACACATCAGCTCAAGCAGAACTAATGCTGCATGCTAGTTCACCTCCCACTCACACCCAACACTCCAACCCCCCCCCCCCAGCACACACACACACCCCCTACAAACCAGCCCCAACCCTGCTTCTCCCAAATTTCCGCTCCTGTCAGCTGCCAGGAGGACACGGACTTGTGAGAAAAAGCTTTAAATGTGACAATACAGTTGGAGGATGGCACAAAGACAAACCACAAAGCTGCAGATTGAAGGAACACTCTGCTCTATATTACAAGTCTGTGGTGTTAAATGTCTTGTGTTGTAATTTACATCTTCGTTGAACCCATATTTGCTCTTGTTGTCATGTCAACACAAGTTGTTTGCTCCAGTCCATTACCTGGAATGTATTTCAACAGCCCCTAATGAATGGCCATAAAACTGTATTTGTAACTACCTGCAGGTGAACACAGTAGTGCTAACATTACAAAAGTACAGTACAGGCTGAACGAAAAACCTAGAAATCCACCAGCAACCTTCTTTCCCATTTTATAGCTGACTTAATAACCTGTGCTGCTATAATATAGAATGCATTAAAGGCCCACAATCACCAGCATTTTAAAAAAGTGAAATCCACTTGTGAGGGGGAAATTAAACCATGTGCATCTTTTGTGAGTTCATCTGTGGTGACACACAAGTTTCCACTGTTGACCTTTATAAAAACTGATTTGATAGTGCTGAGCTGCCAAGAGAGTCCAAAACAGAGAAATCTATTGTAGCTTTTTAGTTGTGTTGCATCATCCACTTTAAAATAGCCCTGCTCTGCTGGTGTACAAACTGCTTCACAAAAGAGGCGTGCTTTTTTCAGACAGTGATGAGACAGGAGAGGATTAAATATTATATATATGCAAAAAAACATTTATTATCCCTCTTATCAATTTTATCTTTGTTTTGTTTTGTCTTTTTAATCTATGTTATCTATTAGTTTTTATTCCAGCTTTAAATTTAACTTGTATTATTGTTTTTATTATTATAGCTTTCAAATCTATTTTATTTCATTTTCATCATTTTTTATTTATTTTCTTGCATGCATTGGTCTCAAATTCTTAAATTGTTTTTTTGTTGTTGTTGTTTACAGTCTACACTTGTTCTGTCTTATTATCTTATCATCTGTGAAGCACTTTGAACTGCACTAACCTGTATGAAAGGTGCTATACACATAAAGTTTGATTGATTCATTGATTGATATTATTATTATCCCAGCTAGCTTGAAGCGGTATTGTAACTGACTAGCATTAGCATGTTCATGGCTGCCACAGCAGTTTTACTGTTGCTTCCAGCTGATTGTAGGATTCTTTCCGTTTAGTTTATTAAATACCTGCAGCCATCATTCAGCAGAAGGATTCTGTACTTTTCAGAGTTTATAGGCCTCAGACAAATCATTTGTTACATAGCAGCTGTCCTCAGGTTGAGTCAGAGCTGTCGGGACATTTTTGCTTTACTGTAAGTAAAAGTCTGATCCATTTACTCCGGAAAGTCAAAAATCATTTTTCTGCTATATCAAATTTATTATTACAGGGATCTTTCAGTTTTACTGCTCAAATCCAAAGTCTCACAGTATTTGCAGGGTTTGCAGGATTTTCAGGGTTTAGAAAATCTGAAATTCAACTAATAAAAAGACATTATTTGGAGATGTATTGTGTTGTGGGACTTGCTCATGCCTCAAGGAGATGGAATTTTGGAATTGAATTTGTGATGCTCATAGCATTTAATAAAAGCATTTAAAAATGCAACATCTCTTTTCAGAATCAGTGTCTAATACAACGGAGCCGAATAGATTATCCACAGAATTAACTGTTAAACAGTTTTCATGGGAATATTTTCTACTGAAGAGACTGTCTGTATGAAATGGTCCACAGTGAAGTCTGCTGAAATGTGTATCAAGATCTTTGCAGTGTACATAAGGTCTTGTTCTGTTTGCATCCTGAGCTTTATGCACTGGAAAACTAAGATATTACACTGCTGATATTACAGAGATATTTATACCTATGCAATTTTCTTTTTTTTCTCTTCCTAAAGGAGTCCAAATAAGGAAGATGCAAAGAAGAGGGACGGACAGTAAATAACATCCCAGTGTGTAGAAAATGCAGTAATTGAACTGGATGAATCGGACACCTCTCCAGCCTTTACACTCTGTGGGAAGGCTTTAACCAGCCGACACCAATCACCAGAAGGGCCTGGTTTTAATTTGGTCATTTCTTCCCGGTTAGAGCACACAGGGAGCAGGCGGAGATAACAAGCAGCGAGATGGATTCAAACCGAGTCCATTCAGAGTACAGTTGAGGTGCCACATCCTGCTGGGATATCTGGCCACTCCATGTGGTTTATATGCTGGTCCTGCTTCTGTAGTATTTACTCCCTTTAATCTCCCATGAGGCCTTGGGCTAGAGTGAGATATGTGCCTGGGGGCAAAACGGAGGGTAATTCACACTCAGACATGGAATTATAATGTTTCCATGCATGAAGCCTCTGAATAATTTACAGCTTTCAATGGCTTAACATTACTCATCCTGCAAACACACACACACACACACAGGGCCTGGAACCGCCCAGGCTGTGGTGCAGATTTAGTCATCGCCCTCGCCTCACCAATCTCTCACTGGTGCATCACTAAATACAGCCCCCCTCATCTCATTCTTTCTGACAGCCATGTGCAGCATATAATTATGTCCCCCCTGAAACCAGAGCAGTAATCTCACACACTTGTCTGGCCATTATTATGGAGGCTCTGGCTTCTCTCTGCCCACACTGTGCCTTCCCCTCAACCTCTCTCATCCCAGCACTTGTTCTTTCAGCTGAGCTCCGATTTCTCCATCTCTACTTCTTCATATCTCTCTCTCTCTTGTTCTCTTTCTTTCTCTCCATGGGCCAAAAGCCTGAATGAGAGAAAGAAGGAGAGCGCGAGAGAGAGAGAGAGGCGCTCTGACATTAACGAGATTGCTCGTTAAGAAAGGAGGGAGGGGGAGAAGGAGAGAGGAAGGGAGGTGGAAAATGGAGTGGCTGTAATTGGGAGGTTTTTGAAAAGGAGAGAAAGAAAAGACAGAATTAGGTTTCCACCCAGGACCTGTCTGAAAGTGTGTGTGTGTGAAGCAGATACAGAGGCGACTAAATACAAGGTGAGAGAATGACTTGTTGGATTTTTCAAGAGGTGCTAAAGGTCAGACACACCTATCAATCAGGTTCATACAAAGGGCCCGGGTCTAGCTCCCCCCCACCTCTCCAGCCCTCTTCCCACCAGCTCCCTCCATCTCTCTCCGGAGACAAAGAAACACTTTACAGTAACAGGCTTCTGGAGACTATTTCCTCCCAGTGCCTGTAGCTGCTGCACTGTCAGCAGGCCCATTACAGAAATGCATTTCATTGGCATTTCACTTCTTGTTGGGCAGGGAGGCTAGAGAGCTGCTGCACAACACCAGACACATCCTGCCGAGACAGCTCGGTTTTTTTATAGCAACATAAAGAAGTGTCGACTTTTCCCTGCATGTGGATAAAAATATTTACTCTTTCTCGAAGATATTAAGCCTCAAGGAGTGATGCACAGTGCGTTTTTCTTTTTGTGGGTTCATGTTTTCTTTTTGAAGGAGCGAACATCTCTTGAAAACTTTTTCAGCTCAATATATCCGCTAATAAATTTAGGGAAACTGATATCTTAGTGTATGAATGAGCAAGCCACCCCAAATGAGCCCGTGTGTGGCTGACAGTGTGGGGCTTTGCATTTCTTAATGTGCAAATATGTGCCAATAAATGTGTGTATGTGTGTGTGTGTGTAAGTCGGTGTAATCCCTCGCTATGGGACGCCCTCCCTTCTTCCTGTGCCAGATGAGGAGATATTCTGCCAAATTCGACGAGCAAGTGGGCTGCCAACTGCGAGCATACACTTCTCTCAACCACACACCGAAATCATACACTGGCATATGATGCATGCATATAGGACACAAAGAGCAGTGTGTGTGTGCAGAAACACACACACACACACACACACACACACACACACACACACACACACACACAAAACACGGACACATGCTTGGCTGGGTGCGGGCAGGTTTATTCTAGTCTATAGGTCTGGAAGAAATGCTGGAGGATTAGGGAGAGAGCCCATGGAGAGGTAGATGGAGGAGCTATGGGAGGCATGCAAGGGTGGAGATGAAGATGGAGAAGAAGAAGAAAAAAGACAGAGTTAAAGTAAATGAAAAATAGCGAGGAAAAGATGGACAGAAATTAGATCAAGAGGCATTATGATGGAGGAATAAAAGCAGGCCAAGCTGGTGCTATGAAACAGTTAACTCCATGGTTTATACAGCAGGATGGATTATCTCTACCTCTATTCCCCCCCCCTCCTGCTCCAATCTCTCCATTGTGTGCCACTATAGAGCTCTATGGAAGCAGCGGTGTGGGGGGGGATTGAAAGAAATTCCCTCTCTTTCTCTTTCTCCAGCTAAATTAATAATATGAAGCTCTCTATCCCTCTCAGTCTGCTTTATCCTTTTATTCACCCCCCCCCCCCCTTCTCCGCTTTATCTCAGAGTATTCCTTGATTCTATTATTCCCTTGGCTGTATGCTAGAGTTATAGGAGTATATGCTGGTGTGTGTGTGTGTGTGTGTGTGTGTGTGTGTGTGTGTGTGTATTCAAAGCAAGCTTGACAGGCTACACACCAAACTGAGCATGAGAAGTTTTTTCGCTGGTGAGAGACTGCAGGGTATGAAAGAGAGAGAGTGAGAAATAGCGAGAGGTATAGATACAAGTGCGACAAAGGGAAAGCGGAGGGTGAGAGGGAGAGAAATGGAGAAGATGGGGAGAAAGTGCGGGAGAGAGAGGGAGAGTGGGTAAGGAAAGAAGTGAGAGAGAAAGTGACGTGCAAAGGCGGAGGTGTGAGATGAGACCAAATAGATCAGTCACAGTTTCTAATAAGAACTATGACACGTTCTCATCTTTTACCTTTCTTCTTCTTTCTTTTTTTATTCTTAACCCTCTGTCCTCCCTCTATTTTCCTTCTTTCCCCCCTTCCCCGTAAAATAATACTGATTACTGAAGTTAGAAGCTATCAGTTAGAAGCTCCAAAAGCAGTGTTTACTCATCGCTTTACATCTGTATCATAGCTTAACTCCAGCGAACCAGCGGATTCAACCACCTCTCAACCACACATG
The DNA here is from genome assembly GCA_005408345.1 of Macquaria australasica. NCBI lineage: Eukaryota > Metazoa > Chordata > Actinopteri > Centrarchiformes > Percichthyidae > Macquaria > Macquaria australasica. Next base: position 1,532,432 of record SEMN01000029.1, on the reverse strand, counting down.
GTCTACACAGCAAGATATGGACATATTCAGCACTATTTGGAGATCAGTTTTCAGTGTTGCAGGGAGGAACAGTACAAGCAGAAGCAGCAACAGTGAGCTGTTGAGCTGCAGACAACAGGCAATATGGTTGTTTGTGTGAACCAGCACACCTCATGCCATCAAGGTGAACCTTTTTTTTTTTTCACCTTGTAGGACTGTGAAGGGGAAAAAACAGCAGCTTAAATGGTCGCAGTTGGTCACGACTACCCACCCACATTGAAAAACGGCATTACATCAAAAGCACTACGAGCATCTACGTTCATCCACTAGAAAGTGGTGGCTGATATGTAATGGTGCTCGAGCAAATACTACATATCAGCGGGTACTGGCCCAGATCAAGCACTGCTCCACATTCTCTTCCCCCCCCCCTTTCCTCCCACCTCCCTCTCTCCCTTCCTCACCCTTCTTTCTCATTTCTCTCCCTCCCCTCTGTCTCTGCATCTCTGCCAGTGGATGTCTTTAATCAGAGCGTCAATCAGAGTGCGACGTGCGTTAAGAGAATGAAGCTTAATCCAATATAAGATACACAAGATAATACAGCTGTTAAAACCATCAGCCGTCTGCTGGATAACAACCCTGTCACCCATGTTAAGTTTCTCTCTCTCTCTTCCTTTTCTCCCCTCTCCCTCGCTTTCACTCTTCGTCGTAATCTCACTCTCTTAATGCTGAAATGAACGGTTGTTAAATCTCAGCATCTCTCCATCAGTTTTTTTTTAAAATTGTAGTCTCTTTGCATCATAGTCTCCTTCAGGGTTATTAGCCTATTGTTAACAAGAAGTCTAAATCTAGCCATGAATAAACACTTTTGGATAAACTGAAATGAGATTTAAAATTACGGTAGAAAAAAAGTAAATCAAATCTAAAAAAACTGCCCATGAACAAAATAAATACAATAATAAAAATACTATTTATTTTTGCCAAAATACAGAGAGAATCCTTAATAAGTCACCCCAAAGAAAAGGAGCACACTTTTTTGGGAAGATTTTTGCATACAGAAATACCTTTTAAAATACTAAAACGCACATTAAAAGAGGCTCAAACTAAACCTTTAACAAAATAACTACTGACCTAAAAATGGGAACCCTTAATACCAATCTGTAAATAAACAGAGCTTTAATTAAAAGTTGCTGTTAAACTGTAAAAGCCTTGACCCTTCTCTCCCTTTTCCACCACTAACAGAAAAACAAATCTTCATTTCTCCTATGCAGCGCTGACTGCTGGATGTTGGATTAAAGCAGTGAGATTATTCATCGGATTGAGGCAGATTAACCAGTTAATGTGACCTACTGGCCAAACTGGTCATTTTATCAATGAGCAGAGAAACAGAGAAAGAGAGAGAGTGCATCTAAAACAGAGTGAAGTTAAAAACAAAAAGGAGACAGCGAGAGATAAAACAGGAGCACAGGTGGGTGAACCGGTTAAAGGAGGTGAAGAGTGAAAGCCTGTTTGAGCGCTGACAGACGTTTAAACTAAACAGACATTTAACAGACAGATAGATGGAGAGATAGTCGATGAGGAAAAAAAAGTGAATTAATGGAGGGTGACTGCGGGAGGAGGGGCTTCTGTCACCACCTGCAGGAGCCAATGGAGGCGGTGGTAGGGTCTAAAACAGCATGGTTAAGGACAGAGAGATAAGATAGGACTGGGAGCTATTCATCACATTTATGGGAGAGGTGACATTTAGCCAGACAGCAGCTTGGTGCATAGTGGGTTTTGAGGGCGCACAGGCCACAAAAAGGGCAGAAAGTAAAAGAAAAATGGTGTGAATCAATGCTTGCATGCAAAACAGTATCTAATTCTGCATTCAAATAGGCATCTTTTGGACATGTTTCTTTGCCATTATTTCCCTTGTGGAGTAGATTTGTCTCCATGTAAACAGACAGAATACATACAACCATGATTGTGACGATCATTTTGAACAGAAATGATGAGAACGAGCTGATTATTTGCACTTCTCTCCTTGTTCTAGTTCTTTTGTGTGTAGGCGCAGGGCTGATTTCCTCAGTCTGAGTATGGGACACCTGTCACACAACACAGAAACACACACAGATACATAAACACACACAGACACCTGTGTCTTGTCTAGGTGAGACATAACGCACGGGTGGGACCAAGAGATAGAGAAAGAGCGAGAAAGGCTTTAGAGGGAGAGAAACGGGGCTTACGGAGGACAGAGGGAGGACGGATGGAAAGCTGAAGATAAACTAAGCTTCAGACAGCAAAGCAAAAATGTGTGCTGGGAGAAAGAGACGCACTTTGTTGTGAGGGGACAGTGGACAAGGGGACTGACAGGCAGGTTTGAAGGCGGAAAAAACAAGGGATGCAAGAGATGGCCTGGGAGAAAGAGGGGAAAAAATGAATGGAGAGAAGAAGAGAGTTGGAAAAGGCAATAGGAGGAGAAAAAGAGAGGGGCGAGGGAGAGGAGGGAGGGTCCGTGGGTTCATAATCCCCTTACAGACAGCTTTGTTGAGTGATTGACAGCCCAGCACGCCACGTTAGAGCCCGAGCAGGCGGCCGCCATGACTGGAGGGATTATCTCTCCCCTGGTTTACAACCCCCCCCCCCCACACACACACACACACACACAACCCCCCCCCCACCCCCCTCGATAGGGTCAAGTGGTACAGGCCAGTTTCTGTTGTTTTCACGCTCTCTTTTCATGCTCGCCCAGAAACCTTTTGCTTTTGTCTCACATGATTGTGTTGTTTTGCAAATAATGCTTAATGCGGTGATGGAGGGGCATCATGGGGGGTGGTACACAAACCCACGCAGGGCATGTACACAAGCGCATGCACCCACGCATGACGCATGCCTGACATCCACATAATCACACTTGTACAAAAGCAGCCGAGGACACACACACACACATAAAAACTACCTCTATTCAGCATGCAAGGGCACCATGAGGGCACAGAAGCACTTAAACAAGACCTTGAGTGAATTCTTTTGTTCTAGCTAAGTACCACCATAATAGAGTTAGCTCGCCCATCACAAGAGTGATTACATTTAAGAGGAAACATAAGGAGAAAGCAAAGGTTTTGATTAAAAGGAGATAACGCAAAAAAATACAGTTAAATTAGAGCACTTACGGGCGATAGCGGCATTGTTTGGGCACTCTGAAGCAGCTATGTTAAGGCTTTGAGAAATCAGATCATGTGTATGATTAACCAAGTGCCAGAATACACACCTCAGAGATTGGACGTGTTGCAATGCTCAGCTGTGTACACACGTGCCACACATGTATATAACGGCCACCCAGGACTAAGGCTCCAGATGGGCTAGGCCTAACTGGGACCAGTGGCTCTACTGAAACACACAAAATGGGGAACCAAATCCAAACACCACAGCAGCTGTGTGTGTTAGCCAGCAAGGACAGATACTTTTCAAAACCCAAGACACTACAGCCAGAGAGTTATCAGTGCCACGTAACGGAAATAAGCATCACGTGCAAATACGCATGCACGCACATCCACACGCAAGGTACAGGACTGCACATGTTCGGCACAGTGACCCACAGTCGTGCCACCCATCCATCAACTGAAAAACCAAAGAACACAAGAGAGAGACTGTCAAAAAGGAAGGCTTTTGTCCCATCTCCCCCTCTTTTCCCCCCTCCGCGCACCAGCATTCTTCTGGCTTGATTTTCTTTGTGAGGAGGGAGGGAGAGAGGGAAGAAAGAAAGGAAGGATGAAAGAAAGAAGGGAAGAAAGAAGGGGCGCTCCATCTGTTTTTTTCCCCCTCCTGTGGCTGGGGACCTGCAATACAGCTGCACTCCAAAAAGGAGAGCAAGACTGATAAAGAATAAGAGAGGAAGAAAGAACGGAAGATTTTTGGAAGGGAGGTTAGAAGACGGGATAGCTAATGAGGGAATGGCTTCCTGATTTCCAGAGAATTTTGAGGGAGTGGTACATCTGCTCATGCATCTACGCGTGTGTGTGTGTGTGTGTGTGTGCAGGCCGAGCTCTGGTTCACAGTCGCTCCCAAATTACTTTGACACCGCAGTGATAGGCAATCATGATTATTCATCCTGTCTTCACTACAGAGGGGCTATTTACTGCTTGACGGTGATGAGCGAATGAGGAGAAACAGAGACTACATATCAAAAGCCACCCACAAAGAAGAAGAAGAAGAGAGACAAAAAAAAAAAAAAAGAAGCACCAGACTGGGAAGAAAAGAAGAGAAAAAGATGAGAGCAAGTCAAAAAATGAGGGAATACATTTTACTGTCTGCCAACTAGCTGTAACATGATAACGTTCTTGGATATGTTGAGAGGGAAATTTACACTGGTGGTGAGCTAGGCAGCGAGAGAAAGTAAAGGAAAAGACAAAAGAAATGAAGGGGGGATTAGAGCGGAGAAGTGGACTGGTTTTACAGACGACGAGAGGGGTAAGAGTGCGTGTGGGAGAGTGCGAAGCCGGAGAGCCGGAGTGTGTGCGAGGGCTTTCAGTGGAAGCGGCGGTGGTGGTGGTGGTGGGGAGCTCTTTTGTTCACGGGGAGCAGAGGGAAGAGGGTGAAGTGAAGGAGGGAGAGCGAGAGAGTGGAAAAGGAGGAGTGGAGGGGAAGGAGTGAGGGATACGCTACTGACGGCGAGAGGGATGGGGGGCTGGAGAAACTCAACCCCTCCACTTGGACTTTTTCCAGCACTGAGAGCAATAACATTTTTCATCTGTGCATGCATGAGTATGTGTGTGTATATACAGGCTCTCCACTGTGTGTATGCATGCCTGGCCGTGTGTATGCCAGTGTATACGAACGCTGGGGTGTGTTAGTGTGTTAACGCTGACTGTAAGGCATGAGGACAAAGAGAGAGAGAGAGCGTAAAGGAGGGTAAAACCGCAAAAACCCAGCTCTGAGTCGTGTATTATAGCCAGTGCTGGAGTATCGGATGATGGCATGTGGACGGGGCAACAACAATCCACTTCACCGCTCTTTCTATACAAGATGGATCTTGTTAGAGTTGCTTGTCTTAGACAACAAAGCACGGCGGTGCACTCCCAATGCTGCACAGAACGGACACTTGGAGGCAGTCAGGCTAGTTTACTTCTGTACGTGGCCTTAAATCATCGCCTCAGGTTGAAATGCTTTTATCGGTGAAACGTCCGCCTTACAGGAAGTGGGAGGAACAGCCTTGTTTTAGTTTGACAACCATGGATTTTTGTGTTTGTCCAATGCATTTTTGAAAGAAGTTCATAGACCCTGGAGGCTGGATTTTCTCAGTCCAAAGAGAAGAATGTAACCCTTCAACTGGTGTCAAAGTGAGACTATGTCACTTTTAACAGCTTTAATAGCACATTCTCACTCTTACAAATGAAAAGTAAAATTCATTAGGAACAAAATGCACCATTGCTCATTTCAACACACTCACAGGTTTTGCAGCTACAGCTTTATTTAGCCTGATATGACAATTAGCTTATGCAGCGGATTTTTAAACTTTGGAGAGCTAGCATATTTCCCAAAATGTTTACCCATTCCCTTTGAGAGAATAATAATCTGAGGGTAACATTGTGACTGAAATTAATATATATTGTGAACGCTGTTGCTTTCACAGTCTCTTGTCAACATCCGTGAAACATACAAGCAGGAAACCTTGAGACAAAAAGTTTCCTGTGCTTAACCACCAAGTGAGAAGTTTTTAAATCGCAAAAAGCAATCTAAATGGAAACACTTGGCATGTGCTACCGTCCATCTCAGTATGTGATCTCTACAAACAGCTGAGCTGCCCCCACATGAAGCCCAAACCTTCTGCATCCAAATCTGAAGAAATTAATCTTAATCTTGCGTTTTTAACGTCACTCCTACTTAAATTATATCCAATGCAGAACCCGAGAAATGGAGCATGATTTTTCCCTGCACAGCTAGCCAAGGTCAGTTTCCCCATAGACTGTAAGAATGATGGGCTAATGCCAAAGCCAGATGGACTACGCTCACTGTACGGTCTTTTACCTCCTAATTAGAACTATGCATATGTGCACACACACACATACACACAAGCATCTGCGGAGTAGAAAGCGTGAAGCCTGGAAAAATAATCAAGGTGCTGGGAGTTAGTGATGGAGAATATTATAAAAGATCTGAGGTAGAGAAGTAGGCCTGTGCTCATATGGGGTGATACATGTGTTTGTTTATTAGCGAGCCAAGTTTCAAGATGACTGGGTGTTACTGCAGCGGGGCAGAGCAGGACAGGGTTCCCCCACCAAAGCTCCTTAGCTTAGCATGAGGATCATCTCTGACCCATTGTAAGTCAATGGGTAAAGATTATCTTAACGCTACGATGCTTTGGAGTAACAGGTCTCCACATCTCCCACACGAGACCAAACATCCACTGCAACAGCCAGAGGATCCAACCCCCCCCCACCACACACACACACACACACACAAATAAAAGCCATGTATTGTTTTGTACGTGAGCAGTGAATAGTTGCTGTGCTTTGTTACCAGGCTCCTTGCAGGCAGAGTGATTCATGTATGCTTACTTTTGCGGCTCTGTGTGTTTCTGCAAATCTCTGGATAACAGCTCCTTATGCCAAAAATATAAATGTGAAATGAGATATTTAAAGCAAAACACCACCTGTAACCACTTCATCACTTACAAACGCAGCGACCGGCTGGGTGCCTTGCATTTCTAGGTCCGGTTCGTTGTTTGGCGGTGTATTTTTGTTATTCCTGACGTGACTTGGTGAGATTGTGCTCCACTTCAGAGTACAATGGGAGTGCAATAATGAAAGGAAAGCATCCCGGGCGAACGTCAGGTTTTGGAGTGTGTCTGGCAGAATCAAAGAGCGAGGACTCTTAGGCTCTTCCAACACTTGCACAGGATGAAATCCAACAAAGATGAGGCAGAGACACCATTTGATTGTAGCCTCAATAGACCAGAATGAAAGTTGACGTTTGAATAAGAAGCACGACTCTTACAGCATATCAGGAAAACTTGGTGTCTTGCATCCTCTGTATTATTATCCCTCTTTTCACCTACACACAGCACAACTGATGGCAACGCATTTTCTGATGAAATGCAGAAAAACAAAAATTGAAGCATAAGTGGGCGAGGCTGGTTGAGAAAAAGGTGGGTTCAACAATAAATGTAAATTACAACACTTCATCCTGGAGTGCAACGAACTCGAAATATTGATTATACAGCAGAACAGTAGAGCTTTCTTTTAAAGGAATTGATTTCGCTTTTGGCAAATTAGGCCTATCAACACATTGTTCTGCTACAAGGCATTTGGCATCACTTCTGCCTCTGTGATTCCTGCATACTGCTTGTGAAGTTTAAGCACAGTGTGTTTGCAGCATCTCATCTTATCACATGAAGTGTAGTAAACACAGAGTGGGGGAAACAGCTGCCAGTCTCTTAATCGCGCCACGCAAAGTTGATCAAAGAAGCTCATTCTGCCCCAAAAGCCAATGAATTCCTTTAAAAGCTTACCAGGTTTCATGCTGGACTTCACAGGGATAAATATTATGGGACGTGTCAGTAATGAGGAATGAGGGAGCCAGCTCGGTTGTATGCGAGCAGGAAGCAGCTAGTCAAGGTGGTGACCTATAGATCATCAGTCACTCTCCCAGTACCACTGTCAAACCCAGCCGCGCTCCCAAACCATCCATCTCTCTCTGAACTCGCCTTCACTCACCGTTTCATACTTTTTGTTTCCTCCTCTGACCCTACCAGCTCTCTGCCCCCCTCCTTCCCCCCATCTCACCCTGACAACACCCACTTCTTCTATTTCTGCCCTCTCGCTCATATCAGTCGAAGATGTTTGCCAAAACTTCAGCTGTGACAAGGCACAGCTGTTCACCAGAAAACCCCGCTCATTTGTCTCTCTTGCGCAGACACGCACACTCTCTCTGCTTAACATTCATTTACAAAACCATTTTGGGCCGGTGTCCAATCAAAGCGCCGCGTTGACATCCACAGGCAGACGGCGAAAGGAGAGTGATGGAGTCAGTGCTGATGAAAGTGACGGGACGCAAAGGCTGAAACCGGAATGAACCCTGGCTGCTGAGCCGAGCAAGTGACTGGGAGATAAGACGAAACATTTGTTTTTTGTTTTGCATTTTACAAGTTCTCCATAAAGATGCGCAGAGCAATGCAAAGGAGGACCCCACCGGGATACTGCTAGAGGGGACAGCAGGTGGGAAAAGACCTAACACACACACTGCAAAAAATCTCCGTCTACGTCATGAAATTTATATTAAAAAAAAGACTAATCAGTGTCAGTCAGTCCCCCCTGTGTCCCTTGACCCACACACTATGGAGCCACGATACCACGCCTCCTACAGTTGTTGTTCCCTCACTCCTCTGTTGCATTTTAAAAATTTGCTGGGAGAGAGCAGAATCTGAGGGTGGAGTTACACTTTAATAATGCAGGGTGTTGCGCTGAAGTCAAGAGCATTTCAACTTAATTGTAGAAAATACTTGAAAGAATATTTTTTATTGAAAACAGGTTGGAATAATCTTATTGCACTATGAGAGAATAAGACTTTATGACTGAATTACAGACAAAAAAAAAAAAGACTCAGAAGGAGACTTTTCGCAGTGCAGGCGCACATAGCATACATCAGAACAGCTTAGAGCTTGGAGATCTTAACACACAATTTAGTATTCATGGCACAAACGCACACATGCCAGCACATCCTCTGTCACAAAACAGAATCCACACACACTCACACACATGAAATGACAACAGCGTCAACTCCCTGCTGCTGCTATCCCGTTTATCTGGAATGATGCCGGAGCCACAGTAGCTGCTGCAACACGAGCCTGACCCAGCGCTGTGGAGATGTGCAGAGCAGCAGCAGAGCTGGGAGTCTCGTGATACTGAGCCTAAACAAAACTGAAGGGCAAGGAGGGGAGGATGGAGGGATGACAGAAGGGGAGGAAGAAGAAAGGGCTAAAAGCTAAGAGACTGGAACGTGAGTAAAAGAAAGGATAGGGGAGGTGATGAACAGTGTGACAGAGGTTGGCTTTACCTAGCACACCCCTCTGGCCTATAAAGTCCGCACACACACTTTGATACTGGCTTCTCATCCTACCAGTTCGCTTCTCTGTGTCACCCGGGGAAGGAGGATTGACCTGGCCCAGTCGTCCAAATGCTGCCAGGAGGATTGGATGATCCTGCTTAGGCAGGGTGTGCTGTGAAGCAAGCTAATGAGAGGCCAATGTGTGTGTGTTGGCTGGCTTTACTAAGGGGCTCTGGGTTCAGCCACCCAGGGCAATCTGCCCAGTGATGCTGGGACACATGTGACCCCTTCAGACCTACGGCCTGGATTACCATTACCACTACTACCATTGTGAATGTGTGTGTGCGCGTGTTTCCAGGGAAGAAAGTCGCTTGTTTCTGCATGTGTTCCAACATTCTGAACTAGCTCAGCCAGCCAACACGCTTTTAATCTCCTTCATCCTAATCATCAGCACTTTTAACAATTACCAAAATCCCAAAGTCACTTCCAAAGCCCCAGGGACTGGGGAAGTAAATTAGTTCTTTAGCTCACCCCAGCATATTTACAACACCGCTTTATAGCTGTTATGATGTTGATGAATGTGCACTGCCCCTGCCAAATAAACTTATAATCGAGTGATAAAATAATGAATGAATTCCGAGTGGAACAACAGTCCGTGACGCCTGCCAATTTCCTCACCTCTCCTGTGTGTGTGCGCACATCTGTCCTCCTGTGTTTACCGTCTCATCGTCGCAGTGAGCGTTTAACGCTCACTTGCACATGCAACAAAAGCAGATACATTAGGACCACACACTCTTTTACACACGTGTCCGACAGAAGATGGGAGGGGAGGTCGAGCCCCATGAGGCTCATTTGTGTGTGTGTGTGCAGGCATCTGTTGGGAACGTGCGGTTGCAATAGATCTGTCTGTTCACATGTCTGTATTTTCACAGTCCAACCGCATACCTGTGTGTCCATCTGCCTGCCTGCAATGCCCAAAGAAAAAAAGAAAAAGAAAGAAAAGAAAGAAAAAGATCCCAGCCTCTGGCCGGATTGGCTGCCTTCTCCTTCTCCTTCCCCTGGCCTTTCCATTCTGCCACATCAGCTGAAACCTCTTTTCACAGCTCCTGTTGCTCTCAGCTCGTAAACGTACACACACTCCTCTTTTTTTCACCAAGGGAGAGGGAGGTAGGAAGGAAGAGAAGGAGAGTGAGGGAGAAAGGGGGGGGGGCACTGCCTGCCTTGCTTTAACAGGCAGCTCCAGCAATATGGTTCATATTCTTTCCTTCTCTTCTTCTTTCCACCACATGCCTTCTCTTGTTTTTACACTCCCTCGCTCCTAAAATAAAAATAAAATAACTACCCAGTGGATATTCTCTAATCATTTAGCCTAAGGATGCGTGTAGGCTTACCAGGCTGCTGCTTACTTATCCACACAGCCCAGAAAAGCCTCGGTGCAGGCATGCATTATTCATGAAGGAGAAACCTACGGGTGGTTTGATGGGGGTGAAACCGGGTGTGGAGTTTCGAAACATACAAACGATCAATAAAAACAGGTGTCAGAATGCTGCTCCTTTGATATGACACCCCGTTTGACCTACTAACACTCATTCCACTCTCCGCGCTCAGTCCCAGAACGCCCTCGCCAAGAAGATTTCCAGTGATTTTTTTTTTTTTTTGGGAGTCTGTTCTCTGTTTTTTTTTTTTTTTGTAGTTGAAACACTTAGCCTAGTTAGCTAGTCTTTTATCCGGTGCCAATTAGCCAGCGATTAATGAATTATTGAGAAACGGGAAGGGGGGATTAAATTTTCATGTGGATCTTAGGGGAGAATGGTTGTATTACAAGTCACCGCGAGCGCCGAGCAAAGAGACGCCCACCCTCAGCAGGCGTTTACTATAATCTACAGCCGTTTACGCAAGTATGGAAGGGGAGAAAAGAAAAAGAGGAAGAGAGAAAGTGGGAGCGGAGGGAGGGGTGCATGAGAGATTTTGGCCTTAAGAACAGACACTGAAATCAAACTTGCAAAAGGGCCAAAATCTACAAAACTCCATATGCTGAGATCAGGGGAGTGACCAAAGCCAACATTCTCTCTACTTGAATTCATTTTCTCTCTCTCTCACTCTCTGTATGTGTGTGTCCACCAATGTGACCTACAGTCTTTGATCCCTTGTGTGTGTGGGTCACCTGCCACCCCAGCACCCACTCCACTTCAACCACTACTGAGCAGTAATGTAAGATTCGATCTTTCATTAGGGCGGCCGTGTAAGGCCGATAATAGGAGATGCTGAGATAAGGATAATGTATGTCTGAGGGGGGAGCTCCTCCCAAGGTGATCGTTCTGGTTCAGTTCTCTCTTCCTCAAGCAGAACCCATATTGGCACTTGAGACTTAACTGGTATTGATTTACTTAGGGTTAGGACTGTCTCTACCCCCCACTCTGCTCTCTCTCTGCCGCTGCTTCTGTTTCTCATTCACCTCCTGGCACCTGTCTCTGCTTCTGTTCCTCCCTGCACACCTCTGTCTCTCCTCTTTCTGCTGGGCCGTAGTAATTTCAACTGATGGAGCAGTCAATAAAAGGGTGGATGCAGCACTTGATTGCCGTAAGCATTTTGATACTGTATTTTACCGTAACTCACGTCAGCCTGAGCATCTTATTTATTCCAGGAATTAATCAGGTAGAGTCTGCGGCATGTGTATCCGCCACTACACCCATGGGTGCCTCCTTTTCCTCTTCACCTCTGTCACTCCTAACACATCTTTGAGTGTGTCAGTGGCTGCTGTAGTGCTATAATTAGTGGCTGGATGTGACACATGTTTCCAATTTGCTACGTCTGGTCACTGCACTGGAGGGGTGGGGGGTGACAGAGCGAGGTAGAGATAGAGACAGACGGAAAGTGACAGGGGGGGAAGGAAGAGGGAGAGAAGGACGGGGATGGTGGAGGAAACCGGGACAGAGGGAGGGCAGTGAAATAGAGGCAGAAAAATATAAGAAAGAGGGTGAAAGGTGTGAAAGAGGGAAGGGGAGGAGAGGGCGAGGAAGAGAAGGAGACGGAGATTGCTCACAGAGGCGGAGAGAAAGATGGGAGGAGAGGTGGAGGGAAGCTGCAGGTGGACGGTCTAGAACTTCAAAGCAGTACATCCAGCAGAGGTTTAGAGGTTAACAACGTGACAGTCCATTTGCTACACAGACGAGATGTGAACCATGCATGCGCTCCTGCACCTGATTGATACAGACTACTGCTTCTGCTTACTTTTCGCCTCATTTCAGAAGTACAAACCAGATGTGTGTGGCCTCAGGACTTAGTCCTTGGAAGATGTGCACTATTTGGACAAGCATGGGCTCTTAACATATTTCAGCCCAGGGCCAAAACCTATTTTGCCCTGAGGCAACTGAAACTAAAGTAGTCTACTGCTCTTGTCATGTAGAGACCAAGGAGAAACAAGTACATGGAAGAGTGTAAAAAAGGGCCAAGAAAATAAACTGGAGGAATGACTAAGCTGATTAACTATGAATAGTAAGCTTCATGAATAAGCTTCATAGTATACAATAGGCTTTGTATTTTGAATATATGAGTGAGCAAATCTGTGGAAATGAATATGTCTGGCGTCAAACCACCACCCCTCTAATTGCCAGCCAGGCCTATTCACTAAGCCCCGACACCCACCTAACACTAAACTCCATTAGGAGACAATGACATGGAATCACCTGTAAGGCCTCAAAAGCCCGGGCTGTTAGCTTCTCACTGAAAATTACCCTCCCGTGTCCACCTCTACTCCCTGTTGGGTGAATCCACCCACTGCTGACAAAAAGCCCTCATTAAGGGCTTCATGCCTGGCTCCACAGCGGGGGCCCACGCACAGTCACATCTGTGGAGAGGGGAGAAACCGGGCAGGCCGTAGCCTACAGCACATGGACACATTAAAAAACCTGTTAGTCTCTGAAAAAGCCCCTGGCATGGGTGTGAGCTGGATGACAAGGTTTGGTAGGCTGCCTAAAGCAAGCCTAAATTTGCTTTTGTAGTTTTTGTATTGTAAAGTGAGTAATGTAGGCAAAGTTACAAGAAATGGGAGCTACCCAGGACCAGTGTTCCCTTCAAGCTGATAGTTTGGTGGCCTACATATACTATTTATTAAGCAGAAATATATCATTGTTCCAGTTTGTCCCCAGAAATGCAGTGAGGGTTTGCAGAACTGAAGCCTGGTGTCACCTCCATACAAGCCACCTTGTTATTCTCCAGCCCCCTCCAGCCCCCTGCCACCGGGCGTCTATTCAGACACTGGGAAATTGGCAGAGGTGTGAGAAAAGTGGTGTCGGTCGTTAAGGCCGGACGGCCGAGAGGTGTTTAAAATGACATTTCCTCAGCTAATGCCTGACACCTTCTCCAGAGCAAAGAAAAAAATGCAAATGAGCGTGGCCGAGTGGACAGACGGGGGTTTTGAGAGGCCTGCGGGATCGGGGCCTAGACTTTAATCAAGGTCATCCAGCAGCAGCAATTAGAGCACCACACACGTCTTTATTATCCCACACACAGCTTCTATCTTGCCGAGCTTACGGGGACTTTACCAATAAGAACTACAGCTGGATTATCCACAATAATCAACGTGAGTGAGACAAATTCAGAACAGCTGTGAAACCGAGCAGCACGTTTCAGCTCAAGGTGTAGGCTATACGTTGATTAAATGACACTGTTAAATTGAACCCATTAGACTGCAAACAATAATGATGGAGTTGTTATTTTGGGGAGAAAGTGCAACCAATTGTCAAAATAAAAACCAAAATAAAAAATAATTAACACTCTGGGACTGTGTCTGCAGTAGGCCTGTAGACCACTCTTTATGGAACTTTATGGTGTTTTGCATGTCATGTTGCATTAGAAGTGCACTAAGAGTTACCTTCATTACAATGATTAAATGTTGCCTAAATCCCCTCTTCTCTGTAGAATTTGCATGTCACGAGCATGCAATTAAACTCATTATTCGATCAGTTTTTTTCTCTCTAGCGTGGGCTGGAAACTGCAAGTTCAAACCTGCAATTAAGCAACCAGTAAAATGTTAAGGTCTGCAAGTGAGAACTGCTCTTACCGTTCGTTCAGGGAATTCCAGTAGATAGGCTCCATATTGCTGGCCGTCGTCCCCAGTAAATCCAGTAAGAATACCAGCAGGATCCCCAATCCATTCCCACTTCCTCGACACGCCATTTCAACCCTGACACCCAGCCTATGTAGCCCCATTTAAAAGAAAAGGGCAATATTTTTCTGTGTTTTCAATGCTGTCGCAAGGAGACTCTCAAAACAATGGATGTGCGACTACAGCCGATCAGGCTATAGGTAGAGGCAGTCAAAGTGTGAAGTGAAAGCCTGCTGTATACAACCACATGGATCCACAATTCGTCAAATTGTTAAGGCTCAAACCAAAAACCTGACTCTGAAATGTGCAGGAGTAACTTGTTCAATCCGTGCGTCTGGATCTCCAAAAACGACGGGTTTTCTGCGCGTCCACGGCCGTACTATTTCAGTGCCAATCCCATGACTTTCCCATTAATTTGTCATTAGTCCTCAGTTTCCAAAGCAGTGCTCCTCAGCTCAAATATAACTCCACTGAATCGAATTTTGTAAAAATGTATCGCCACCCAAGAGCTATTTCTGTTGCCTTTCGGTGCGCCCTAATTGTCTTTTTCCGAACAATGTTCCCTTGTTCTCTGTGCCGACTCTGTGTGATTTCTCTCCCATTACCTTGTTTTCTCACAAGAAGATCTACCTTCCAACATATCAGGCTGAACTGAAAAGAAATCTTGTAAGTCTGTTAGTAGGAAACAGTCGAGGTCAGGCCAAAACTGTGACGATAAAGCGTTTAAAATGGAAAAGATGTCACTCGTGTCCACAGCTCCATCCTCATAAAGACATGTTGACGTTCGGTGGGTTTAGTCAATGCGCATTACAATCCTTATTCTCCTCTTTGTAAAATACACAGATTGTAAATCCGCAAATCCTTCAGCAGCGGATTCGTTGAAAATTAAAAAACAAACCAGGATCCAAATCGACGAGAAGTCCAGGAATCAATTCAAGCTACAACACAAGAAAACTGAGAGAAACAAACCAAAGAGCTAGAAAAGCATCCCCGCTCTAATACTGTCACACAAAGGCCAACGCGAAACTTGTGAAATGATTAAAAAAAATAAGAAGCGAGTTGTGAGCATCAGTCCCTGTTGGAAATTCACGCCTATCTGATGCAGCGCATCATTTGGAGAGCGGGACGCGTCGCTGCTCGGCCAGAGGAAAGCGCTTCATTCGTTATCTCATCCGTCTCTCTGCCTCAAAATCCCACTGGTTTGACTTGCCCTAATGCTCGCAGCACATTGACAGACCGACTGGCTTGTTTGAGAGAAGGAGGAGGGAAAAAGGGGACGTGGATGAATGGGAAAAAAAATCCCCATCCTCCGACTGGCAGGCAGGGCGCACTGACGGAGCGCAATTCTTCCAGGGTTTTTCGAGGGGCGGTATCGAGTCCCTTTCAGCGCCTCCTCTCTCCTCCTCCTCTCTGAGTTTCAGGGGCCCCCCGACTCGGACCTCTGGACTCCCTGGCGCTCTATTCTGCCTCCTTTCCCCCCACCCCTACCACCACCACCTCTCTAGACGCTCACTAACATGCGCCCTCCTCTGCTCAACGCCGTGATGGAAGAGCAAGAGCGCCCTCCATGCATTTAGTGGGCATCACACATGGCACTGCAGGAGGATCGTATTGAAAACAATCCAGCTGGAATTTTGGAAGGATATTACACAAACGCCACAGCCAAGCTATAAGTCCCTATAGGGGTATTTAAGGTTTATTAGAGATGAAATATGCCTCAAGGTGCAGTATGAGCTCATTATAGATGTATTAAAGAAATATTACGACTATATTTTAAAATATAAAGTAGAATTACAAGTCACAGTATGAGTAACTTGCATATTTTTGGAAACTATTGCTAAACATATAAGAAAAAATACTTTAACATTATGCTGTCACGCATGATCATTGGACTGGAGTCACCTCATAAGTCTGCAGCCCAGTCTAAACAAAAAGAATCCCCTCTCTCTGTGTGGGAGGATGTGGCCCTCTGTCTCTCTCTCTCCCTCCGCGTGTCCTCCCGTTGACAGAGCAGGGAAAGAGTCCCAGCATCCAGCACCAGGACTTCAAAGTGGGCCATTCAGCATGATGAGGTACAGGACGAGCCGGGTGACAGGCCCCGCCGAGGGCCACACACCACTAGTGTTTACACTGAGGCCCCGGTCGCCAAGAACAGTGACACTGATTCACTTATATGCTATTACACACACACACACACACACACACACACACACACACACACACAAACATGTATGGGATGGGGAATAAGGACTGTCAAAACTGTGACTGGACTGCCCCCATGTGGTAGATACAGTGCATGAACCTGACTACACTATGTCAGAGTGATGGTGTAGCCTGCCAGACACTACCAAAAAAACTAAAAAATTAACTGTTATATCCTACAGTGTTAGAGTTTTACCTACTCTTTATCCATCCTACACTTTGTGATATTTCCAGAGCTGCACCTGAGAAACAACAAGTGTGTTTAACTGCTTTCACACACTACTCTGATGAAAATCAACAACTGAGATACAAACTTAGACGTCCTTAAAGGAGCACTCCACCAATTTTACACATGAAGTTCAGTTTACTCGTGAAGTACTACTCAGCCAGTACAAACAGTTGTATAATGTCTTTTGTGGCTCTGGAGGGAACTTTCCAAATAACATTTTAAAAACTGATGATGTCATAGTGATGTCGTCAGGGTTATCTTGGCTTTGAGCTTGAGACTTGAAACTTTTTAACAGTGAGCCTGCTTTACAAATTGGAGGTGTGGGATTTGAAAGAAGTGGGCAATTAGGAGGCTATTGAATTGCATTATGGGAAATCTGGAGTTTGACCAATGCTAGAGACTAAAAGTCAGGATATCTCGGCCTCTGCTGCTCCGATTTTGACCATTTTTTTATTAATCTGTACTTGTGAGTCCCCTAAATTTACGGAAGAGCAATGCTAAATCATTAAATATGTTGAGGTGCATTTGGCTGCTCCCTTTCTTCTGCAAATTGTCCTTGTCCATTGTCCTGAAAATCTAATAAAAGTGCTCATTTCTGTGCATTTGACTAACATTAAATGACACAAAACATTATTTTTCTGCCATTTTAAGAAGATAAAACATGTTCTCAGACATTTTAATTTCACTGTCCAAATGTAAATTAGTGCCCACATGACATTTTCAACTAGGAAATTCATCCTGTGCAAAAGCCTACAACTCAGCCCTGCCTGCAATGTTTCAGTATGGAAATCCATGAGTTCCTCAAACTGTAGCTGCAGTACAACACACTTCCAGAAACACAGAGAGAGAGAGAGAGAGAGAGAAACAAAGAGGGGAAGAGACCTTTTAATATGTTTCATTGAGAATATTTTGCTTAAAAACAACAGAGGGAGGTAACACTCGACGCACCACGAACACCTCCTGCTGTTCCTGCACAGCCAGGGAGAGAAAGGAAATGAAAGTGAGACAGAGACAGAGGAGAGAATAGGGAGGGAGGAACAAACATGATAGAAAAGTCAGGTCTACAAGAGGAGCAGACCTGAAGCTGGCAAGGCTTTAGTGTCTTGCTCAAAGGCACGTCAGCAGAGCAGATCAGTGATCTTCCAGGGGCTCAAACCAGGATAATCTGCAAGTTAAGACAAAAGTGCAGACATTTCCTCTGCAATGTGAAATTACAGCATGCTTTCAACAATAATTGTAATTGCAGGTTTTGAGATCCAAACAAGAAACAAATACAGCGGGGAGATTTTATAGAGCTGGTCAGAGAGAAAAGAAAGCAAAAGAGAGCAGGGAAGGAGCCGTTTCTGTTGCGCTGACCTCTTGAAACCTTGGCAGGGCAGATGACAGAGCTAAATGTAGTGGAGGAAGACAGACTGGTTTAGAGACAACAGTAGTTCAGAGGTGGAGCTGGCATGAAAAACAAACCTTCTGCTCCGTCTGGGAATCTATCTGTGTGGGAAAACTGGCTGGTTTGTGGCTCTCGCTCGCTCGTGTTTGTGTGTGTGTGTGTGTGTGTGTGTGTGTGTGTGTGTGTGTGTGTGTGTGTGTGTGTGTGTGTGTGTGTGTGTGTGTGTGTGTCGAGGATGACTCCGTTTTTAAAACTGCAGAGCTATAAGATACCACCTACATCAGATCTGTCATAGTGCTGAATAACCAAATGTACTTTCCGGAGTGAAATGTGAGCAGAAGGAAGGAGTTTGAAGATGTTTTTGTACACTTAACATACACTCATAGCTGGTACGTCTGTATTTATTGCTGCTTATTTATTCTCGCTGACCTCATTTACTGCAACGACCTTCAACTCTTCTTCATAACCGCATCCTCTCCCTGGTGACTCTGGCTACAGCTGCCAGAACTCACCCTACACACACACACACACACACACACACACACACACACACACACACACACACACATTTACATAAAATCAAGCATGGGCAACACTTTCAACATAAGCAATTACAGTACATGCATGGTTAACATTATGCATGTAGTGGTAAGGGTTAAGGTTAAGGATAAGGACAGACCCATGAACATACACAAACACACAGACACCCATGGTGGTGGCAATACAAAGACCTCAGGCAGGAAAACATGCACCCTGATGGGAATGAAATTCACACCGAGGGTGGTACAGAAATGTGTGTGTGTGTGTGTGTGTGTGTGTGCATGTGTGAGGATGTGGGTCGGTGTCAGAGCATGGCACCCTCGTCTGCCTTGCAGTTGATAGATCTCATCTGCACATCTTTATCTTTCCTCCTCCTTCTCTCACACACACACACTGCTGCAGCAAAACACTCCTCCGCTGCCAACACACACACACCCTCGTTTCTTCCTGTGACAGAGAGAGACGGGGGGTGGGGGGTTTAATGAGGAGAGGTGAGGAGGTTGTGCAACATGTGATGTGCAGATCACACATATGGATCGTACAGAGCGACTCGCTGATGCTGTGGCAGTAAACAATTTGTACCTGACAGTTGATCTCCCTCACACACTTACCAACATTTGCATACTAAAGCAGACTGTGTGTGTGTGTTTGTGCTTCTTTAGCCATACTTATGAGAATTTTTCATCAACTACATTCATTCTCTAACCTCTGCTGCCAGCCTATCTCCTAATTTAACTAAATCTAGTTCTAATTCTAACCTTAACTTAACTTAACCTTGCAGGTGCAAGTTAACCCGTTCAGAACCATTTTTTCCAAACCACAAAACAAATACTGTAATGTGGTTTTCTACTCTAAATGCACTCGTAAATCATTGGCAATATTTAAAAAAAAGATTAAAATACTATACTATAAAATACTATGTGTTATTTTTTTCTGTCCATTCCAGTGGACGGAGAATCTGAATGCGAGAAAGCACCTAATAGTAATCAAGAGACTTTTTTTCAACAAAGAACACGTTTATTCATTTTTCATGAATGGTTAACTCTTATCAATGAATAATGCAATGCTTTAAAACACATTGCATAATATATTTTGTATTATATTAACAAAATTATTGATAAAAAACAAGGGGTTGATTCAGTTAATTGGCATCAGTCTCCTGACTTGAATATTCTGTGTACATAATCAATAGGATGCATTATAAGCTGACTATCATTAGAAAATCAAATCAGAACAGTCAGAATAAATCAAAGCAGTATTTCCAGATTAATTTCCCTATTTCCCTTCCAGTGACATTCAGATCCCCTGACCATTCCAATGACTTTTTAAAAGAAATCCTGAGTAAAAGCTATACATTTTTCATGATATTCTGACATGAATAAGTAACATAACATCTCATTTGCTTTAAACACAGTTTAAACACAAATGATGTACTTTAACAATATGATTAATAGATTAAAATGTGCCTTACGCTTCCTCCTAGCCTCGCTTGCTGTTGCTCTACTGCAGTCCACTTGATATGGTGATATGGAACACTGTGATTGGCATATCCAATCAAATATGTTGTGCATTGTGCATGTATGTGATGCTAAAAAAGTTATGTCCACTGGAATGGTCGGGGGATCTGAACAGATGTACGTGGTGTGTTTGCAGGAAAAATGTAAAATGTGTATACTCAAAGACAAGCATACTAAATCTGCTTGATTATGCCACAATGCAATGCACAGACATTGAGAAGCTGCTCACAGCTGGAGGAAATTAAACAAACTGTGGATTGTGGCAAAACACCACAGAAAACAAGAAAGTATTTAATATTTGGCTAAAAATGTTGCTTTCTCTATAAGTTTAAGTGAAAGTGGAATTCGGTCAGTGCAAGTCTTTACTTTTTTTCTTGTATCTTTAGTTGGAGAAAAATCCAGGAGGCCAATCACACCTGACGCCAGAGACCATCCTCGAACAGAGACAGGGATTATGATCTCCTCCCCATAGAGACAGAGTGCAATTAAGTCCTGCCCACTCACTCTCCATTGACTTTGTATTGTGTGAAGGTGCCTCCTTGTCAATTCGGTCTGCTGGCAAACAACAGAAACACGCCTAAAAGCTGCTGTGTGGTGGGATGCACTACCAACAGGGTGAAGAACCCAGAACTAAGTTTTTATAACCTGCAGAACCCAAAAACTGAGCTGGAAAAGTGGATCCACAAAAGTGGATGCAGATGTGAGGCATCAGCAGGAAGAATGGGAACACTGTGGGATCCTGACACTCAGTATGTCTACGTGTGCAGCATTTTGTCACTGGTCAGTCAAATATCCAAATGTCACTTTTAGCCTAACTATATTGCTTAAATTAAGCTAAAGCATTTTGACAGTAAGCAACTTGTGTAGTGGAATGTGGCTAACTATAGATAGACCGACAATATTGAGTTTGTCCTCTCTGGTAGACACAGGGTGCTAAAATAATCCTTTGACATGCTGAAATCTAATGTTTTTAGCTCGCTACAGGCATTTTGTTAGCGTTTCAGCCCTTGGGTGCATATTGTGGCACCGACTGTTTTCCCCTCCAGTGGGCGTGTTTTTCAGAGTATGACGTGTGTATGACGTATGACGCTCTGTCTCTATGTATGACCACCCGTTATCTAAATTCTAAATTCTCCTAGTCAGGTCACATGATAACAAACTAAACCATCCCTTTGACAACTGAGCGACTCCATCCACTGGGGAAGGCCACAGAATGCAGCTGAAAGCTTGGGACACACCAAGTAAGTGGACCTTGTGGTGAGTCTTGTATCAAAAAACAAAACAAAACAGTAAGGTGCATTGGTTTCTTGCTTAGTATCTGTAAAAAGGGAAATGAAAATTAGTTTAAAGCATATTTTATATGCCAGTGGATCCCATCATTTTGGCTGGCAACCCTCTTATAAAGTGTCTGCTCGCAAACCTCCTTACAGGTTGAATACACAGTAACTATCAGTTGTGAGCACTTAATCCAAAGGGTGATTTTCTCCTCTAAAGCTCTGTTTGTTCATCTCAATTATTGTCAGAGGCCTAAAGAGATAAAAAAGCAAAAGAAAGCAAAGATTAGTCATTAAAGTCAGAAAAATAATCTAAATTGAATTAGCAGAACGTCATTTTTCTTCTGTTCTCTGTCATCTCACAACCCCTCAGATTTATCTTGCGACCCTTTGAGGGATCCCAACCACTGCTGCATACTATGATAAAGTAGTATGGAACGGGGACACAGCACTGATTTTCAGACATTAGCACTAATTGCAGTCAACTGTATTCACCTTGTGTCCCAGGTATTAAAAGACCGGTACTAAAATCACAGGCTTGACTTAACCCATATACTAACTTTAATCCCAAGTCGTAACCCTAAAGCAGCCCCTTATGAGGTGCAGGCCACCCACAGTGTGTCTACTTGAGAAGATTTTCCTCATCTTCAAGAGGTTATTTGGTGCAAGAACACACTCACACACAAACACACACATATATCCTCACTTGGACCTTGTCTTTCATATCCTCTGTGTGTCGTCGTCTCCCCTCTGTCTCCCTTTTCATTTGATCAACGGGGAGCCTCCTTGCTCCCCCTTATCTCCGCCTCCATCTGTCTCCTCTGGTCCTAGCAGAGCTCCTCTGACCTGGTCCTCTGCTCCACCTGCTCCCCCTGACAGCACTCTGCCTCCAGCCTTCTCAACTGCTGACTCCTCCATAAATCTCCCCTCCAGCCACTGTGGAGAGGGGGAATGACGGAGGGAGGGTGTTTATGGAAAGGTGTAAAGAATGGACAGACGCTGGGACGAGAGTTGTCCATGCAGCCTGAGGGCAGGTAGAAGGATGAATTTAGGCCCTACTGCTCTACCTTTCCCCAGAGTACAATTACGCAAGCAATTACTCTCCCTGGGCATCACACACCCCACTAAACTGCCTAGATCACATCCAATCTGTCAGGGCCGGCTGGGATACTGGATGCTTAACGTACTTCAATAGGCTTACCCTCATGATAAGTAGCTACAGGGATCGCCAGAGGGAATGTGCGGAGAGCAGGATGAGATGATAAGAGGATGAGGTGAAGCATAGAAGGACGGTTGAGGCACACATTCGAGAACATATCTTAAGTTGATATTCTATATGTATTAGGGCTTATATATTCGTGAGAGAAATATCAATACAGAGCTGCTCGTCCCTACCTGTCAGCAACAGTAGAATATGATGATGTGACACATATTTTCTCTGTATTAATCCTACCAGCCATTTCAGATAGATGTCCATGTGTGTGCCTCCACATCTGGAGTGAATAGAAGAGGATCAGACTCCGCAGCGAAATGAAACCTCTGGTGCTGTGCTTTTCCCTGGCTTCAGAGCATGTGCAGGAATACAGGTGCCAATTATTTTCACATCTAATGTAAACCAGAGAACAAGGACGCGTCAATCACCGCTGCTGCCTTTTGGAATGGAAATGGGTTCATAGGAACGTGGCTATTTTGGCGGCTGATGAAATGGGTTGGTTGGGACTTATAAAAATATCCCAGCAGATTCAGGCTTTGTAAGGAAAACCTCAAGTCATCTGAACTTCAGACTGGGCCGTCTATAATGAGCAGAAAATGTGGCAATGTGAAAAAACATTCTACTACTGGCTGTGAACAATAAGGGGTTTCACATGCATCATACAATGTCAAGAAGACATTCAGTATTTTGGATTTAGCTCTTATCCTAACTAGTGTTAACAGAAGAAGTCATTGATCATCTGCAGGTAGGAACTGCATGTAGCCTGACAATAAAGAAACGCAAAAGACAACAAGACACTCCTAAAACAAGAATAGCTTAATGTTAAAGTCAGAATGCAATTATGCTCCCTTTGACAATGCTAACATGTCAATAAGCAAGTATAATAGTTACCATAGTTCACCATCTTCGTTTAGCATATTAGCACTTTGCACAAAAATAGCTACAGCTGAGGGGAATAGTATTTGTTTTGCAGGTATTTGGTCATAAACAAAACTATTGGAGATTGGACAGTTTGACCTGATGATGGTGCTCTATGAAAAGTTAAGAGGTCACCAAAGTTATTACAATACATACTGAGGAGAATGCGAATGTACCAAATCTGATGGTATGCTATATAAATAAAGTTGAATGGTAATCCATCCATTGTAGTATTGGATGGAAAAGGATCCCCAAAGTCATTAGGATTCATAATCTGGGCACCATGAATCTCTGTACAACATTTCACACCAATTCCTCCAATAGTTAAGATCTTTCATGTCTGGGCCAAAGTGCTGCACAGACTGATAAATGACACTGCTATCCCTGCAGCCGTGCTACTAGCATAGCTAAAATATTATGCTACGAGTAAAAGTCCTGCCTTCATCATTTCACTTAAGTAGAAGGACAGAAATATAATCAGCAAAATGTACTTAAAGTATCAAAGTTAAGCACTCATTAGGCACTGGAATAGCTTCTGTTAGACTGTCATACATATTCCTGTAATATTACTGATGCATCACTCCCCTAACTTTATGAAAGTGCAATGCTAAATTGCTGGAGCCCACAATTGCCCCCAGCACAGCCTAATATGGGAAGCATGGATTCAACAAGGCACTCATGAATCACACGCAAATCATTTTTTTTGATGGTACATCTTGGCTTCAAATCTTGTCCCACTGCAGCCCAAATTGAATCAGATTGAGATCTGTCCGCCTGCTTTACACTTAATTTAGGTGACACGTTTCCTAAAAGCCTGAGCTGTAAAGTGAAAGGTGTACCAAATAATGTGGCAGCTGTGTATATGCAGCACAGAACCTATTAAGTCTGAAGAAAACTGGATGTAACAACTCTACTCCACTGGTGTGTCAGAGCCAGGTCAGAGTGAAGCCCTGTGCTAAGCGCCTGTCAAACACATCCAAAGTCTCGGAGATAAAGGCACCGTCCCTTTGACATTTAGAGAAATGCCATGTATGACAACCTCTGAAAGCTACAGCAAATCGGTTCCCTCTGCTTCATGTTCTAAAAAGCCTTTTCCTTTCAAAGGCAGCATGAGAGTGACAAACCAGAGAGCAGTCTAGACATTTTAGCATCTCAAACTTCAGAGCCGTGTGCGCCTCTCTTCCTCCATGCTAATTCAGCTGGGGTCACACCGCTGAGTGTTTGCTTGAGTGCTTCACTGTGGGATTAGGAGATTCAACAGGCAGACAGCCATTTGAATAATTGTTTTCAAATGTCTTTCTTAATATCAAGATCCCATTACTTACTATTCCGCACACTCTCTAGTGATGAGCGCTGGGACTGCTAAGTTTGTGTGTGTGCGCGCGCCTGTCTAATGGAAGGCACTTATGCAAGGCCATGGAGACTCACTCAGGATGCGACACAAATGGAAACACAGAACACAGAACACTTGATGTGGATTGGCTCATTAACTGCACAAGTGGAAAGACTACACTTCAGCCACCTTGGGATGAAGATAATGGCCCCGCTGTCATCTGTGTGACAGCACTAAGGTTTGGCAGACATGGCTTTCTGAAGGCAGCACAGATACCATTTTCTATACAAAACACATTTAGACAAGATGTTCGAAAAATTAAAGACGACAATTGTTCAATGTAATCTCTAGAATTTCATTGTTGGCAGGGTGGATTAGCCTCTGACGAATCATTAGACAATGGAACTAGAACACGGAAAACCACTACATTTAATATTGAAATCAAAATCTGTGTGCTTTTAGCTTAGGGGTTAATGTTTTGACTGTACACTTCCGAGGTATACAGCAACTACTTAAGGCAGGTTGGTCTGATGTGGCTTTGCCTGATACGGTTTGTCACAACATTCGACCAACTTTGTGGCTAAAAAGCAAAGGATAAAATGTTAAAATAGTAAATATCATGACAAAAATGAAACGTCTGGGCATCACTGACTTGATGACCGCCCAGATTTTTAATTAGAGCACGATATCACTCCAGTACAATGGACACCTTTTCCACACTTTGTTATAGGCTTAATTTAAAATGGATACATTTGTTATAGATCTATGGCCCGTATCCTCAAATGATGAGCAAAAAATGTTTTCACCTCATTATAAAAGCATAAAAGTTTTCTGTGAACTATTCAGGCTGTATTGATTGTTTTTTGGGTCACCTTGTGGCAGCGGAACAAGCTGTAAACACAACATTGACATGACCTTATAAAATTGATATGGCGAACGTGTTTTTAAAAAAAAAAAAACTTTTAACACATCCAGCAGATACAGAGCAATATTAGCATTCATTTGGAGACATGTTGGTGAATCTGACAAATTTAAGTCCCACATTTACTCTCCTTTTAGTTTTGTTGTTACACATAGTAATTTTATCCTTTAATACACGTGCTTGTATGCATGCCTGACGTCGTTGGGGCATGCTCCTAATGTGACGATGGATGGTGTCCTGGGGTATCTCCTCCCAGATCTGGACCAGGGCATCACTGAGCTCCTGGACAGTCTGAGGTGCAACCTGGCGGCATCGGATGGACCGAGACATAATGTCCCAGAGGTGTTCTATTGGATTTAGGTCAGGCGAGCATGGGGGCCAGTCAATGGTATCAATTCCTTCATCCTCCAGGAACTGCCTGCATACTCTCGCCACATGAGGCCGGGCATTGTCGTGCACCAGGGGGAACCCAGGACCCACTGCACCAACGTAGGGCCTGACAATGGGTCCAAGGATTTCATCCCAATACCTAATAGCAGTCAGGGTGCCGTTGTCTAGCCTGTAGAGGTTTGTGCGTCCCTCTATGGATATGCCTCCCCAGACCATCACTGACCCACCACCAAACCGGTCATGCTGAACGATGTTACAGGCAGCATAACGTTCTCCACGGCGTCTCCAGACTCTTTCACGTCTGTCACCTGTGCTCAGGGTGAACCTGCTCTCATCTGTGAAAAGCACAGGGTGCCAGTGGCTGACCTGCCAATTCTGGTGTTCTATGGCAAATGCCAATCGAGCTCCACGGTGCCAGGCAGTGAGCACAGGGCCCACCAGAGGACGTCGGGCCCTCAGGCCACCCTCACGAAGTCTGTTTCTGATTGTTTGGTCAGAGACATTCACACCTGTGGCCTGCTGGAGGTCATTTTGTAGGGCTCTGGCAGTGCTCATCCTGTTCCTCCTTGCACAAAGGAGCAGATACCGATCCTGCTGCTGGGTTAAGGACCTTCTACGGCCCTGTCCAGCTCTCCTGGAGTAACTGCATGTCTCCTGGAATCTCCTCCATGCTCTTGAGACTGTGTTGGGAGACACAGCAAACCTTCTGGCAATGGCACGTATTGATGTGCCATCCTGGAGGAGTTTGACTGCCTGTGCAACCTCTGTAGGGTCCAGGTATCGCCTCATGCTACCAGCAGTGACACTGACCCTAGCCAAATGCAAAACTAGTGAAAAACAGTCAGAAAAGATGAGCAGGGAAATAATGTCAGTGGCCTCCACCTGTAAAACCATTCCTGTTTTGGGGGTCGTCTCATTGTTGCCCCTCTAGTGCACCTGTTGTTAATTTCATTAACACCAAAGCAGCTGAAACTGATTAACAACCCCCCCTGCTACTTAACTGACCAGATCAATATCCCAGAAGTTAAATTGACTTGATGCTATACTCTGATTAAAAAGTGTTCCTTTAAATTTTTTGAGCAGTGTCTAAAGAATTTGATTGCAGTAGCTTTAAAATTCAAATACAGTAATACCTTTTTGTATGTATTCAAACCCCTTGCTCTTCCTTTGATCATTGCTGAATCGAGTGATTGGACATGATTCTTTCAATCACTGGCAAGTTCTATTGACTGGATATGATGTAGAAAAGCTTACATCCGTCTGTAAAAGATCTGACAGTTCATACTACATGATAGAATGTAAACATCAAACCCAAGGAACTGTCCATAGATTGACTTGATTCACGGCGCCAACGTCTTTGTGTCACAACCACTTTCTGTCCCTAACGGCCAACAGCAAACACCCAGAGGTGATAAGGACCTACATCTCACTCGTCATCACCATCCACACACTTCACTCTCTGGTAGGGCTGAGATTAAGAAAAAAGTCCAGACCATCAGACAAACAAGTAGCAATCACCACACCACTGGATTATCTATTACATTTGTTTGCCATTTTTTCTCTCTGCCCCCAATTTTCCTTCTCGTTGTCTTTATACCTACTTTCCTCTCCCAAGGCGGAGACGGTTGCTAAGCAACCTGCACAACACAACAGTGCAGCTCTCCAACTGGGTTCTCTGCTCTGTGTCCCCCTGTGGTTTCAGACAATCAAATCCACGAGTATGCGCATTCATACAGAATGTGTGTGGGAAAAGTGCAAGCTATGAACGGTTTCCATCTCATAAGCTTTTAAGAGCTGCCTCTTGACTCGAGTGTAACATCATCTTGCATTCATCTGGGATTTATTACAGGGCAGCCAACCTTAGACTGCCTTAAACACAAAAGACAAAAATGAATAAGACCGTGAATCTGTCAAGAGATATACTTTTAATTCACTCCAGCTTGAATGAAGACACCAGAAAGCCACCTGTCGTAGACACAGCCATTTATCTAGAGACTTCTGTGACAACAAGGCCTACAAGGTTCTTAATGCTTCCTGGTAGAGCACATTTGTGTAGTATTGTGTGATAGTAGCTACACAACTGTAGCCATTATCACTTGGCAACAAATTTGAGTTCCAAGAAGTGAAACCTGGATCAGCGCAGGCTTCAAAACTGATAGATTCCTCAGTGTCTACAGATACATGGCTCAGGTTGGAGCGTGCTGTGCTCCTTCTGATCAACCTGCAAAGAAACCCTACAGCAAAGCACACTCCACTGATGGCAACATAAGCATTGAGCAAATCACTGCAGTACATTATTAATTCAATTATACAAATACAATGTGTTTTGTGCTGCCACATCACCACTCACACAGGTACAAATGTAATCTGAGCACAATCTGTAGAAAAAATAATCAAGACATCACTCGTTTTCCAGGTGCACCCACTGACTTTCACAGATTGTTATGAGGTTACAGTAATCAAGCTACCTGCTTACAGAGTATACATTCAGAAAATCAGAATGATTATCATGGCTTTACAAAAATATACATTTGTGGGCATGCACAGAGCGACACAACACTTGGTGCGTCCAATAGTTTACAAAAGAAGGTAAAAACAGGAGATCCCATCAGTTTACAAAAGCAAAGCTCAAGAACAAATGGCACTTACTGTAACTCTAGCAGTTAGGAATCTCCGGGGCAGCATTACAGCCACACACACATAAACAAATACTCCCACAGACACAACTCAGATCGGAGGAGCGATCAGTAGACAGACACTGGGCCGCTTCACACCACAGGCAAGGCTTTCAATTTGACCAAATTCACCAAATTCAGGAAGCAAAATTAAAAAAAAAAAAAAATGAAGGTAAACAAGTGTCATAAAGATTAATTATATTTAATCTTGACTGGATTAAAAAAAACAAATGTCTCTCACTAATAAAATAAAATTGAGAAATATCGGGGCCCAATTCACTTCTTATGCAACCCACAGGATGTAACCAGATTAAGGTTTTAAAGAAAACCTCTTTGCTTTTAGCATTGACCACAGTCTTGACATATAGTTCCAATTCTTATTGACCAAACTGGCATTCCAACAATGAAGTCTTCAAACACAGAACCATGAAAATCTGTTCTGTACCAACTCAATCTCAGACCCATCAACTATCGTCGGACGACAATTTAGCCTCTGGGGGCAACGGCCAATGTTTCGGGGCTTCTGGTGTAGCCAGCGGATATCTGGAAGACTTCCTCTTCTGTGTGCCGATCATTGTTTACAGTGCAATTAGCAACCTATGGACCCATCCGCTATCATCTGACAACGATTTGAATGCAGATAAATTAATAAAAAGCTAATCTCTGGGGTTCTGAGATAGATAAAAAACTAAATCGTCAGCCGATAGGTTGCGAGATAGCATTTCCGCTGATGCATTCAGCCTCTTTTGCTCTCCACACAGACTGTTTACCACGCAACCAAAGCCCGCTCAAATGTGATTGGTCAATACTACTTGAACTACAAACTATACCAAAATCTTGTCCCTTGCCTACAGATTCTGCATACATATACAAATATCTGTTTATAGAGATTAGAACCAACCTGATGTGCAAGGTTTCATAAACCTTTAATTTTAACTTTGCAAGAGAAAGTACCATGTCTGTAAATGCTGTAAACTTGCAGGTGATATGTCAAAACTCAATTTCATTTATTTGGACTGTAAGTGTGCTAATGTTTAAGGTAACCGGATGTTTAAAAATGATCCTCAGGACTTCATGTTGCTGATGGCAAAGAGAATCCCGAAATAAATATCACATGGCAGGTGATTCATGCCTCCCCCACAGCTGTACTCTGCTCTTGGTTCGCCTCTGTGGCAGGGCCGTGCGGCCCGGCCCACCACAGAGTCAGGGCGTTGTCTTGTCGGATCTCCCGCGGTGACATCACAGCTTCACCTCCCTCGCCGTCAGAGGCCGAGTCACCCTCGCTGTCACCGGGCCACGGGAACTGACGCTGCCCACTGGATGTTGCCAACAATGGCATGAAGGGATGAATACTGTAGAGGAGAAGGATGGCAGGGACAGGAGGAAAATGGAGAATGGGAGGAAATGAAAATGATGGAGTGACAAGGGCGTAATGCAAAAAAAATGAAATGTGTGTTTTGTAGGGATTCAAGAGAACTGATATTTCTAGTATTTTGTAGCGTTGGACATGTAAACACCAAGAGGAAATAACATGCATTTCACAGTCCTAAAACATTAAAAACATTAATTGAGACTCAATTTTTAAGTCCAGATTCTATACATATTCGTAGCACATTCACAGCCATGATACTATATAATAATATAGCCATTTCATCTCTTCTACACAGAATACACATTTGATTACAGGAATTGCTCCTCAGCAACAGAGCCATTTGCTGGATTTTTCATAAATGCATACAGAAGCTATAATTATTGCTCTCTGATCTCACAAAGCAGTAATAATGTTCTATATAATAATGTTGTGCAATATTAGATATTATTTCTGAAATTGAAAGCTGTTGTGAATGATTGGGAGACCCAAACAGTACAACGCAGCAGGACAATCAGGCAGAAAAACAGCAACACAGTCAACGAACATGATTGAAAGACCTAAATTTGATGATTGCTAACTTTCTCTCTTCTATTCGCAGCTATCTGTTTGTACAGAAGTCCAATATAATCTTACTGTTTGCACCAATTAATAGCAGTTAGCTGAGGGCTTCCTGTGTGCTTGTATTTGACAGCTGACAAGATATCTCATGACCTGGACAACTAAGAAGCTTCGGTTTCTACCTGTTATAAGATTTATTTTGTACCATTAACCCTTTGAACTCTGCAATAGAATTGGCCTGCCAGTGCCTAGACTGGTGTTTTAGCTTGTTGTGATGTCATTTCTTAGAGTATCTTCAAATGCTTCATATCCCTAAAATCTGTACAACCTATGCTAAAAGGCTGCAAGTCAATAAACCACAATGACTGATGAAATGATTGAAACTGTAAATTAATAAATTAAAAGGTTAACTGCGCCTTGTCACCACGTTTTGCATTGCACATAACCATGTGATGTCATGAACTTGTGACACGAGCGTAGAACACGATGACACGAAGGACAGAAGCCTCCACTTTCAGCCGCAAAAAGAATGAATGCTCTAGCTATTATCGTTTTTATTTTAGATCAATTTAAAAACAGGATTATGCAAACAACTAACTCCTGTGGCCAGTTCAGATCTTTAAACCCTTTTTCTCCATGGCAAGCAATCATGACAAAAACAAACTTGGTGATGGCAGACACAGTTTTGGGAATGGGTCAACTTCCATCTGATATTTTATCTGTCCTATCATCACTGAACCTGAAACAGTAATTCACATCTGATCATCATACCTGATGCCGTTGGTGCAGTCCCAATGGGTCTGGAACCTGAGCTGAGGTTGCAGTAGCTCCTCGTTACCATCAGGAGGAGCTGTCTGGGTGTCCCACACTGACACCACTCCCTCTGTGTCTCCACTCAGCAGGTACCTGCCTGACCTATATAGAAACAAAACAGGTAACAAATCAGCATTTACACAGCCATGTGAAAGTTAAACACATTTTTCAGCCTAAGTAAACAGACAGGATGCAGAAAAACTGGATGAATGACAGTATGCTCATATATATTATGTGTGTTCTTTACAGCAGCATCGCCACTCTGTCACAGCTCACACACGTCACAGCATAGAGTTGTAGTTAGTGAAGTAAACTCACAGGTCCAGGTCAAAGTAGATGCGCTGGTTAGTGGCCACGTTTCTCTTGAGTGAAAACACAACCTTCCCTGGCTCTCTTAGGTCCCAGCACAGGATTTCTGGATCCTAAACACACACATACACACATTATTCACAAGAGCTTTTTGCCCAGGTCTACAGAGCCGACTCCGTGTAGGTATCAGAGGTCATTTCTGTTTTGATCAAAAAAAGTTAAAATAAAAAATTTAGGTAGCTTGTTGTAGGCTTAAAAAATGATATGGAGACTTTTTGGCTAAATTAATGAATTTCTTATTTACCTTTTGTAAACATACAAAATACACATCATTCACCTGTATCATTACACCTTCATAAATACCACCCCTACTAAATATTGAATAAACCAAAGGTTAATATTTATAAAAACATAAAAACGTATGTAAAACTATCATTATCAATAAAAAGCCTATATCTGTGTATTTCTAGTTTTCGTTATTTCCAATACCACCTTAAATTTACATTCAGATCTTCCGTTTGTATTACTTATGATGGCTTGATATTGATTTCACATAGACCTTCAGTGTACAGTGAATCTGCACTCTTGAGCCTGTGACTTGCATGCTACAGTGTAACTTTGTAGACCCTGGAATGCTTAACTAGTGTATATTTAATCTGAACGGGGTGACATAAGGTAACAGGAATGAATGGAGGCCATTTAATCACACAGACGTTGATGGTCATTGAGTCTCTACATTGCAAGTTGTCCATAGAACATTGTGGACAATTTTTGCAATGTCAAACTAGACTCCAGGCACTGAGGGCTTGTTTCCCTGCCATTTATACTACACTTATGATACTGCCTTAACTCGCCTTACTGTTAATGACTTATCAGTTAACTGAAGATCTGTCGAATGTTTATAAAAACTATCTAGAACTGGAGAAAAATAAAAAGCAATATAAAAATCCAAAAATCTAACGGGTGCAAATGCAAGCTCCTGTGATGGCAAACCTCTGCAGCACCTTTGTGAAACGCAGTGACTCCTTTAGGCTTTCACTTTGGTGGGAATGCCATAATGCCTAATCAGATTCATTACATGCTGACTCATGCCATCAAGACAAGAACTTAGCATATAAAGCTCTTATCCAAAAAGCTTCGATAATGCTAGTGTAAACCAATTTTCCAATGCAACAGAGCAAAGTCATTTATTACCTGCTTAACACACAAAGCCTACCGATGGTGTGTGTGCGTGATTATTCAAACGAAGCAGCATTATTACCCTCAGGGCTCTTCTCTGCATGCTGCGTTATGCAAGTGTGTATGTTTGTGTGTCTGTGCATGTGTTCACCTTGCGCCCGCCGGTGTACAGGTAGTTGCCGTCAGGGGAGAAGAGCAGATGGGTGAGGCCTCCGTGGTGGCGGGTGGGCAGCAGAGCCAGCAGGGTGCCGTCTTGGCAGGAGTAGAGGCCAGCGCAGCGGGAGTAAGAGCCACAGGCGTAAACAGACTGGCAGGGGCTGAAGCCAAAGCAGGAGATGATGCCACTTTGGCCCTGCTTCTTCACTGCAGTGAAGACAAGAGAGTGGCATTTGGCAGGGCATTCGGCCTTTTAAAGTTCATAAGACACAACTCACAATCACTTCTACTCAAAGATGAATCTTTGGCAACTCCTACATTCCTGATTACATCCCCAAGAGGAAAATATTTCTCAACAATGCACACATTTGGATCATCTGTTTCTTTTTACAGTTCACTCCTTTCCCAATCATCTGCTTTCTCACTCTTTAAAAAAGGCATTCAGCACGTTTTTGGCAACAAAGAGCAGAAGCAAGGGTTTGGCACAGTCCTGACATGCATCACATAACCTGTTTTTGAGATTAACCATTCATTTCTACATAATTTTCTGTTATTCAGTATCAAGCAGAGCTGATGGAGCCAAACAGACAAGAAACTATAGATAGCAATGATCTACCAGAGCAAGATGTTGAGTTGCCAGCGTAGCAGAGTTGAGGTTTACCTTAAAAAATGTCCTTATTTCAGGCATTTTGCATTTGTTATCAGGTCTGTTTGTTGCCACCTGAAAAGTAACCTCTCATCCTGCACACCTTGCCACTGTTTGCAACAAAATTGTAAAAAATCATGAAGGATATGAAAACCGAACCACTGAATTGAAAAATAAAATCTATTTTGTTGACACTTTCAAGGATCATTTTGGTGGTTTATAATACTTCAGCTCGTTAACTACAAGACAGACGCTGGTTGAGTTATTTTCAGTACTTTACGAAAATCTGCCAGCGAACTGAAACTTGTTTGAAGTGTGTGCCAGAGTTTAGGAATTCATCACAGTAAACATTTAGTTCCCTTTATTTTTTTTTAGCAGCGGTACATAACAAAAAGTCTCCTTGTTGGTTTGTTCAAGGACACTTCAGCCTGTGAGATGCGACAACCAGCTGTCAAAAAGCAACGTTTTGTATACAAGAAACTGACTTCACATTATCCTTTTCACAACGTTCCTGTTGACTTATTGTTTGTCGTGTGGGTTTGATTTTACAAGAACATAGCTTCTGAATGCAATTCTTTTTGTGAATTATTCTTTATTCTCAGAGTTTGGAGCGTCCTTGAACAACAGGGAGAGTTTTCAAAACAGTCCCTGCTCTCAAATAGGAATACACATTTTACATAACTCATAATTCAATACTCGTTATAATTAATATTATATATTTCCTCCACTTTCAAGAGAACTTTGGTGTAAAGAACCACAATTATCATGTCTTTAAGATCACACCCTTGTACTGTAAAGTAACCGCTAGTATGATACTTTAAGCTGAAAGTGTGGGAGAGTAGTTGATAACTGACCTATGGTGGGCCGCTCCTCACAGTCTCTGCCAGGACGCTCAGTGTAGAAGACCCTGACAGTTTTGTCGAAGCCACAGTAGAGCTGCGTTCCATCCGGCGAGAAGCAGAGGGAGTGGGCTGCTGTCAGCTCGTCCAGGTGGTTGTAGGGTCGGAAACTGGCTCGCACCTCCCCGTAAAATGCATCCCACACGTGGACTGGGTTGTCGCGGCTACTGCTCGCTAGACTGCGAAAGGGGAGTGAGGGGCCAGACGAAAAGAATGGCAAAGAGGGGAAGAGAGTGAGTTATTAAGACAAGTGGGAAAAAGACAGAGACAAAAGGGAGCAGAGAGAGAATGATGCAAATTATGAAACAAGGGTGAATAATCAAACCTTATTGTCCCTGAGGGCAATTTTGTTTTACAGCTAGCAATTAAGAAATAAGAACATATTTGCGTGCAGTGAATAAACAGTGTGACAATCAGTATTTGCCTATAAAAGAAAAACAAAGTAGCTAGTGGAATAAAATAGTTGTACTTGCTTCTCACAGGATACAAAACGAATTAAAATGAAATGAAAAGGTTGCTGAGATTCTTTTTGAAATATACATCATGTATGACCCAAAACACTTTGATTCATTTTCTTGTTTCTAACCTCTACGGCACCACATCCATCTGAATGTATCAATGCATCAAAACAAATACACAGCATTGTGCTACGCCTCATTATGGAGACGAGACCACAGCACATTCTTACTAATTCAAATCAGGGCCAAAGACTGAGCCATGCCTTTTTAACTCTAATTACTGGGCGCTGAACAAATGCCCAAACATCACTGCGGCTCAATTAGACGAAGGAAATTAGCCCCTACTGCTGCTGCCGTGTTCTGTTATGGCCCCTCTGAGCCGCAGCTTTATTCCAGAGCAGGGAAATGCCCAATTATAATGCTAGACTGCTGCTAGCTTGGAGCAATGCCTAGAACTCAGTGCAACTTAACCGAGCCATAACAGGGGCCCTTATTCCCTCTCTACAGGAGGGGCATCAACAACACACGGCTTTTGGCAGACAGAGAGTTCAAGGAGCGCAGGGGGAGGAATGAGGAACAAAATGGGAGATGTGAGAAGAGGGGGAGGAGGAGGGAAAAGGAAGACAAGGCACTAGAAAAGCAGGTTTGCTGTAAATGCGTTTAATAATTACAACCATAACCTTCAGCCCTTAACAATCTCTACTCTGAGCTTGTCCTACCACCTAGCTGTGCCCTGCAGGAGCCCCTCTCCGATATGTGGCAGTGATCTGAAGAAGATGAAGAATATCTGCTGTCAGCTCCTACTGGCATCATCATCCTCATAAAAGATTTGCACGGCTTTGGCAGGTACACACAGGCCTCTCAAGTGGTTCATTATCCACATGAGTCATTTGTTGATCATTGTGCCGTTTACACAACTCTCATCTTTGGACATGCAGCTCCTGACCCCACCCCCACCCTCTTACAGAGTGAAGGCTGTCTGGTGTTGGGGTGGAGTGGTGCCAACGCTGGGCCCTTGATCAGAGGGATCTGTCGGAGGGCGGAGGCTGTAACTGGTGGATGATGGGAGCTGGGGGAGGACGTATAGACACAGTGAAAACTGTTGGCAACTTGACCTCAGCTCGTTAGCACGGCCCTACCTCTCTCGCCACAGACGATATGCATTCTCCGCGGTGACGGCGGGGTGTTACTGATGTTTGCTCTGCTTCACAGCACAAGCACAAAAACACAGTGATGTCATAACCACATTTTAAAAGCCTGATAGAGCACGCGCCTGCACACACGGAAAGAAAAAAAAAGATGAAAAGAGAAGCCCCAAGTCAGGGAATCATGGGGCCCTTTAGGTGTTGTCTGGACTCGGGAGAGCTGTTAGTGGGCTGAATCATGTTGAAAAGCACCGTGGGGCTCAAACAGCCGAGCGAATTGCGACAGAGGCAGAGAAGACAAGGGCCAACTCTTCACTCATAATGAGACATCACAAAGCTTTTACAGCTCCTCTCCATGCTGGCAGCTGCCTCCCACAACGAGTGCAAATACCACAGCGATCAAAGAATGAGTCACAAGCATACAACAATATCTTCTATACTCGGATAGTCGATTAGACCAGCTCAAGCACACAGAAAATCTTACTCACACACAAAAACACACAGCGTCCCACTCTAACCATCCAAGATCAAGATTAAAAACACCAATCACTGACTGACACCAGCCTCGATAAACATCATTGTACTTTTTCCGTGTATACATCCTTCACCATCTCGGCAGGTTGACCTTCAAAGTGAACTTTAAATGTCTCATCTATCCAGCTGTTAAGAGCTGAGGGCTCAGGGCGCGGTCTGGCAAAGATCAAGTTGAACTCACAAGCATGTGTCCGGGTCCAGAGAGTTCATCTTGGGGTACCAGCAGTAGTCGTAGATGGTGTCTCCCTCTGCCATTCTCAGCACTGGACTCTGCCACAGAATGAAAGGAAAGAAAGGAGGCAGTCAGGAATGTAAGGACAGAAACACGCAGTCAGTCTCCATGATTGTAATGACTGATGGGATCTATCAGTGCTGATGTTGGTACTGGACAGGCAGCCAGAAGACAATATCACAGGCCTTTCCTTGTAGTAAAATACAATATCAACAGCCAGTGGAACCATGTGAGAAATAGAGCAATCAAAGCTCAATTTTCTATCCTTTTCACAAACGGTTTGAGATCTCTGTAATGGAAGAAAATTGATTATATTTCCATTATTTTTGTTCAGTGATCCCAATCTACCAGCCTGTAACACAATTAAGAGATTGGCTCGCCACTTGGTATTTCCCAAAACCTAAAATGACAGAGTGCCTATTTTATTGAAACTGTTAAATCTTCAGTAATAAATACATTTTCTCAAGCTGCTGCCTTAATTGAAATGTTTTTGTTTGCTTTTTATAGTTGATTGTAACATGAAGAAATCATGTTCAACAACAACATACTGATGGACTTTGTATAAAAGGTCAGACAACACAACAGGTTGACAGGTTTACTCGAAATATCTCACAATTTAGACAGTGTTTGAAAGAAATGTAAAATATCTCATAAACATGATTAAGGCATTAAAAACATCTACAGTGGTGTGCAGAAGACAGGGAATAGAGAAGACAATCTGTAAGCTCTAAATTTCACATATCAGACCACAAACAATGTGTGAATTCTGAATTCTGAATGCTGTAATGCGGTCAATAGAAATTGTATTAATGGGATTGAATCAAAAGTAAATTGCGTTCTCCATGTGTTTATTATATAAAATAAACTAACTAAACTTTGAAGAATGGATTGATGTGGAAACAGAAATATGAGTTGGAATCCTCAGACCAGCAGGCCAAAGTTTAAGTGATCCAATATCATTTAACTGATTTCAACTTTATTAATTACACCCAGGTTTCGAGAATGAGATATGGCTAAGGCATTTCAAAGATGCTTTCACAAGATCAAGTTTGTAGAAGAAGCAAGCAAAGAGTTCTTTATTGTTTGAAACTGAACAGAATGCATTTGTTGGACTCCTGTCCTTCAAAACTCAACAGAGAAAATGATTGTCCTGTATGTGCAAGGGCTCCAGCATTACAAGTACATTGAGGATTTACTGTATGTATCTGCTGAGAAAAAAATTTGGACAAGACTGCCCTCTATCAAGGTTAACTCTGTCGAGGTAAAACCTGTTTTATAATTGAATTTAACAGCTTTAAATGAAAAGAAAACCGATCACTCCTCACTTTATTAACACGATGTCTATGAGAACCTACGAAGGTCCGAGGACCGAAACGTTGTGTTAATAGAGTGAGTTCAAGTTATGGACAGTATGCAGAAGTTTTTGGTTTTCTTTTCAAGTTTTTGATTCGTGTTTTTGATCCTACGTACCTGTCACTACGGCCTTATTCAGACTGCCAGCCCATATCCGTTTTTTTGGCATATCCAGATTGATTTTAGAAAGTCTGGACAGCAAAAAACCACATGAAATGAGGTATTTGCAAATCGGATCCAAGCGACATTTGGAGGTGGTTTGAAATTCTAATCGGATTTCTACAGATGCATCTCAGTCCGGATGTTAAAATCAGATTTCAAAGGGTCTTTTGCATCACTCACACTGCAACACACAACGATGACGTCAAATCCAGAGTGACAGAAGTGCATCAGAGCGGCTGTATACCTGTACACCAGACAAACTCAGCGAAGGAGGAGTTCTGCACCGTGACTTGACAGCACGATTGTTTTTAGGGCGAGATGATGGATCTCCATTTCTCATGCTTCTGCGTTGGAAAGCCGCGTCACCAGCATGTGTAGTTACTGACGCCTACGTCGTTATCACAGCAACCCATGCAGATAGGTTGGTGATATCCGACACAAATCCGATCTGATCACTTGCATATAACAGTGCGGACAGTCTGTCTTAAACATCTGATTTGAGAAGTCTGATTTGCCTGCAGTCTGAACAAAGCCTTAAAAAGGTGTGCAAGAACTTTTTTGAAACGGTTTTAAATAAAAATGTTTGTTCATGTAATTTCAACTTTCTTGCTTTCATAACACAAATTTAGGGTTTTCTGTACGTTGCCAACATTCCCTCAGTCAGCTACTTGTTCTATCCTCTACACACCCACACATTTGGGGAACCCCTGATGGTAAGCTATGTGTGTGCTCACCATCTGAGGAAGCAAGTCCCAGTTGTAGCTGTAAATCTCTGGAGGAAGATTGTACACACGGAGCACGTTGTCTGCACTGTTGGTCAGAATACAGGAACCATCGGGGGCCCTAGTTTAGAAAAGGAGGGAGGATGAAAAACAGTGGTGAACTGAGAACAACATGTACAAGGTTGGTTCTACAGTACACTGGCAGTTTGGAATAAAAAGGTGCTATTTATAGTATTATTAAGCATAAATGTCATAATTGTACTTGATTAAGATATTGATTTATCTTGACCATGAGATTAACATTGTTTGTTACTAGAAGCCTCACTTATACCAAATGTCTACACTAGCGTTCCCACTATGGCCTGAAAATGACAAACACAGTGGAAGTCATTTTCCTTGCTTCATTTGCACTGAAAGAATATAATTTTCTCAGTAATTCAGGATGATATCCATCCTTGATATCTGCCCCTAGAAACAAAATGAACAAATGTAATGGTGTTATTCATTTATGGTAATCATACTAATGACTCACAAATTCGATAATGATGCGAAAGTTAGCACATTCAAAACCTCATCCACACGGTGTATTATGTGTCATGCTAATTTTAGAAGAGATTACCATTTGCAGCCTTTGAGGTAGTTCTCTGGAAGGTTGGAGTACTCAGTCCAGGAACCAGTCAGCATCTGGGGGTTCTGGGTCAAATCTAGACCTAGGCTGGAAGCAAGATGGAGAGGGAAAGGGCAAGTCTTCAGTTAATGAGTTTAAAAGACAGGAATGGGAACATTACACAACAAACTAAGACAGAATTTCCTATCTTACCAACGCCGAGGGCATGAAATGAATGCAAAAATAACAGTGACTTGTAGTTCTTAGAATTTGTTTAATTAAGATGAAACTGCCTTTTTTTATATCACATACCCAGTCATATTATGTTCCTATTTAACACCTTTTTTTTTTTTTTTACAAAAATTGTATTATTTTTATATCAAAATCCAATCATCTTTTCTTCCTGTAAAACGAAATATGACAATTACTTATGTAAGCTTGAACAAACCAGTTTCAACCAATAATGTCATGACATCCACCCATCAATCAATCTTCAACTTTTAGCGACACAGAGCTAAGATTAGTTAGCTAGCTAGCAACAGCATGGTACGTCGGTGTGTCACGCCCACTTTTCAACGTTCAACTCAAATTCCTCCCAACATTATGTCCCGCCTGCCTATCCTGTATCACTTGGAAATATGTCACGATATGGAAGCTCGATACCGTTTTATCTCGACTTTAAGTTAGGCCGTGCACAAAGCCCAACAGGAAAATCTATAATGAATTTGACCATTTCACTGGCAAGGACTCAGCTGCTCCATTAAGACACAGTGTCACTATACAGTGGAGAGGACTGTTAATTACATGTCACACCTCTACAGGTTAATTCAATAGTTTCTCATTCCGTGTCAGCTTCTCCAAATGTTGCCAATGTGATGATTGATAGTGTTAAATATTTAATCAGTTAATGCTGTGGTGCTTTTTGCTGCCTCGCTTCAAAAGGACTGCCATTATGAAACGCACAGAGGAAGCAGAGCAACATCTAAAACTCACAATTACACATGTTCAAATAGCTGTGACTGCGCAATTATCATCAATATTTGGAGTACAACAAGTTGCTCACACACTTCCTCTGTAATTTCCTGCTTGGCTTCGGCTGTAGAAACTGAAAACAGGGTCTAGTCACTTTAGATTGACAGTGTTCTTTAAATGTTATACTTGTTTAAAAGGCCCACAACAGCACAGTATTGCTCACCATGTCAAGCATGGTTGATCAATCAACAATGTCAACAAATCTAATCACTTTACGTTTTTAAAACTTGACTTGTCATCAGTGTATAGCCTGCTTGGTTAACTGCTTTACTGACACTTAGTGATGCCAGGTGGGAGATATTTTATACATTTCTAATTAGATTATGGTGCAAAGGCTGTCTTATACTAATATTAAAGCAACATATCTAGTACTTTATATCATATCATATTAGTTTATATATATATATATATATATATATATATATATATATATATATATATATATATATATATATACACACACACACACACATATACATACATACACTCACACAAGTTTCATGGGTGTCACTGTATTCAACAGTCATAGTTTTCTTTGGCCACTTGTGTGTACTGAAAAGCAGCAGTGCTCCTGGTGAATAGAAGCTACCAAGCAGTAAGTGGTACAAATGAGAAAAATAACAGCTAATAATAACTGGAATGATCTTTAAAGATGATTCATCAGTAGCATGGATTTAGACACAAATAGGTGGAAAAAATAAGCCACAACTTGTGTTTGTGATGGTTACCGCACACTGAGCCCATCAAAGCATATGATCAAGAAACACTGGCAAAAGTACTGCATTTTGCAGTACTTTATTAAGCTTAATTGTTTTTTTCATACCATATGGTCACCTTGCACCTAGCTTTCAGAAACACGTGTTTAACACATCTTCATAACCATTACGTAACCCCCCACCCCACAAAATCCTGCTTGAAATAGCTCACTTGATGGTATGCCTACTGTATCTTTACCCTTAGTTATGTGGAAACAGAGGTTAAAAATAAACCTGACTTCTTCCTCCACTTACTGCTGTCCTTCACTGGGGCTGTCTGCAGATCTGTTACCGTTGTGCTCCTCCTCTGGTTTCGTCTCTCCTTCTTCGAAGGGGGCATAAGGCCCTCCATCTCCATTCTGATGGCATTCTTCGTCACCTCCCCCACCAACGGGCACCTCCTCCCCTTCTAGACCTTCCTTCTCACATTGTAGTGGTACTCCTGTTCCTAGCATCAGAGTAAATATGTGCAGGTTAACTCAGTAATCTTCAAGATATGAATATGAATCATAATCTCTGACAGACATCCAACATCTTAAATTGAACAAACAGATTTCTTTCCCTCTTCTACATTTCATTTGATACATGCAGCTGCAGATACTTTACTTTGTGCTGGTGGGGCTGGGTCTTCCTGCAGTAAGTCAGCCTGCGCTGGTGGTTCTCCATGCATCTCAAGGGGCTTTGCAACCTGCTCCAGCCCCTGTTCCTCCTCGCTCACTCTGGGCCGCTTGGCAGATGGAGGTGCCCCTTCCTCTGAGGTCTCCCCTACCTGTAAGCTGTCACATTCAGGTAGAGATGGCGCCTGTTGAGGGGGCTCATTATCTGCTTCTGCATCCTGCCCTGCGCCTGCCGCGCCTCCGCTTTCACCACTTCCAGCCGAGTCAGACATCTCTCGTTGTTTATCAATCTCTCCTGTCAAGTCCAAGTGCCTTGTGTCCGATGGGTGGCTGTCAGACGTGGGTGAGGTAAGTGCTACTAGGATAGTGCTTCTTCCTGCAGTGTGGGTGTTTGAGTCTGCTGGGGGTCGAGGACATCACAGCACCGAATAGCCTACGAAACGGTGAGGCGGGCAAAGATGAAGGCAGGTGAAACCACTAATGCAAGGAGATGGAAAACAGATAGGTCAAATAATGCAAGAACTCATTCGTCACGCGAGATAAGTACACGCGACGTTCTTTGTAAAGAGGAGTAAACAAGTGATGCCAAGCTGCACGTGCAAACACCTGTGGCTAGCCGAGACGTGCCAACCGCTGCGAACCAGCATTCCTGCTAAATCCGCCGAGTTAACGCTACAAATCACACGCTTTACTCCACGCGTGCTCTGCTGCCGTTATATAACTCGAGTGATACCGGCAAAGAAGGCAAAATGCTTCAGTTTCCTTCAACCGCCAGCCCACAACAGAAACAGCAACCACCCCACGTTAGCATTAGCCTACGCTAGCAGTCTGGTGCTAACGCTACCTACCTGTGTTGTGGCTTGCCTGGCCTTTGGTTCTGCTGGTGTGGCTATAAACACTTTTCTCTTCGACGGGTTTAAAGTTTAAACTAAAGCCGGAGAGTACGAATGGCATACAACACTATTCGACGTCCTTCTGCGTCGGGACTGTGTGTTTCACCAATTCATTACGATTTGTAAACACTGGGGGCGGCCATGTGTCTCAAAGTATCGCGAGAGTTGAGCTAATGACGGTAACGTGCTCACGGTAGAAACACAGTAGTGTTTATATCATGTATGCTGTTCACTCCTTCCAAATGTTGCACTCACACACATCCACTTCATAGATGATAAAAACATTTTAAAAAAATCAATAAATACTTTGTCAATCACTGCTAAATGCTATTTATTTAGTATTTATTTTGTTCTTCAAACAAACAAAAGCCAAACTATTTACACATCTTTCAGTTGTTCTTTTCCAAAACAGGTTCATTACATATATGCTGTTATTTTAACAACATTCAAAGACTTATTAAGCAAAGGAGCTGAGCTGAGCTGAGCTGACTGGGATAAAACTTTCATTATATATTTTAGCCCAACATTGTTGGAACTAGTTTCCAGAGCTAAAATAAACCAGATCAACTTGATATCCTCATGGGGACAGGCCGTGACGGGAGCTTTTCAAAGGCTGCAACCAAACATCCAGGGCTTTTTGAAAACACAATATTGCAGTTTATCTGATCATAAAAGCATGTGTAGTGCAGTAAAATGAACTGCCAACAACTTTGGTTTACTCTTAAGACAGACTGACTCACCAACAACTAATACCACACAATATCAGCTTTTAAAAATGTCACAGATATTTTTAAAGTCATTCATAAATAAGACAAGTCAATTCCTTTGTTTTGGCAACTGATTACAACAACACTAAACTTAGTTACCATTTAGTATTAATTCGGTATCAATTCAACAGTTATGATA
This sequence comes from Macquaria australasica, assembly GCA_005408345.1. Classification (NCBI taxonomy): domain Eukaryota; kingdom Metazoa; phylum Chordata; class Actinopteri; order Centrarchiformes; family Percichthyidae; genus Macquaria; species Macquaria australasica. The sequence goes on along the minus strand of SEMN01000029.1, from coordinate 1,488,377 downwards.
CTGGAGCCTACTGTGGCTACTTCAGTTTACACGTTAACTATAGCAGGTAACTATCCACCAAAACCTCAGCTAAACAAAATGTACACATGTATTACAAGTCTAAGCTGATGGTATTCAATAAATATCAGTTGCCATTTGGATTAAAAACTGCATATTTGTTTAGTTATCAAGCATACAAAAAAACAAAAAAAAAAAAAAAAACTACTGGTTGATCTCTCAAATCCAATTAGATATACATACATGGAACAAGACACTTTCCAAATTTTCGGGACATGGAATTTCCTTTCAGATAACACACAACTGACTGGTTGATTCCTTATCTATTCAGTGCCATCAGAGATGGTCAGCAGCACTACCAGGTGCACAGACAAAGCAGAGGCAATCTGGGCCTAGTTGTGACACACCTCAAGGTTTAGTGTCAAACCCCACAAATTTTACAAATCATGCAAGCTTCCTTGTACAATCATGCTTCTAATACAAGCCTGATTTGACATCTCAAAACTGTAAAAAGTACCTAGTAGCTCCCAAAACATTTAAGTCCCCCAGAGTGTAAGAAATGAACCAAAACCTACTTGTATCTCAATTTGAGGAGGACCTGTCACACTGGTTGAGTTTTGCCTACAGCAGTACATCCAACAATGGTTACCACACAGCGACAAGTCTGTACTTTAAGCCAATTCTGTGCATCCCACCCTGCCAGCTCAGCTCCAGACGGTATAGACTTCAGCCCTTTATTAAGCCTGCACCTTCAGCAATAATCTAAACAGGAAATCTGAACAAATCCACTCTTCATTTTAAGGAAACCAAAAGGGCAACAAAAGCCAAACCAGCAAAATCAGATTAATCAAAGACTGCTTGCTGCTCTATCCTGTAGCTAACTAATAACGTTCATGATCAGATGTACATGTATCAGGTTAATACAGAACAGGCTATTCTGTTAGCTAACAGAAAACAGTCTTGTAGAAAGCTCCTTCCTTTCTTTGACTTTAGAGGACAGTCAACGAGGTGATTTCCAACTTCGTCACCAAAGAACATTGTCAGTTAGCCGTTCAGGACTGAACTATACAATTTAAGGCATGTTGAACAGAGAAATAAAGCAAAACCCACTATGAGAGAAAAATCAAAACACAAACTTTTACATTATTTACAAAGCTCAGCATTTATACTGATGAGCATTGATGCTTGTGTGTATGTCTGTATCTGTGTCATTTGATATTGATGTAGCCCTGTTGTGTGTGTGCAGACGTGATTCCAGAGGAGAGCCAATGTAACTGAGCGTATGTTGCTTTTGCTGTAGGCGTACATGTAGTGTCTGCAACTCATTTGGACTCTAGAATCTATGTGATGTGTAGCTACGTGTTTGTGTCATGTTTCAAAGTTTTTTTTCTGTACAATTCTTTCAGTTCATCCAGTTCCACAGCTGCAGAGATTTCTGGTGGCTTCGATGTAGCCCAACTGCTTCTGTCCCGCTGGTTAAAAGACCTCCACGCAACCACCTGAGGGTTTCAGGCCGAGGTGGGTGATGACATCTGAGCAATACGTGCCTCTTTATCCTCTTCCTCGCCGGAAAGCGCCTGGTGAAATCCCAGACCTAACACTTCAAACACAGATGGGATCCATGGTCGATGAAACCTGTAACTTCATCTGGTAACTGTCCAACTGATAATGCCAATGGCCTGCCCAGTCCGAGGTCAAGACAGAAAAGTTTCTTAGGGTTTAAGTTCAAAGGACAGGTTTAGGGTTAACTGGTTCATGGGTTGGCTGTAGATTAGATCCTCCTTGCAGAGGGCAGCAAATAAAGCACAGCCAGACTCCTGTGAGAAGACAGAAAGAAAGCATGAGGCCATGATCACCCTCACTGTCCAAACAATCCAGTTAGAAATAAAGTGCCACAAGATCAACCAGAGTAAATAGCTAGTAAATGGAGTAAATGGATCAATGAAGTCATTAGTATACAGCGCCAGTAAGGCATTAAGCAAGAATATCTTACCAATGCCAAAGGTTTTTCATCCTGCAGTCACTACAGCTCTCGAGGCAGTCATCGGGTTGGGAGACCAAGTGCAAGCATCCTTGCCAACAGCTCTTCAAACCTATGTCTGCCTCTTTACTGTGCATGTTGATCAAACACTCGCGGTGGGGCTCTTTCTAGCGACAGCGACATCCATTTTGATAAGTAACTATCAGTTACTCTTGGAGTCACTGTGGCATGTCCAACACCTCAGTCAATGTCCATGTGGTTTTCCCTCCCATCCCCGATTATTTCAGGGTTACTGGCAAACTAAGGGAAACTCGCAGCGAGTCTATCTCAAACTATATTCAAAAAGATTGGTTTTCTTGAAGAACATTCACTCCATATAATCAATGTCTCATGAATTTTCCTTCATCCATTTCCAAATTTTCTTTCTACTCTGAAAGGTAATACAAAAATATGGTTATATATACACACAGGAGATGGGAGAAGACGTGCTTCTTGAGTCTCTTATTTCAGTTTGGGAATATCATATCAGTGACTTTGTCAAAGTTGTAGCAATCCTCCCGTTGTAATTGTGCTCCCATCCCCAAAATGGTACCTCACAGCTTTAATGAACAAAAGTGCATAGGTGAGTTGGTGAGGGCAGGGTGAGTGCTTATGAGGGTTGAGGTGAAGACAAGTGCACTAACCAGGTGTACTCATATCGCCCTCAGTTCCCCTCTAGGGTTATGCAGCCCTGCACTCTGTTTTCCACAAAACAGAGCCCGTCCTTGATTTTCACGCCTCCGCTCCATGGTTGATCAAGTCTCAGGATCCACGACCACACACAAAAGGTCCCGTTAAGAGGATCTTGTCCATGTTCTTGTGATGCCTGCAACTCTTCCTCAAACCAACACCACTCAATGTCCATATGGCAGAAGCGCACTTGCAAAACCCCACCCGTCTTATGTGGGAACAAAAAACTACAATTAAAAAAACAAAAAAAAAAAAAACTGCACCCACAGATATCCATGTGGTTTGTAAACAACCAAAGCTCCAGTATGGAATAGAAAGAGTCCTTTCTTTTAATTCTTAGTCAGTATTTGTACGACCAGGATTGTAGAGGCAGTGTGTTCAACTGTATCCATCCCAAGTTTTTTTTATTCTTCTCCACTATGTAAATAAAAAAAAGTCCTCGCTAAACTCTCCGAAGCTTTTTTGTATTTTCCATTTTTGAAATCTTCTGAGGAAAAAAAATAATATCTGGTATCAGCACGGGTTTCTTGTCATTTTTTTGGAATACATTCAATATTTTCTTAAGAAAGAAATAATACACACACTTCACATGGCGATAATGAAAAAAAAAAAAAGAAACAAATTAAGGAAAAAAAAAATGTTTAAACACACAACAAAAATAGCAGCCCCAAGTGCTCATTATCTTAGTCCAAATACTTTTTAAACTTTGTATATAATGTATATATTTATATATTTTTCATTAAAAAAAGAAAACTCGTCATTATCAAATTGCAACAACGAATAAGTAACACAATATGCTAACATTTCATGCACCGTTCTGTGCACTTGCACATTTAGATGCTGTATTTTTTTTTTCAGAGTCAGAAACTCGACACCTTTCATTCACAAGTTCGAGAGCTGACAAAAGGCAACGTGATCACACCCCAGGAAAACAGACTGGACTAACCTTCCGATGGATCACCCCTAGACTGAACTAGAAATATTTACGATATAAACTTACATACTTTACATACACTGTGCTGAGCACTGACACACATCACACTCGCTCTCAAAAAAGAGTTAATGTCTCAATGGCCACGCACCCTATCCAAGTTCTTAGGCACAAATGTGCATTCATACACATACAAAAAAGCACATGTATTCAAAATGAGTACCTGTAGTCTTAACTCATTTCTATGAACAGTAAATGAACACGCACACTGAAAACACATACATACACATCCATACAAAGTCTCATTCTGATGCACACACAGTAATGTCCCTCATGATTCGCCCTGTCTGCTAGTCCTCACAGGTCTAGAGACAGCTCCCCATGTGGAGAAGCTAAGGGAAATAAACTAGTGGTGGTCATCATGTGATGAGCGCAAAGCTAACATTTACAAATGTATGCATTTCTATTTCGTCTATCTGGGGATGAAGAGCTGGTGAGAGAAAGGATGTGTTGTGCAATTGCCCCCTCTCTCTCGCATTCATTCATTCACTCACTCTCTCAAAACATACAGATCAAGTCCCTGTTTGGAGAAGGGAAACACACACTCTAAACATGAGAATACAAAATTACCATTTGAACAAAAAAGACAAAAATGGCCTCTTATGTTTCATACATCTTGGTAAGCAACAAAACAAAGAAAAAAAAAAAACATTGTGCAGACTTGTATATTACTGACACAAACCAACCATCACACATCAGTCACTCTCACAGTCATTCATACACATTCACAAAAATATTCACTTCTATAACTAACCCCATTTGTTTGAATTTTTTTGTTGTTTTTGTCATTTCTTTTTTAGGCAAGTGCAAATCTTCAAGTTTTTTTTATAATCCATTTTTCAATAGCTTTACTTTTTATATAAACGTAAAAAAATGCTAAACAAGAGAAATATCAACAGTGTTTGTCTTTCGAGAAAGGATTTGCGCTCTGATAAGGTTTCAACTAAAGGTCCCCCTGACTTTGAAAACCTAACAGCCCGACCATTCGCCCTACCGACTGTTTCACCTCCCTCTTCCAGTTCTGATGCACATGCGCACAGATAATGTGTATGTACACAAACCGTATGCGCACTGATTCCCAACACACACGCGAAAAAACTATTCAAATCCCATCTCAATAAAGTGCATTAGTTCAGTATAAGGTGCTTAATCTTTTGAGTGCCAGAGGATACCACCCATCTTCCTTTTAACCTCACCCCTCATCACCCCCTCTCCCCTGCTCAAGTGATCAACTGGTGCAGCAGGGAGCCCATTTTTTTTCTCTTGCCAGAGGGAAGGAAAGAGTGGGAGGCGCAGATCCAGGCGCCTCCACCCCGCACCTCCCCTCACGCTCGCTCCCTTCCTACCCCCACCCCCATCCCCCGGTTCCCCCAGCAGTGCACATTCGTCATCAGGTTTGTCTGATTAAAAGACAGAAGGCCTCAGGTAGCTATTGCTGCTGCGCTGCGTCACATCAGTAATCCTCCACCATCTCCATCTCATTCAGGCTCAGACACTCGCCCGCGCTGTGGAATGAGTACCCTGCAGGAAGGAGGGGGAGGGCAAGGAGGGCAGAGAGCAGAGACGGAGAGAGCTGAGTAAGATCAGAGGAGGGCGGGACATGGGGGAGTTAGAAGGGCTGGCTTAGACAGTGTTGAAATGATTTATAAGAAGAGCCCTCTGTTCTGGAAAGGTTCAATCTTATTTGTAAATGTGAGAAGAAGCTAACTCACCACAAACCATAAATATTAGTTACACTTGTTTATGTACTGTTGTTTAATAATTAAAAAGGTAGAAAAAGTAGATAGTGTCCACATCTAGGCCAAGTAGGTAACATGCACCCACACAATGGAAAATGAGTGGTGTGCACACTGAATTAGACAAGTTCCCAAGTACTGATTTAATGTTTCACCCAGCACAATCTTCATCATGCAAACATGCATTAGAAACAGCAGGGTTTCATATCAATCAAATCTTGGAGAGCTTGTAAAATTCAGTGTGTAGACAACATTTTCCCCCTACACTGTTTTCTATATAAACAGAATAATAAGGCTGCATGTATACCACAAATTATAATATCAGGGTTCGTACAGCTTTTTAAGAGTATAATTCAAGCACTATTCAAGCACTATCAAGGTACCTAAACCAAAAAATTTCCAGACTCTCGAAGCTTTATCATCACATCTAAATTGTTACTATAAATGCCTGGAGACAACAAACAAATATGATGACGGGATTGTTTCATTTCAAATATTAAAAGATTTTTGGTTTATGAGAGACCAGATTCTGTTGAAAATCAAGCATTTTTCAAAAGGACTACATTCAAATTCAAGCATTTTCCAAACTTTCAAGACGTTGTACGAACCCTGTAATATCCATTTTTACCTGTATCACATTTGTTTGGCCACCTGTTTACATCTACTTTAAGAGTGAGCCATATCCCATCCCTGTGTTTATGCACCAAACGGCTCACGGGTACATAAATAAACTTCAGCCATAAGCCTACTCTACAAGCACATCCTACTCACCACCTGGAGTGGGTGCAAACAAGTCAAGAGGCAGCAATACTTTCTGCTGTTGCTTCAGAAAGCCGCACTTCTTCTGTCGCTTTTCGTTAGGCTTCACTTGATTCCAGGTGATGAACACATTTTCCATTTTAGCTTGTTTTGTGCATTAACTCTAACTTTGATGTAGACGTGTGCTGCTGGTGGATTTGTTGACAGGTTGTGTTTTGCTAATCTGGGGTCAAGCTATTTAAAGCTAGCTATTTATAGATTCTGACCATTTACAGATAAATTAAGTCAAAAGGAAGAAAAATATGAAATGCTGGTGAGGTAACGTACCTAAGATGCTGGGGTCAGAGTGCAGCATCATGGGCTGTTTCTTCTTCATCTTTCCCCCCTGGTTGTCATAGAGACCAGCCTTGCCCATGTGGTTGGCTTGAAACATGGACTGCAGGGTGCTTGGATTCATACCTCGCATTGAGTCCTAAAAAATAATAATTAAATTTTTTTTTAAAGTACAGAAAAATGAAAACCATCATACAAATGCTAGTCTAGACATTCTCAATGGCCCCACCAAATGTTTTTCTAATCAGATATGAGAAAAATGAAAACAAAAGTAATCCATTTGTATCATGAAGAGTCCATCCTTTTATGGAGAAATGTCCTTTCTTGTCATACCCTTCAGTTACTGCAGTAATGTTTTCAAAAAACCTGATTGCTGACTTAAATTTAGGTCTTGCACTCATGACAGTCATGCTCTTTTGTTTACATTGTGGGAGTTCTCCTAGTTGCTTTGAAGGACGTTGTGTCCCCATGAATGATGTACAAAATGTGGATTTTTGTTAAGGTATTTGAATTTTCCGGCTCAGGTTTGATGTTCAGCAAACAGCTGAGCCTTAAAGTCACATTAAATCCTACACTAATTATGTTAGGTAAAAGGGGTGGGGGAAAAAATAAATTCTTAGATGCATCGCGATTCTCTCTTGAACGATTATGTCTCGATGTAGAAAACTCAATCGGAAATTTAAAACTCAATTCTCGACATTATGATCGCCTGTAACAATTATGCAAGACCCGGCTGTACGTAGTACGTTCCTTACAGCTGAACCAATTGGATGGTGAAATTAACGGATGTAAAACATGTGCGTCGTGGTTACGTTCTAAGCTAGGCTACTTGGGCTACTTCTTGAGTTTGGTGAGGACGGCTGAGCATGAGCAACCGAAGATGGATACAATCCGACCGGATTTTTGTTTGGCGAGTAAATCTCAGAAAGCTATCTGCCACACTGGCGGGTAAGTGTTTGTACCAAAATAGTCGTGTTGCTGGAGTCCGCCAGCATATTTTCTCTGCTAGCTTTGTGCTAACTACTGCAACGTACAACAACAGAGGAAGTTGTTCTTCTTCTTCTACTACTTGTGCTTCAAAACTCTCACCTTACTCAAAGGCACAACCTGATGGTGGAAGCTGTACAACACATCCACAAACATTAATACTGCATAAAATACTAAATTATGAACACTAGATCCTGGAAAACATGTTAGATCAGTACATCTTTGAATATAAACATTACCTGCCTAGAAATTAATTTCAAATTAACCTCTTAAGAGAATTCAATTGAATTATACTCAAAAATAAATTGTGGGGTCCCTGATCGTTTTATAATCGAATCGTAATCGAATCGTGAGGCACTTAGAGATTCACACCCCTATTAGGTAATGTTATGGTTAGTGAAAGAAAATGGAGGGCTGCTGTTGCAGCAGCGGAAGCCACAAAAACACACAACCACAATCACTGCTGTCCCCACTAACAACTCACCTCCATCAGTGTTTGAATGTACAGTACAGAGGCATATCTGTATTTACCTGCAGAGGGAAGTTCATGTTCAATCCAGCCACTTCCTTTGATAACTGGGAAATATAAAGAGGAGTAGAGGAGGAATTTACAATGGTCACACTGAAATAGCAATGGTTTCTCTTACAGCCATTTTTAGCCTGTTAATAGTATTGAAACATCATGGTGTATTACAAGTCTGCCCTTCATGTAAAAACAACATTTACAAGTATGCAGATGTGTCATTCTCCTACTGGGTATACAGCACTCCTTAGTCATGGTCTGTTATTTGTCATGTTTTTCAGTACATATTGTCACTGCAAGTATATAGTTTCTTTTTGTGTACGGCGCAATTAAGTAATTTACAAGTTTCAACACATTTTCTAACGCACCTTCCATGTTCGGGCAGAGAATGAGAACTGTATTCCCCAATTAAATTACACAAATCTGATGTTACATCCAATATGGGTACAGACAGGAATGTGAACAGAATCCTTGCTTACTGCGTCAATTCCTGAGAAAACCCTCAATTGACAGATGCAAACCAATTACAAAACTTTTCACTTGAAATTAAATGAAGTCTAAGGAACACTAGAAACTCTGAATGTTTTATATATTACAGCCAGTAAGTGGCCGTTTTCCTTTACTTGTTTCGTTTTGGACCCTGAACTGACGAGGGTGTATCCAAACGGTTAATGTTTTGACATAATGCTGTCCTCAACGAGCTCAGGCCTACCTGCTGCTGCTGTCTCTGTTGGTTGGATTTCTGTTTGGCACGTCGCTCCAGGAACTGTTTGGCGAACTCTTTGGCTTCCACTGTGTCCCCTAGGTAGGACCGGATGAAGTCCACCACTGCATAGGGAGACTCCACTTCCTTCAGGTATGCCACAATTGTGGCAACTTAACAAAGACGTACAGTTTAAATGATTAGAAATGCTGAAAATGTGGGGAAAGATGTTGAGCTAAATAAAAGTAAATCAACTACATGAAGACTAAAAGGTGTTGTATTTTAACACGAGGGTGAATACTCCCCACCCTTGGCACTGCTAAATACATAAAAGCTCAGCAGCCTACCATCCAGAGAGGAGGAGGAGTTGTTGGCAGAGGTGTTGAGAGCGTGCAGCATCTGTTCACACCAGGTGGTGAAGCCGTCCTGAGGCTTCATGCCCTGCAGCAGCTTCAGCAGCTTCTCCTCATCCTCCGTCCGCTTACGACGCATCATGTACTGATCACTGCAAAGGCCATACAGGGTTCAATGCATATTAATTATCACTTAATATTACAATGCTATCTGCAACAGTAGGTGTAAAAAAAAAAGGGGGTCATGTGCGAAGGTACAGCAGGCCATCCAACATTCCTTTTATTTTAGTTTACTGAACCTGGTCTCATGTACCTGAGAGAAGGGCTGCTGCGGCTGTTCTTCAAGCCCATGTTGTTGTTGCTGTTGCCACGCAGGCCGGCCTGGTTCTTCACAGCCTCGTCCCACATGCCCATGCTGCTTGAAGAGCCTCCACTGCCACCCTTACCCTCCATACCTCCAGGCCCGCCCCACATGCCAACACCGTCCACCCACTGCCCTCCCATGGAGGAGCTCCCCATCGACATGCCGGAGTGCTGGAAAAGGACAGACAAATCATTATGACAAATTACATGTCGTTTTGTATTTGCATTCTCTACGATGGGCTCTCTGTGACCTTCTGTATGAAACCATAGTAACATATTTAAGTTGCTGAAACTCACGCGGTCTCTCTGCTGCTGGGCTCTCTGTTGCTGCTGCTGCTTCATGAGCCTCTCTGCCTCCTGCTGCATTTCCAGCAGAGCCAGAGCCGGGGGCTTTCCTGCCTTGGCGAGCCCAGAGGAGGGAGCCCCGCTCCAGCCAGAGCCACCTGCCCCAGGACCCTGCTGTTGGGGGGTCTGCTGCTGCAGCAACTTTATGATCAGTTCCTGCTGCTGACGACACTACAGGAAGGAAATAAGGACAGAGGTCAACAATTTATTGCATTTCATTTTCAAACTATTATATTTAATATGATGATAACCAACTGTGATCTCTAACTTAATGGCACAGAGGATATGTAAATATGTAAAAAAAAAAAAAGTCTTAATATTTGTAATACAAGACATCAGACATGGGAAAGGAAAATGTAAAACTATCTGCTTCCTTCATCTCACCTGCTTGCGTCTGAAGAGCTCCTCCTCCTCCCTCCTCTTCTGCTCCTCCTGTTGCCTCCTCTTCTCCTCCCTCCTCTTACGCTGCTCCTCCTCCTCACGCTTCGCCCTGAGTTCAGCGTCTCGCCTCTCCTGCTGGAGCTGAAGGGAAAACATCAGGAGTGAAAAGGAGTAAAAAAAGGCACAAACTGAAATTATAATAAGCAAAAAAGGTTTATTCAATCCTGGCTTTGAATTTGACAAAATCCATTCACTTCAATTTTATTTATATAGCGCCAAATCATAACAAATTATCTCAGGGTACTTCATATAGAGCACGTCTAGATCGTACTCTTTATAATATCAAGTCCATCCATTTTGATTAGTTATTGTGCCTGCTAGCATTGCTAACAATTTGTCCAGCAATAAAAAGTGCTTTAAAATTGAAACGTTTCAGCTATTGAAGACAATGAGAAACTGAAAACTGATGTGGCCGACTGTGTAAAACATCTACACATAACATAAAAAAACAAGCAAATATAGATTATGAATTTGTGTTCCAAGGCTGAAAATCTCACGAGTGAACCCACCTTTTGAAGCTGTTCGAGAGTTGGACCCTGAGTAGAAGGATTCATTGTTATGTCCCAAAGACTGGCTTCACCGCCTACATGGAAATAAGATTGGGTTATTTTAGCATCATTAGGTACAGTGTTTGTGCGTAGGGATGCCATGGTGAGAACATTTTCCCACTGGTTAATAAACTTGTGACATCACCGATTACACCGGACATTTTACAAGAAAAGATATTCGTCAATAACGCTCACTATCTGTAGAGCGCTTACTTTGATCTTTAACATTAGGTCAGGGGTATTCAATTAAAATTCTATGAGGTCCAGTTAGAGGAAAATTTCCTCAAGCAAAATGTCCAAAACATCACAATGTGTTGGTATGTTTGCTCAAAAGATGCTCTGTGGTTTGTCTTGTAGTGCCACTTCACATTGCCCCTTTTAAATAAATCGCCACGGTCTCGGAACATATGAGACATACTGGTTTTGAACTGCCCGTGGGAAGAGTGAACATGTAAGAGTCTGTCCATTCTTCATTAAAAGCTCTGTTTTCACTGTCTACTTTTCTCTTTTTAGAGCACGCCATGTAAAATTACTTTTCTTTGATTCACTTATTTCTCCCACTGTTGTCTCTCGTTTCGTCTCTCCCAGGAGTGTGTGTGTATCTCACTCACCGACTCGAATCGCAACACTTATCAGAATGCACATATTTGATTGTCTCAGTGTTAAACGCATGCAATTGGTCTGTGACTTTCCTTCTACTCTGTGCTGCGACTTTGCTGCAGTACGGAGCAGACAGTTTCAGTTTATAATTGTAGCGTCGGTCATCCGACTAAGTATTGATAACACACCTAGTATTTTACAAATTAGAGTTTATTGATTTGATGGACGTGGGCGCTGACACGAGAAAATGAACTAAATGGGTTTTATTTCTATATATGAAAAAAAAGAAGAAGCAAAACGACGACAGGGGCGGTGGGCAAGTAATGTAATCAGTGTATGCCCGAACACCGTGTAACACCGGTAACACAGACTACCATGGCAAGCCTAGTTGTGTGTTGTCGTTGCATGCACATGCAGAATGTACCTGACGGCTGTGAAGCTGAGGTATGCATGTCCCACATGGACCCTGTATCTGGCACTGACATCGACCTGTTCATCGAAGGCATCATACCCTGCTCACTGCACCTAGAACACACAAAGCAAAGCCCAACACAGAAATGAGTCCAGTCGAAATCTCCCCTGGTGTAAAATGACAGAAACTAGGACACAAACGCAAATGAATGTACACTAGTCCAGACATGTAAGGTGAAACCTACATCTAACAGCCCACAGGCCTACCTGTTAATGAGCTGGAATAGCTGCTGCTGTTGGAGCTGCTGATAAAGAGCTGCTGTTGCGGCCAGCTCCTGTTGCTTTTTCAGGCGCTCCTGGTCCAGGTTTCCCTGATCAGAGGAAGAGAGCAATCAATACAATGCATCTTCAAACTCAAGATACCAAAACACAGTTATCCATACATAGTGGGCTAAGTCTAAGAAAAAATTGCTTTGGTAGGTTTTTCCAATCACATTTTTACATGCAGCCATCTAACAGGGAATTGTCCATTCTTTGTAACCACAGACTGTGCTCTACAAACTATGCGTTGTAGAGCACATGTGTTCAGCATACAGAGATAGCTTACAAATTGACCATTCAGGAATTGTGCATTTTCAAAAGCTGATCTAAAAAGTAACATGCTGTCGTAGATGCACAAAAATCTGATCAACTGTGCCACACTCATAGGTAATGAGGAACACGTGACAACATCTGTAGTGTAACATCACAGCATTAAATGCTGGCATGGACCCTGCCCTGTCGTGCTCCACTAATTTGAAGCTTACATGCAACCAGTGACTTTTACTGGAGGCCGCTGCATAATATGGTTTTTAAAACTGATTTGAATTTTGACATCTCTTTCCCACTTCCTACAGAAGGGAATAAGGATATTAACTGCAACACAATTAAAATGACAACAGAAAGTTTGTGTTAAAATCAAGTGGGGCTACTTTCAGAAATGGAGCCCCTCTTAATTAAACTGAATTGAATTTAATCATTGGTCTTTTACCGTGACCTGTCTATCAATCTTCCCTCTCCTCTGCATCCTCCCTTCCCCATCCTCTACGTTGGCTGAGCTCTGACTCACAGTCCCGGCGGGCCCCCGGGTGGGCTGCGGGCGCTGCGTTGGTGGTGGCTGTCTCACCAGCAGGGGCGGCGGGGAGGGCCCCGGGGCGAAGGGCACGCGGCCCCACATCTTGATGACATCCCCCAGGGGTTGGAAGCCCTCGTCGCAGCCCCGCTTCACCAGCAGGGTCATGGTGAAGTAGCCAGCCTGGAACCACTCACACATCTCCACTGTGGTGAAGGGACCTGGTTGTGGGTAGGATAGAGAGATGAGTTTAATTACGTAGCCAACTTTGTGTACCTCATTTAAATTAGTTCAGACAATAGCAATATTGATGAATCAATATGCTATGCTTGCATGTATGAGTGTACAAGTGACAGTAAACGCCACAGTGTGCAAGTGTACCCTGGATCTCTCCCTGTGGGTCCTTGTAGAACCACTTCATGGCAGCCTCATGGGACAGCGGCAGAGCGGCTGCTGTGTTCCTGCTCTCCTGCTGCTGTTGCAGAGCCTGTGTGAAACACTCCTCCTCCAAAGAAGTGTCCTGCAGTGATGCCACCATCTTCTCAGCCTCCTACACACACACACGCAGGTTGTCATTACAAGACCAATCAATTTACCTGGTAAGTTCCATTTTTTGTTTAGTCTGAGCATTTAGACATGTAGCTTGGGTCAGCTTTAATATCAAGTTGAGCTGCACAAGTAATGCTACAACATATTACAGATTCATTGTTTATTCTGAGTAACGAGTCTAGAATATTCTGCAGGAAAAGAATCACTAGTTGCAGCCTACCTCTCAGGGAAAGTTCAGTTGAGTTAAAGGTACTTCCTGTTACATTGACATATTTCTGCTTGTAATGCGCCTCCTGATGTTCCTACCTGCTGCAGGTGCTTCATGCCCTCATCGTCCTCGGTGTCTCCTCCAGATGGAGGGAGGAGCGGAGCAGCAGAGGAAGGGGGTGGGAGAGGCAGACTGGAGGAGGTGGGGACGCTGGGGCTCAGCTGGGCCTTGGAGCCCACTACTGGAGCCATGTCTGACACAAAAACAACAAGGAGAAACATCAGTAAAACAATGGGCCCTATTTTTAGTATTTGTATTTATGGGATGGTGATGCTGGATGTGTGCGTTTGTTTGTTTTTTGGAGGGAGGGGGGTGGTGGGGGGTGGGTTAGAGCCACCTATTGGCTCTGTATCTGATACAGCAGGAACAGCAGGTTCAGTAAACAAGATATTAAATGACTGGGGCTAAACATATTGTGTATCAAACCAAAATATCAACGTGGCTGAATTTCCTCCCACACACTCACTGTCCTGAGCCTAAAGGAGCTTGGCTGAATGCAAGACAAGGATAGTCATGGTTTGGAAGTTAACTCTTTACAACAATCATATATAGTACTGGTTGCTCCAGTGCTTCCAAAAAGTATTTAAAGGTTAAGAAGACATTTTCAGCTTGAGTTTATTGGTGAGTCAGTCAGTATGAGATTCATATAGGCACCAGCTCCTGCCCGTGTTTTTATGGAATCTATTCCTCCCTTTCAATTTTTCAAAATGATCCACTGACAGAAAGTGCCAAAAAATGTGTACATCTGCTAGAGATTTGGTAGAAATTACTTTTCAGCGGTTAATTCAACATTTTGCATTTGTCAATGTGGCTGTTTCACAGTTGACAGCTTAACACTGCCGATGATCTGACAAAAAGTAAAGCTTTTACAGTAAAGCATGTAACCAACACTGAAGACTTCAGTTAGCCACTGAATTCAAACTCATTGCTCAACAAAAAGCTGGTCTAAACCTGGATTCGGATCAGAACATAGTGTTATCAAATCCATACTAGATATTCATAATAACTTTGCTGGCGATATATAAAGTTTGACATAATTTCAAAATTAATTTTCCAGCAAACAAATCATCTTCAGAGTTGATACTTTCAGTACTGCATACATACATTTGTATCACATTTCATATCATACTCACAAACGAATTTATCAAACTTCTTCTATTTTCTTCACATCATGCAGTCTTGTTTTACACTTACATTAACTTTTCATAATACAACATAGTTAAACTTAGTACAATAAGTACGCGTCTTTGCAATATGTCAGACTTGGAAAAAAATTGACTAAATAAAGAAATAGATATATAATACTGCTGCTAACTGAATCTATCTTTGTGTTGTTGGTAGCACAAAAGTCTACTTAAACACAAAAAGACATGGAGTAAGGCGTACCTTCACTGGGTGTGCTGCTGGCCTTGACAGGGTGGCTGTTGTTCAGCTGAGGGTTGTCCACCGCTGGGCCAGCGTTGCTGGGCCGAGGCTCCAGGAATGGAGGGGTACAGTGGACTGTAGGAGAGGAAGAGGGTGATGCTGGCTTCGTTTCACCATCCCCTACAGCAGAGGCAGCTTCTTTACTCTCTGTGAGGTGAGAGCGGAGGAAAAGACATTAAAAAACATTAAGTAGGATGTCACAATCATTTAGTAATTCATTCCTCCTGGGCCGGTGATCAACTAGGAAGAACTGTATGGACAAATATATCACGCATTGCGGCCCATTTAATCATGTTTTATTAACAGTAAAATTTAGCTTTTAAATCAATTGGGTCACTGAACAAGACTAACAATAAGGCTGGCATAGAAAAGCCTACATATTCCATGACTCCTGTAGGTGATCAGATTGTAACACTGCATTGTTTAACAGATATATGAGGCCAATACTGATATTATGGAATACAGAAAAGTTAAAAGGGATGCACAAAAACATTCTAAAAATCATCAAATAAAGAAAAGATTAAGTCTCTCCTCACCCATGTCTTTGTCTCCGTCAGCACTGTTCCTATCAGTGTCAGCGTAGCCCTCCTCTTCCTCCTCCTCCTCTATCCCCTTAAACTCCAACTCCTCCTCCAGGATTGTCTCCTTGCCACCCTTCTGACAGAAGAAGACCAGGAGAAATGGAGGAAATGAAAGAGTTTAGCAAATGCTCATGGACATTCACGAGGGCTGACAATAAAACAAATATACAGTTACAATTTTTCACAGGGTTCGTACAGCTTTTTAAGAGTAAATTTCAAGTACATTTCAAGCACTTTCAAGGCACCTAAACCAAAAGTTTCCAGACTCTCAAAGCCTTTATCATCACATTTAAATTGTTACTATGAAATATAAGTGAAATTGCAAAAAAAAGGTTTACAGAATTCCTTTATACCCACAGCAATCAGTGTATACTATCACTTTGTTTATTTCACCAGCTGTTCACATTAACTTTGATTGTATGTTCTGATCATGATTATTAGGAATAACAAGTGAACACAAGAACTTAGGGAAAAAACCCCCCCAAAAAAACAAAACACACCTTCATAGGCATGAAAGCTCCAGAGGAGTCAAAAGTGCCCATCTCCCCATCTTCCTCGTCTGTGCACCATTCAGGCAGGCCATCCCTGTCGTCCTCTAGTCCCTCACTGCCTGCACGCCGGCGGCCACCACTGTGACCTTCAGAGTCCCGGAAGTCGAAATCAAACTTCCTCCGACGATTCTCACCTGGACCATGGTCCCGCCAGCCTGCTGAGCGAGGACCACCATCTGACAAAGAAATGAATGGAGCGCCATCAGTAAGGATACTGTCCCAAGTAAGAATCAGAGGAGTCACAAAAATATCAATGAAACTTAGTAGGTTCCTACTACAAAAAGGCACAGAAACAAGGTTTCATAAGAGAAACACATTGCCAAGTTACAGCAGTTGCCCAGACAATCATGTGGTTATGTCTTGGGATCTGTTATGTCTCACCTCCTGGGGATGTTGCTCGGTCATTAACCAGCTTCAGTTCAGAGTTTAAGATGAGCGTGTTGTTAGGAAAAGGCCATGTGGTCCCTTAACCTGACTACTGTATCCTCAGAAACTGTGAAGGCTGTGCAGTTGTGTTTTCAGCCAAAATCCAAGCTACTGTGTTTTGAATAAATCCCTTCACTGCCACTAGATGTCACTATATCTACTGTTTAAGTTAGATCTGCTGCACACATTAAGTCACACAACTGAGGTTTAATAAGGTAATGGAGTAAGGAGGAGTATAAATCACTGTCTTCTACTCAGGCCAGATTAATATCTAAAATATGATCTGCTTTCACCATGTATGGTGTTACACAGCCTACTCAAACTTAAGTGTGAACCAAAAGGTAACACATTGGGTAGTTACACTCATTTGAATGTTCACATCTGCCTTTTTATTTCCTTAAAGAAATAATAATTTGTAATATACATATTAGATACCTAAGTCAGTAAGTAAAAAGCCTATAAAAAGGTTAAAATGACTATTGTTCAATGTTAATGCAATTTTCAGGCATTGCTTAGCAATCAGTCAAGAACTAAATTGGAAAATTCAACTTAACCAGTTTAGCTGCGTTCCATGCTTGTTTTGACAGAGAAACTGCACTGAAATTAGGAGCAAGCTTAAGTGTTAAACCCCCAAAACCACCAGTTTAATAAACCCATTCTAAACTGCAGCTAAACTAAGCTAACAGCAGCAGTCCCTCCAAACTGGTGAATAAAAAAAAAATAAAAGGCGTGTGGATTGCCCATCTTGCATTTTAAAAAGGAAAAATGACGACGCCTTTGCTTTTTCTTGTGGATAGCTGTCATTTTGAAGTCTAACAACAGTTTGAGGCACCCCTACAATAAATAAATGTTTGTATTTATCATACCATCTCTGCGGGGTACAGAAAGTCTCCAGCTGCTGCCCGGCTCCCCCTCGTCTTCATCCTGCTCCTCCCGGAGGGTGCGCCAGTTATCGCTGTCAGCCCTTGTGAACTCCTTCCTCCCTGGAACCCCGGGGCCTGTGGACTCTTCAAAGCCAGGACGCCCCACCTCCCGCCGCAGTGGCTTCTCAAAACGACGCTCGCCCCTGAGGAAAGGAGGGAAATTCTTATCAGTTAAGTGATAAACAGAGGAAAATGAGCTCAAAACATTAAGTGGGTTTTATCCTAGAGAAGTATGTCCAGCCAAAACCTGCATCTCACCACCAGAGATACCAATTTACACATTTCAACTAGGCCCCTGGAGAAAAACTACTGAAGAAATACGACAGATACTTTAGTTTAGGCAGATAAGAGAAGATGCCTGCAAAAGCGAGATAAATCATCCCATGAGAGCAAAAATCTACAAAAATACCAAAGAGGATTATTGAGTTTATTACACTGGATGACAGCTTCTCTCAGCAGTGAAGATATACGCCTTAACTCTGCCATGGAGCGTGATTTATTTGACCTTCAGGTAGCGTGTTTTGGGGTTTTCTTACCGGTCATCCCAGCTCTGGCTGCGGTGTATCTCTCGGACGCTGCGGCCAAAACCCACCTCCGCATCTTCAATACTTCTTTGGTAGAATCCACCTTCACCACGACCTCGTCCTGATTACACACACACACACGAAGGGATTAACATTTAATATAATCCTCACCTGAATGAGAGAATGTGTGATCAGCCATTTGGGATTGTTTCACTCATTTTTAGCTTTTTTAATATTAAAATAAACTTTTATAATTTAAAATGTCTTGTACCACTATTTAATTAGCTTGTATCCCCTTCATGCTAAGCCACACACCAGCACATGCACACAAATGATGAAACCCACACAGCATCATTCTTCTAAGTCGTTTCCTTGGCTGTCCTGAACCGGACGGCTACTGTTTACATTGGCCAGTCACATGCGCAGAGTGCTGTGTGTGCACAAGGTGAGTTCATAAGCCCAGTGGTTTTAAACAGGTGTGGCTGGACAAAAGGAGGACTATTTAGACAGGCCAAGAGGAAGTGTGCTGCATCAAGATGGTGGAAGAAAAGGGGGAAATAAACACTTGAGTGGTTGGCTTGAATAAACTGTTTCACTTTCCCTGGATAACAGCCATTGTAGTTTCAGCCAAGGGTTTTGGGCAGCATTTCTATTGCTGTTGGACTCATGTTAGGCTTTAGCACAAGTGGTTGTGGATTTATCATGAGTGCACTTAAGCTGAATCAATGCTGTATTTTATTTTTTGCCGTTTTTTCTCTTCCAATGGGTGTCTGGGAAGTGGGGGGTTTTTTTGCCTTTAGTTTTTACCTCGACCGCCTCGTGTGGCCCCTCGTCCTCGGACCACACCAGCTGGGGCAGCCCCGCCCACCCCTTTTCCCATGAGCCTCAGCACCGCCACACTGTTCACAGACATGGAGAAGTTCCTCTGCAGAGAGAGAATGGAAAGAGCAAAAAGGGAGGAATGTGAGGAATGCAAGCTCACAGCCACATTTGTCAACCAATGGAACAGCTCGCTCTGGAACTGAGCTCGTATCGCGATGAGAAATAACATGACGAGCTGATAACAAGTTCATTTGCAGGTTATCAGTGTATTTGTAAGTGTGTGTCTGTGGCAGACCTGCTCCTCCTCAGTGAGAGGCACCAGTGCCAGTGGCTGCATGGGCTCATCTTGCAGAATAGCAGCAAACTCCTTATCCTGCATGTCCTCTGGGACCTAAAACAACAACGGGCACAAAACTATTTATTACAAAACTTTCACCATGACTTCAAAAAACAATTGACCTACAAACAGGTTTTAATTTTTGAGGGTAAAGTAAATGGAAGCAATATACATGCAGGTGTTTTGAAAGTGCTTGATCGCTTTTTAGCACCAATGACTTCCTCAACATTGCTAAACATTATAGATCATTCTTCTTATTCTGTGATTCATACAGTCCTGAGAGAGACTTTGTACAGCTTTTTAAGAGTAAAATCCAAGCACTTTAAGTACTTTCAAGGTACCTAAACCAAAAATTTCCAGATTCTCTAAGCCTTTATCATTACATCTACATTGTGACTATAAATGCCAGGAGACAACAAACAAATATGACGATGGGATTGTTTCATTTCAAATATTAAAAGATTTTTGGTTTACATGAGTGATTGTGTAGATGAAACACCAGATTATGTTGAAAATCAAGCATTTTTCAAGGAGTATATTCGAATTCAAGCATACTCCTAACCTTGAAAACGTAACGGTTAAAATTAAAGACTTTCCAAGCTTTCAAGACTTTGTAGGAACCCTGTTTGTAGAGTTTCCCCACTAACCTTGTTGTCTTTGATATAAAGTGCTAACATCTCCTCTCGGCCGTAGCGGTACTCGGCCAGCTTGTACTTTGGCATGGCGGGGGAAGGAGGGGGGGACGTCACACTCCCCCCACTGGACAGTGCACGGAGCCTGAGTGATGAGGAGTACAGGAATCGTTAAGAATTAGGATCATGCGTTTTTAAGATTTCTTGTATGAATCTTGTATGAGACCGTAAGACATCTGAGGCTACATCCACACCAATACATTTGTTTTAAAACCCATAACTTTTGCTACATTTACGCCTCACGTCCACACTACTCCAGCATTTACGCAGACTTTTGAAAACGCTGCTGACCCCGTTTCAGTTTGAAAACTCCAGATTGCGTCTTATTAAGAAGGGGCGGAAACGGAGACGTTAAAATGATGTTGCACACACCCACGTTCGCTTCCTGATTGGGTCTTATCAGCCACAACGTGCCCTTCCCTGATTTGTCACGCCCCTATCACGTGACCCGTTTCCAGACGAAAACATCAGCCTTGACTACCAGCAGTTAATTCAACATTATTAACGAATCACAACAATTACTTTCAGTAACGGTTCCACCTGGTCGTCAGTCCAAGCAGAGAAATCTCTGCTCTTACTTTACTCCATCGCTGTTCTTCATTCGTAGTATTTCCTGCAACTAACTAAGCAACCAACCGCAGAGTAGACAATCTGCTTCCTGTTTACACCAGCACACGCATGCCCAGTGCACGTGAATGGTCACGTGTTATGCATTTCCAGGCGCGTAGTATGGACAGAGTATATCTGTAACAGAGATAAAACACTTGTGTGTATGGAGATCGTTTTCGTTTTAAAACGTTTTGTGGATGCAGCCTCAGTGTTCAGAGTCAAAAGGTAGGACTTGGGTGGAGTTTTTTGCAATGTGTATAAATATTTAACAGTATCAAATGCACGAGAAATCAAATAAACCAGTAACCAAACCTACTGGTCATGTGTGAGTGTTATTGAGGGAGTGTGAGGGAGCTATTCTGCAATTACTGACCGAACCTTTTCATTTTTTTCTGTCTACAGACTGGAGCTGACATACAATGTAGAAAAATCACTTATAAATAACTTGGTGTAAATTCCCCTGTTGGCACAGAATGCATAGAAGAAATGGGAGCAATTGTGTAACCATGATAGCATTCCTTTTAATCTGAATCAGAGAAAAAATAACTAATAGCATCCATCTTGCAGGAGGGGAAAAAAAGAATTCACTAAATGTCCTGTAACAAATCAACCTACCTCCTACGCAGGTCCCCCTGAATACACTTGGCTCAACGCAGATGATATATTAGCTTTCCAATCTCAAAATTTCATTTTAAAAAGCTATTACTAGCAGGCCAGATTCCAAGGCCTGCTGTTTAACAATGGCTCCATTCACATGCCTCTACAAAGTCTGTCATTGACTCACAGCCCCACATCAAAACCATATGCAACTCTGAGAGGTGTAGAGGTGGGTGTGTACGAGGTAAAGGAAAGCATCATGAAAGACCAGTTGGTCGTATGTGGCATATCAAAGAGGGTAAAAATAAGTGGAGCAACGACTAACATGCATAATAAGAGCAGAGCTGAGGAAACGTGCCAGTGGGTGGGGGTGCTAAGAAATATTTTTGCATATTTGTATCCACTTCACTTGGATTTACCGTAGCAAAATTTAGATTCCCTCCCTAACAGAGCAAAGCATGAAATCTAAAAGATCTTCCACACACTCTATACATTCATAATCCTTTGAGAGTCTTATAGAGCAAAGGTTGGCCTAATATCCGTTACATAAATCTAAATGCGAGGCAGAATGTTTTGACTTTGAATTCTACCACAGTAACTAACATACGTCCTGACTCTACTGCCAACAAAACCTCAAATGGTCTAAATAATTTTGCGACGCTAACAAGCATTAAAAGACATGCTGGCCAGACAGCTGTATGTGGTGAGCACAGGAACTGGCCACTGCATGGCTATATTAAAAAGGGTACAAGGATAAAAGTGGGCTAAGAAGGGCCAGTGAGAGGAGAGCAGCTGCAGATGTGTAAAGAGAAAAATATTCTGTGAGGCTGGCACCGCACCAAGAATGCACACAGCAGTCACAGACCATTGCAGATGGAGTGCTACCAAACTGGAGGCTACGCCCCCCGATTAATCGCTACACAAACATACACTGAAGAGGAGGTGGAGAAACAGCAGAGAGACAGACAGACATGGACAGAACACTGCTATGACAATCCCAACATTTTGACTTTTATTTTGCCACAGTTAGTGATTACAAGAGGAAACTTGAACGCTACAACTGAAAACATTAAATTGAATATAGCAACCCCCTGAACTCTGGACTATTATCGTTACTGCCACGTGGCATTGTTGTGATTTACTGGTACACATTTCTTTCCCCTTGATGGCACGACCTAAAGACAGCGATGTTGGTTGGTCTCTTAAGGCATTTTTAAAACGAACCCTGGTGTGTTAGCCTGGTTGGTGCGGTTCTTTTTGGCAGGTGGGAACAAAGTAATCGCACTCGGTTGCAGACCAAAACAACCACGAGACCCTTTAGAGGAGGTGGTCTCGGTCTGGTTCCAAACGAACTCTGGAGCGGTTCGTTTGTGGTGGGAACGTGATCCGACCTTGATCCGACCCAACTACACGGTATATGCCGCAAGTTTGAGCTAAACGGCTCCTGTATCCAGGTGTGCTTTGCATTCTGGGATGCGGCAGAGCACACAAACTGTTTCTAATAGTAGCAACTAGCCAGAGAACAAACCAGCAATGTTTTTCTCTCAGAAATATGCACTAGTCCAGAACACAGGACCCTTTTCCAGTATTTACTTTCTTCCTCCCGCCCCAGACACATCTGACCAATAAGCAGAGTGAACGTTCTCACGTGGTTTGTAGTGATGCATTTTAGTTTGCTTGGACTTTTCTGTGTGAAAAGAAGCCAAACCAAGGGGAAAACGCTCCACGTTTACAAACTCATCAACTGATTTAGACCAGAGCAAACGAACTATAGGTGTGAAAACGCCCTTAGTCCAGAGCAAAATAGAGTGCTGCAGGGATGAGGTATTTTTGAGGGCCAACCCAGAAGTTAGCAACGCCCTGCTTCCATCGATAAAAAGCCAATGGGATTTTTCCATTGGATTTTGGATCATTGCAGAAAAAAAAAAACTCTGTGGCAAACAAAAGTTTGATACTTTTAAACTGGTGTTCAGTTGTGAAGATTATCTTGCTGAACAAAATGTGTGATTTTCGAAGCGTAAATGCAATCACCAGAAGTAAAAGGCTAACGTTAGGCTATAAACAACCTACACCACGGTCGCATGACTTCAACGTCACCACCACCAAGTTTCCAGCTAATTTGGTTTTGCACGCTTACCTCTTCTACAAAAGCTGTTCAGAAAGTTTGAGTTAGAATAGTTTGAAGAGCGCAAATATAAACACAACAAGGATGTAAAGGCGGACGAGTGAGTAGATGAGTTTTTGTGTTCAGCGTGATGATGTTTAATGTCCCTGACAACCTCTGTAGACTCATTTAGCCACTTGTTAGCAACCAGCTTTTTTAAGACAAGTAAAAGCTTCAAAATTCACGAGTGGGGTATTTACTGACATATTTTATGTCGTTAAACAAAACAAGCTTGTGTTAACCACAGACCTTATTTCAGGCATCTAATCAAAAACCCATCAATGAGGGAACAAAGTGCAAAAATACTAACTCGTTTCCGGGTTTTAGGACTCATTCCTGCAGTACTCTATATGTAACTAACGATTATTTTCCTTGTCGATTAATCTGCTGATTATTTTCTTGGTTAATGACGGTGTTTCTAAAATGTCGTGAAAATGTGAAAAGACAATTTTGCAGAGGCCTGGGTGGCATCTTCAAAGCTTCTTTCAGTCCAGGCAACAGTCCAAAACCCAAAGATATTAAGTTTACCATCATACGAGACATCAAAAAGCAAGCAAATCCTCGCATTTGACAAGCTGGACCCAGCAAATATTTGGCAAAAATTAAATCGGTCCTCAAAATAGCTGCCAATCCCTCCTCCGTTAAATGACTAATTGATTAATCAAAACATTTTTTCAGCTCTAATCTCCAGTATGGACATTCCCAGTCCCCAGAGGATGATTCCTAATTTGGTCAATGACAAGACATCTCAGAAAATGAAGGCCAGATTTCCATGAAATTTGCAGTGGATATTGTAGTATTCAGAGGATGAACCCCTGTTTTTTGTATTAACCCCCTGACCTTTCCTTTACTGCCATCAGGCCAAAATCTCCATTTTACACACAAAACAATCTGATAACATAAGGCAGATTGCCATGAAATGCAATGGCCACATTCAAGAAAGCCATTTACTATAATAGAATGTGACTTAAGACAAGATTCCTGTAAAACAACATGGATGAAAAATCCAGGAAAATGCCAAAGTTTGAACATCTCCAAACTGTGACTGAGTAAACTGTCTGCTGATGAATACCAGGTGATGAGGTCAAAAGCTCCAGAACAAGCAAGTAAAGTAGATCTTGAGTGGAGTTGAATTATAAAAACACATTTAACTCAATTAAATCTTCAAAATGTTTCTAATTGTCAAGAGAACAATCACATTCATTTTCTTCTGGATCTACTTTAAAAACTCGCTGAAACAATGTAAAGAAATCAGATCAGTTACCATTCTGGGCCGAAGTTAAGAGTCTCAGCAGTCATATTCCTCACGTCTACACAGAACTGAGTATCTGAGGAAAAAAAATCATGTTCAGTTTATTTTCTGCAGAAAAAAAACAACTTTTAGAAAATGTATGAGCAAAGGAATAAATGCACCTTACCCTGTCCAGATGATCGGAGCAGGCTGGACTGGGCTGGACCAGGCTAGAGCTGGCTGGCTTTAGTTAGGCTTAGGTGACTAGAAGGCTGAGTGGTGCTTAAGCTGTGGTCACAGAGCTCCCCAAACACACAGACACAAAGAGAATAGCTGCCAGTTTCAGGTGCTTGAGGAATACCAGGTTATCAGGTCCTAACTAGGTAAGGAAGGGGGTTCGACGATAGTTTTGGAGAATGGAAGCTCCTGCTACTCACAGCCGAAAAAGGTTGTTAAACATAAAAAAAGAAACAAAAAGGAACCTCGGAAATCAACAATGGAACAAAATAAAACAATCTTTCTAGTAATAATGTTTTCTTTTTTTCTGTCTTTTTTTTTTTTTTTTTTTTACAGCAGTTATAGCTCACATTAAAGTTAAAAATATGAACTGATTCATCAAAAAGGTAACGCAGGAACGAAATAACAGCCAAAACAATGAAAGAGGCTGCTGGAACAGCTGCCAAGAGCAGACGCGACTCGCACTCCTCTTCTCCTTTCTCTCTCTCTCCCTCCCTCCGTGCCTTTTTCTCTCGCTCCAACTGAAATGTGGATTGACGGAGACCCTCCAGGTAACTCCTTTATTTCCTGTCCTCCTCCCTTTGCACCACTGGAAATGAAGCAGAGTTTGAGAGACGGGAATCAGAGAAATCGAACAATTAAAGAATCATGTCAGAAGTGTACACAATAAATTAGCTGCCGGTGAGGTGCATTTTCACAGCTTGGCTGTCCGCCTATATTGTGATAGCAGAGGAAGTGTAATTTGATTTTCCGTTGTGCAGCCTTGACACACTATTTTCACAGCGTGCCTTGGACTCCCTGTAAGGTACCGGGCCCAATTTGATCAATCTGTTACAGCACGCTGAGCTGAGAGAAAAACACTCTGGTATTCCTGCACTGAATAAATGAAACCGCAAACTATTTGTAGTCTTGTGCTCAATCACGGTCCAATGTTTCTGCTGCTCACGGGAGATTTTCCATCCAGAAATCTAGGTAGTCTATTTCAGTGATGTTGTGAACCAGCTGCTTCTAAAACCATGCAGCTGGCTGGGGATAGTTCCTGAAAATGTCATGGCAACTAAACAGATATCCAGGCAACTAATTTCAACAGGTAAATCTCATACATGGTTAGCATGCGTGTCTCTATGATATGAACAAAGACCTTTGCATTTAAACATTTTGACCAACTTCTTTCCTGTTATCTTCATTATACAAGAGTAAGTCACATCACTTTAAGTTAAAGATCCCCTCCAGACATATATTAAAACATGTGTACAAATAGTCTGCTTGGAACAATAATGTGAGCCTGATATGTTTTTTCCACAAAAAAAATAAATAACCTTAAAAAGGATTTAAAGGATTCTACTCCTTCTAGCTTCCAGAATCTACAAATATGCTAATTTTGGTCATTTCTAAAATTTTCCTACCAGACACAAGATGTCTTCTACTTCACTGTAAAGTCCATTCTCAGTGTATGTGCGCTAGCAGCTTCAAGTTACTACATCACACTTGTATAAGTTGTAAATTGGAGCAGGAGTGGCCACCAAACTATTTGTGAAGTCACAAATCATGCTCATAGGCCCACCCCTTAAAAATCTGATTTTTCAATGAGCACACAGGAAAAGCTCAAACATTCAACTGTAGGAACAAGAAAAACATATTTTTGAGTGGAGGGGAACTTTAATAGTGACAGGTGTACAACTGGGACTGGCAGAAAATAAATTGCCGGCCTGGTTGTTACCATTATTCACATGTTATACCAATGTTCATGAAGTTATTGTGGTTATTTTAAACCTAGACCTTATTTTCCTACTTTAAGATTCTAGGTTTTCACACTCTATTTGCACAGAGCACTGCTCCTCTAATACACAGCCACCAGGCCAACACTTTCTCAACTAGCTGAATTCAGGATGTGATTTAACACATATCCTTTTAACACTGTTAAGGTGGGCAATGTGCCATCATATGCACAGACACTGATTGTCTTTCCCAAGCACCATCTAGCATTAGCTTATGTTGTTGTCCAGAGTTCTGGTGTGCTTCTGTGTTTTCATATTTATTTTTACAATCTGCTCTAGGTTGCTGGGCTGTGCAGGCTAATCCAAGGACAAGAAAAAGGCTTTTTTTTAAAAAGGTACAACATTTTAAGTAAGACTACCTTTTGTCAAGTAAGGCGTTAGCTGGGCTTTTTCATCCATTCCAGTGACTTAAATAAAACATCACCAGCAGATTTTATCAGCTGTACCCAATTACAATAACTTTGTAAATTGATAAAATAACCCATTGCCTAGGGTTGGGTGACATGTTAACTTTTTTGGTCCAACAGCCAAATGGCTAGTGAATGTTCAAATTCTACCAGCCACTCAATAGATTACCATTGGGTTTTTGGCTAGTGAGTGAAGCAAATCATTTGCATATTTTACCAGTATTTGGCTGATGGCTGGTGCTAAGCTTTGTGCCCTGCATGGTGATAAACAATATGTACCGTTTATGTGGAGGTATCCATCTCTTTAATATCTCTGGCTGTATTAACCCATTGCGTGCAATGTTGCAAACTAGCAGGACTCCTTCTGGCTATATTGGAATTGCAAGATTTTTGCATCAATGGGATGACATACCTTTATTCAGGTATTTCAGGTATCAACAGAAGATTTTGTCTATTGGCACACAGTCAAAGCCTCTTAGGAGCTGTGGTATTTGAATGCTAACAAAATAATTACTGTTTTATCTTCTACACAGGGAAGGAAATTAGCACCAGCCAAATGCTGGTAAAATATGAAAGTGGCTTTCAGACACAAAATAATGATTTACTATTGAGCCGCTGGTGAACTGAAACATTTCTGTCAGTGTCACATTTTAAAAAGTTAATTTCCCACCCTGCTTCTAAAGTTCAGTTTTTTCTGAAAGACTGCTGAAAGAAACTCAACGAAATCCTAGAGGAACAGAGGCTAGTTAAGTTAGGGAAGCAGGACTTTGGTGTATCATAAGTACTGCATTGGCATCCCTGGTGGCACAAGGTTTGGCACACAATGGCATGATGTGAATTTAAATTCATACACATGCTATTTCAATTTTACGAAATGCTAATGTAAATAACTAGTTAACTTTGTCCAGATGTTTCCATTTGCAAGGATTACACTTTCAACCTACAAGTCAGTGTCAGCTCCCTGCAGCTGCATAGTGCAAGCCCCTAGCACTTCCATTCTAGTGGAGTACCATTTTTCATTTGATTCAGCTTTGTAATTATGTAGAAATATGTAGTTTTTATGTACTCAATCAGATGTTTGTGGTAGGAACAAGCTAAAACTTGCCAATCACTATAAAAGAAGAGGCATTCAACTCCTGGGTCCACCGATAAATTATGACTCAATAGATCAGACCAACAACAAATATATAATTCTGAATGACTCACGTGCAACACAGTTTGCATGCTTAAAAATAGCATCAAATGTCAACACTGTCAAAACACCAGAAAATACTGAGACACTATTTGCCCAAATCAACATTTAGTGACATAATTGTAATTCTTCATTTTATACTTTTCAGCATTGTCCACATATCCCTGTCTACGCAATTGGAAACTCCTCTACATGTTGTAAGAAGTGGAAAAACAAGCTTTTGACTCTAGCGTGGCGCCCGCTGGCATCGTGTTATATCTGCATTTTGTAGGTTCACTAGTTACATTAAATTATTTTCAAATCCAATATAAATTAACAACAAAAGATGCTTTTTTGATTTTTGGAAATTGTTGTGAATGAAACTGGCAGTCTTTTGTGCCATTTACCGCTAGTGTTGGAACTTCTGAAATGTATTATGCCTCACTGAAATTGGTTAACACTATGTCATTACAAAAAATAAAAATACAGTACAAGATTGCAGTACTTTAACAGTATACCTTCTAAGTAGCTCAAAGGACATTAAATAACCTAACTATTAAAAATGCAATATACACGTTTAAGACAACAGACTACTGGAAAATTGGATGCTGACGGGTCCAATTTACATCCAACTGCAGTGTGGGTATAAATAATTAATTTTCATTTCGGGTTCATCTGCTGAAGATGAAGTTGGCCCTATGTGTGTGTGTGTGTGAGAGAGAGAGAGAACTGAAGGCATGTCAACCTCTATAGTAACTTAAGAGACAAAATATAATCATTATGGTGGTAAATTGGGGAAAAAAGGCCACTATTGAGAAAGGGATTGTACTATTTCCATCAGACCTCTGGCAGGCTAGCCACAACTGTTTGATAAACTCCTTTAGGCTGCTGATGAGAATGCCTCATAAATATCTAGGAATTGATTGATATCGGTGATCATACTCAAAGTAATGTTCTGTATGTGCACTTTGCCATTATTTATCAGGTTGAAGGCAGCAAAATAAGAAAGCATTTAAGGCAAGGATACAGCTGTGGCACTCATGATTGAAAATCATACAAATTACAGTGAGATCAGTCAAGACCAAGTAGAATTTCAATATAAGAAGAAAATAATTTAACAGGG
The DNA here is from genome assembly GCA_005408345.1 of Macquaria australasica. Taxonomy (NCBI): domain Eukaryota; kingdom Metazoa; phylum Chordata; class Actinopteri; order Centrarchiformes; family Percichthyidae; genus Macquaria; species Macquaria australasica. The sequence goes on along the minus strand of SEMN01000029.1, from coordinate 1,459,051 downwards.
AACTGCAACAATTGAGAATATAGAAACACCTTTAGCCAGAGTTAAGCCTCATTACTTAACTCCAGACCCCAGGCCACAAAAAGTAAAATATTGACGTTTAATACTAACTTTTCACTGAGAAAACTGAAGCAAGGTCACGCAGGAATAACGCTGCTTGCAGAATATGAAATTTCTTCTGCACATGAATATTTGCAAATGTTATGCATTTCAAAACGTGGCGGGATAACGATTTCAAGCTGCGAGGACGCAGATTGTAGAGCTTTGTTAAAGCTGCCTGACATTCAATGTACACCAGTTTGTGACTTTAACAAACTGAACAATGCTAAATTGTTTGGTTGTAGAGATGGCCAGCACAGAGACGAAATAGCTCGAGCTGACATAAGCTAACGTTACCGTCAGTGGTTGCGAGCTACATTAGCTTATACATCGTCCGTCTTTCGAACCAATTACAGCAGATCGATATGTGTGGAAAGGGGATAAATCGATCCGTACGACAGTATTTGCCCCACAATATCATATTTCTGTTGCATAACCAGAGACGGCTGAGCTAGGTTGCTACCTAACCTAGCTCAGGGTACGCGTTAACCGTAAAGGCCTTCGCCTGTAGGTTCAGCCGACACCAGATATGATGGCGGAGGGGGCGGAGTGTCGGGATCAGACTCCCCGGCCTGCTCCGCCAATGTGCGGACGACCACCTCCACCCCGCTGTCGGCGTTAAGCTGGGGCTAATGCGACGTAAACAAAACAAAACACGCCGCCAAAGACAACGGAGTTGCAGCCGTAAACGGACTCGGTGCAAATCGTTTTCCTCCAGGCGGATAAATCCAAAACCCCTTCGGGCTGCTGGAGCCGAGCTTAGCGCGTTAGCTCACGTTAGCCAGCGAGCTAAAAGACAAGCTGCAAAGAGGAACCACGGCTTACCTTCACCGTTTATAGCCACCAGACTGGTTGTCTGCACTGTGTGTCTACAGCCGATATATCGCGTGCATTGGTCTCTTTAAACACTGTAAACGTATTCTTTCGACAGAATCGTACTTCGAGAAAGTCGCGCTCTGTGTTTTCTTTATTATTTTTTCCCTCTCCTCCAACGGTCGCAGCTGCGTATCGGTGTGTGTCTGCTGGCTCCTGGTCGCTGCTCTTCTTGTTGTTTGTGTTTCGGAAACATGGCCGTCCGTGTGACACCACGTGACTGGGCATTGACAGGCGGCGAACCAATGCCGTAGCGGGGCAAACACACCCCTATTTACCAGCCCGGCTGCGTGCCGCACTTTGCAACGGCATGTTCAAATGCGCACCGTCTCGGCTGGGTGGGTTTGATTAACGTGTGAGCTGAGGAGCGACGACCGCCTTCGGCGTGAGACTGTTTTGAAGACATACATCGAAAACAGCTGCAGTCCCAGAGTAGCGGAATTAACTTCTGACAAAGTTGTTTCATAAAACGCTGGAGCCAGTAGCATCATGCTTGATATTCGCCATCAGATATTTTTGAGTTACTAGCTATCATTACCCTTCAAAGTGGACTGAATGACAAGCATGTGCAACACCTTGTGGAAGGCAGTGTAGGGTTTAGTCAGCAGAGGGCGCTGTTGAACAACAGTGGCACTTTATAAATATACGTACATCGTCTGTGCACATATCCTGCTCCTTTGAAAGTGGGCCATTCTTCACATATTATAAATATGCATGAAGACTAAATTAAGACTAATTGTTGCAAGTGTGTATCACCTGGATATATTTGATTTGGAATTAATTAAATGTAAATGAATACTGAAAATGTAACAACATTGATATGGGTTTTCATTGTATGTTTTAGAGGTACAGATACACGTTTGAATCTGCGTGTGATCAAACTAGCTGATCACAAGAAGCCAAACTGAAGAAAACTAACACAGATATACGTATAAAGAAGAATGAATCACAAACTGTAGCATGACAAAATAGACATTTAAATGATATGTTTTGAATAAAATTAGTAGATTTGTAATTGTAATTTGTAAATAAGTAAAATGGGAAGATATGACTAAGACAATTTAATTTAAAAATTAAAAAAAAAAAAACAGTATATAATGTGTGTATAGGAGCATCAGAGTGTAACCTAATCTTATCATGAGGCCCAGTGGGGTCCTTTGTAAAAGCGTAGTTCTAAGACCTTTATGATTTTAATTTATATTGTACCTAGATGGTGTATATATTCCAAAATGAATTGGGTTTTAATGATTTTACCACAAACTCAATGACACACAACCTGCACAATGTACAGACAGTGGAGAAAAGGAGGAAGTGGATGTGGAGTTGTAGTTGTTCAAAATAACCACTAGAGGGCAACAAACACTCATCAGTTTATTTGCATATTTAGATCAACAGTTGTACCTTTGATGGATGAATAACTACTGAAAACTACCACTGAAATGTTTATATGTGCTTAAAACTATCTTATTGTGTTATAAGGCATCATCAGAGCATTTACATCCCATGTGCAAAATGGTTGAATGGCTTATAAATGTAGGAATAACCATTATGTTGTAATAATTTTAATACAACAAAGACAAAACACAGGAAGTACATACCAGTGATTCTCCTCATACCACACATCAAGCTTCAGCTCTGTCTTCAGGGGCAGCTCGAATGTGCCCAGGTAGAAGTCTTCGTTCCGCTGAGGGTTGTTGTTGTAGATGACCTTGGCCTGGAGGGTCTGGTTGCCCATCGGGACCCTCACAAAGCCATCAGTTTGGGAGAATACGTCACCCGACAGGCCACTCGCACCTTTGACAGTGAGGGTGAGGTGGGCTAGGCCTCGCTGCAGGTGCTGGTGATGTGCCTGGTGGGTTGACACACACACGTGCCTGGATCTGGGCAGGCACGTGTGACCCCCACCACCACCACCTGAGTGTATCTCTGCTTGAACTTATTGCTGAAACTGTCCATGTTTTGATGTCTTTTCAGGGCATTCTTGCAATACTGCACGTGAGCTTTTATTTCAGCACTCTTGACACTTGCTCATGCAGCCGCCTCAACGTTTAGGCAGTCCCTCACCTCCATCTCAGTGTAGCCATCCAACTCTGCCTTGCACGTTTGCACAGAGGTGACACTCTTCACTCTGCTACACAGATCAACTTTGTGCATGTAATGAGGGGAAGGCTGTCCCTAAACTTTGGAACAGCCTTCCCCATTCCATCAGATCTGCTGAATCTGTGGTTTGTTTTAAGTGGCTGATGAAAAGTCATTTCTATAGGTTAGCCTTTTTATAAATACTCTCTTTTTGCATTTAGTTTTGTTCATTTTGGTCATGTGCTTTAATTTTTTATTTATGTATATGTATGTGTAGGTATGCATGCATGTATGCATGTATGTATGTATATTTGTATGTAGGTATGTATGTATACTTGTATTTGTATATTATCCTATATGTAAAGCATTTTGTAGCATTTGTGTGTTTTAAAAAGTGCTATATAAATAAATTCTTATTATTATTATTATGAGCCAGGAATTTAATGTAATCTGGCTTGGTCTGGTTGTTGTACTGTGGTGGTAGTTTCATAATAGACTGAACAAACTTGGGGTCGGGGGGGGTGGGTTTCTTTCACACTGTAACTGAAGTGGGAAGAAAACAGCCTCTCAGAGAAAGCATTATATACATTACAGACAAAAGAAATAGACAAAAAAAAATACTATGATATTAATTTGCATAATTTCTGCATGATTTAATTATTAGACAGTCTGGATTTAAATTGGGGATAGACGTACACTTTTAAAGCCCCTGAAAACTTGGCTTAAAATCTTTGGAATTGTTCTATAACATTAAATATTCTAAGACTAAATAAACAACATCAAACGACATAGTTTTTGTAAATGTATTTTTATTTCTAACCCATAGTAGGAGCTCCACAATTCTTGGTTAATGAAGCTGAACTTGTCCTTGCTTGAACTGACCCATGACGGTCCTGGCAGCTTCACACTGCATACCCCCAACTCTGAGCGATGCGGTGATCAAGTCTAGGTCTAATGTCCAGCTGGGCTCCACTTCTGTAAAGCTCCCCATGACGAAGGCTTCACTAGATTCATACAGAATGGTGGTCTTGTACGGTTTCAGGCGCCTACAGTCCTCCACGGCCACAGGTGGCCTCCGCAGCATTTGAGTTTGTATCAGAAAATGTCTAAACTTATAGAACTGCTGACTCTATGATATGTTGTCCCACCACCTCTCTTTGTAAACCGCTGTCTCATTTCATTTTGCAGAAGTTGTTAGGATTATTAAAGTTGTGGGAAGGTTTTGAATTCAACATAACTGCTCATTTTGCATTTTTTATTGCATTTAAGACTGGAGAAAAGCAATAATAAGAAACATGTTATTCATCCAGGGTGATACTTGCAAAGGGATTGATGCAATTTTTATACAGCTTATACTGACACGGATGGTCCAGATACAACAGGATCATACAGCGCAAAGGCAAAGTAAGTATAGAAAGCAGTGTATATAATACATAAAGATGCACAGATACCAGTGCATTCCTTTATTGTCTTAAATGAGGTAAATGCAGTGAATTTATGAGGTAAGTTGCGCACAGTCTGACAGAAGCCTGTGCAGAAATGCATGGCTGCACAGACATTGTAGGAGCAGATAAGTCAACTATCCAGCCAATAGATCCACTCTGAGCTGCTGCTGCTGCTTTGCATACTGAGTCTCTGTCCAACAGTCAATTGCACTTTACTAGATTAAGACGGCAACACCAATACGGGATGACATTAAACAGAACATTCCTCATCACCACATGGAATTTCTTCATTCATAGTGGTGTGAAACAGGACATGTCAAACCCCCAGATGAGGAAATGACCTGGTTTCGTATCGTTTTCATCTAATCCAGTTGTGTGATGTTGCATCTGTTTTGCACCTGCATCCTATCCTTCTCCCTGCTGATGGCGTCCCTGCTGGTGAGTGCCAGTGTGTCGAACAGCTTCAAAGACTGCAGCCAGTTTTTCTACATGCAGACACCACCTGCAGGGACAAAGGGGGCCAGCCTGAGGAGGATCTGCCAGAAGTATGCAGACAAACCGCGCTACGCCACGTTGTATGACAGCAGTCGTCGCCTCCCCCTCTACTCAGCCTACATCTTTAAGAAGTCTGATGGGAAGAGGAGGATGGATACACCATGGATGTACGAGCCACAGGTAGAGATAGCAGCACTAATGTATTTGGTTTATTTGTCACTTCGTGTTAAGCCTGAGAGAAGCTGAATGTTTTTTGGGCAATAATGACACATGTCCGACAATAACAAGATCAACTATAGTACAGTCCTTGTTTGTATTAGACTCTAGTTACTCTTGCAGTAAAGATCAGTCAGTATGCTTGTTATTGAAGACCCAACAGCACAAACTTAATAAAGAAAACAGAAGTAGTATTGGTGACATCACCAGATAGGGACGTTTTAAAGGTTGGATTTTGGGATACTGCTCGCTGCCATTTTGCCAGTTACTGGAGGCAAAATTTGGACCCGATACGTTGATTCATCTGTCAATCACCCAAACATGCCCCCAAATGTACTTCTCTTTAAGGGAATAGTGTGACATTTTGGAAAATATGCCTATTTGCTGTTTTCGCAGAGAGTTCGATGAGAAGATTTATATCACTCTCATGTCTGTAAGCTAGCTTAGCACAAAGACAGCTAGCCTACATGTACAAAAACATACAGTACACATTGACCACACAAACGTGAGATGTTCTCATCTAACTCTTGGCAAAAAAAAAAAAAAAGCCAAAACATTGAACTACTCATTTAAGTTTTAAAATCATTAATTGAATTCCTTTTTATTCTTATCATCTTTCTTTATTTTATTTACTTTATTTTATTTATTTTTTTAAATCACCGCGACCATACATTAGAAAAAGTAAAACTAACTGCTGAGGCCAAAACTTGTGGTGAAAAAAAATCATTACTGGCATGAGATTTGAGAGAGAAGTTGGAACTTGTTGAATGGGATCCCATTGCAGTGAGAGATTACATTAGTGGTACTGCATTTTAATGTGTTTTTGCATTGATTTAGGTGTCATGGCCTTTGGAAAACAGTCATTTTCAAAATGATAAACACAACATTTCTTTCATTTCTTTTCCTCACAGCTGGTTTCTGATGATGAGAGTGGCAACATGAGAGCACTTCCCCTTACTGAAGACACCCCGCCTCTGATTGAGGCTAGCCAGGCTGTGTTGGAGGACTACACTGATGCTGTAGAATATAGACGTGGCCCACTGAATCCTGACCTGCACCAATCAGAGCCAGATGACAAATCCTCCACCTATACTCTGACCAATATAGTCCCATTGATCCCAAACTTCCTGGACACTTCCTGGAACCCATACTTGGACGCCATCCGCCGTCGCCTCAACAACTTCTGCCATGGTAAATCTTTCATGGTGACAGGGGTGACTGTTGCTGGGGCAACCATCCAGCGAGATAACAGAGACCGCCTGGCAATCCCAAAACACTTATGGCTGGCTTACTGCTGCCCACGGTTTGACCGTAACTCTCCGTATGAAGTGAGGTTCATGTTCCCTAGTTATGGGGGCTATGCAGTGAATGAACAGACTGACCAGAGTGTGGTGGAAGTCCCTCTGAAGACGCTGGAGAGCTTCCTGAAAAGCCAGACAGACATAGGCAGTGACTTCACTATTTTCTACAAAGGGTGTGTGTCAGAAAACACCTTCAAGAAGAGAGACCTGATCAGTGTTTGAGTATGATGGGACATCTTGAACTGGATGCACAGTCACGGATGAAGCCTATGATGAAATGCACCTACTGTATAAACAGGACTTACTCAAATAAATATCAATAGAAGCAGTTTTAAGGAGTCCTGGCTTCTCAAATTAAACTGCAATTATATTAAAAGAGGGAAAGAGCCATTTATGACAAACATAGCTCTTAATTTTGCTTTAAATGGGGCGTCCAAATGGTCTCTATAAGTGATAGGATGGGATACTGGGCCATAGCACAGACGGCCAATTAGCACCAACAAAGGAAATAATAGTAATTAAAGTAAATAGTAATTCAAAGAGAAGGTGTGTAGGCTAAATCAGATTAGGCCCTGGTTATCAGGATTTTATGGTCCAGATGTTGAAACCAAATTTAAACCTGTTCCTGAAATCCTCTACCTCATTTTGGCTCTATGTGGATAACTACTTCTAATAAATGTACCCATTACTGTATCTATGGCAGTGCTGAACAAATGAAGCTTCAATGTGTAAATATTTAGCAAACTGAATTTTTAAAAGAAAATAAAAGTGTATGTATGGGAAATATGTCTCTCGAACACAAATGAGGTGTACTGTGTGTGGAAAAGGTGCTAAAACATTTTCTTTATGGGGAGTTTAGCTCATATAGTGGCTTGAACACAATGAGCACCAATGAGACATTCTGTGGTTCAACCTGAATTAGTCATTCGTTTGCATTTCACAGGATGATCAGTGGATGCTATCTATCACATAAGAAACCATCTTTCCTGGCCCCTCAGTAGTGCCACTATACTCTGCACCTTCATGCATGACAATAACACATCTGTAAAAAACAAAAATAAAATAACAGTTTTATTACATGCATGATATGACATGTGGTCTATGTCTGTTTGACTGTCTCTATCTAGTGTTCCCCACTTAATTTAATGTTATGGTCTCTCATCCCCTATTTTGTAGTGAAATTATCCTGTATTTATAACCCTGTCCTTGTTTTCACAAGTAATCTGTAAAATTGTGTTTCGCTTAATTTAATTTCTCCAGATTTCCTTGTAGTTATATTGCAAGTTGTACTTTTTAGGGAAGAGCTCATTTCAAATGTATTACCTGAAAGTTTTTATAACAGCAGGCCAAGGGGATGAGAGTCTTTGAGCAAGTTAATGACTGGTAAGAAGTTCATATCCGTCTGTGGGCTACATAATGGCTTGACTGTTTGAATAAGATGCACTGTCACAGTTTAGTCAAATGCTATGTGGGGCCAGCTAAACCCTGACCAGCACCAGTGCAGCTCAGTGAACAAGGTCTTCACCTACCCTCTGACCAAAACATGTGCTTACAACTCACTAACTTCTGCCAAGGCACTGCATATGTAATCAGTCAGTGGATTAAAGACAATGGGTCATGCGATACAGTGATTTGATTCTTCTATGCCTTATAAACTAAAGAAAAAGTTCTTATCATATGCAGTTTATCGACTTAATATTATAAAAGACCACATGGTGACATTCACAGTCATAACAGTAAGTGAGAATCACAGAAGTAAGTAATTGCTTACCATTTAGGGCTTTATAAGGCAGCCTGGAGGCTTACAGACTTCTATGACACGTACCATAAAACTGCAGCCTCCCTGGTTTGAATTTTGCCAGGGACCATTGTTGCATGTCATCCCCTTCTTCTTATGTTTCCTGTCAGTCTCCACTGTCTCCTATCCAATCAAGGCAATATTGTGTGTGAGCAGATTCCTATTTATTTACTTTGAAAACATTAGTTTAGTCATGTTTGTAGTCTTTGGGAATGAGCTGTTGGCTTTTTATGTAGTCCATCCTTGCTGCGCTCCAACATAAAATGTCCCTGTAGCTATTCTCCTATAAATTCCTCTTAAGTAAATTAAAATACAGACATAATATTTTCCCAGATTGTTCATGATGATATCAGTATATATCTGCTTATTCCAGTGCTTAATTGAAGCCACATTACATTTATAATGAGTGAAATATTTAAATCCAAGAAAAATAAATTCTAAATATCTACTTTAACTTATAATTCAGCATGACATACATCTTTGAAAACTCTAGGATCTTGACTAGAATTGTACATACAATTTTGTGTATTCGAGGAGTGCTTTACGCAGGGGTGTGTGGGTTTAAAGAGGTTAAGAAGAGGTAAGATGACCTTTTCTACCTTCTTCCCCACCAATGTCTTTGCTATCGGCTGTCTACTGTAGCTGTTCCTCTAACGGTGGGTGGATCTGCTGAGGTGTAAGAAGTGCACTGTTTTGCATACTGAGTCCTGATTACAGAGAGCAGAGTGTGAAACCTGTTAGCTGAGCTCCATGGGCAGATATAGAGACGCATTCAATCATTTGTAGCAGCTCACAGAGACATACTTGACTTCAATTTAACAGCTTTAGCCTCTCACCAGAGCGACATCAAAGCCCTCCTGACTATGGCATTTTGGGTGCAGACGGCTTTCTTGCTTGTCAACATAATAACATCATCTGTAAGAGGGAGAGTGGAGAAAGAGCTGTCTCCAGAGTGCAGAGAATTCCTCTACATGGGAACACCACCAACTGGGCTGGAGCACCACTCCCTCAAGATCATTTGTCAACGTTACAACAAGAAGCAACGCTACGTGACACTGTACAGCGCTGCGGACCATATACCTGTCTACTCTGCCTACACTTTCAAACGCTCAGATGGGGAGAAATACGTGGATGTCCCATGGATGTATGAACCTCAGGTAAAGAAATAAAGAAGGTTGGAGATGAGGTGCTAAGAAAGTCTTTTAACATGAACAGCATGCTATATTTTTTCTGTAGTGAAATCATGTTAGTATTCTTGTGCAAAAGCTTCAATTCATGCAGATATTGTGTAGTCACATAGTCTACCATCCTATCCTCATCCTCTCATTTGCACTGGCTCTGTCTGTCTGCCCACACAGCTATCCACATCCTCTGATACAGATGAAATGCAGCCTTTCCCACATGGTTACATGCACATGAATTTTGAAGACGCCCAAGCTGTTCTGGATGATTATACAAACGCCATCCTTTACGAGCGTGGCACCCTCAACCCAGACGAGCATCAGGACGAACGTGATGACAAGGCCTCCACCTACACCCTCACCAATGTCGTGCCAATGGTGCCCAACTTCAACAACAGAGTCTGGAACAAACAGGAGCACATCATCCGCAAACGGCTTAACAACTACTGTCGTGGAACAGCTTACATTGTCACAGGTATCACCACCTCGGGGAAGATGATACGCCGGCAAAACATCAACCGTGTTGCAGTGCCCACATACTTGTGGTCAGCTTATTGCTGTGTTGACTATGACCACAACACACCATATAATGAGCGCTATAAGTTCCCATCTTTTGCTCACTATGGCCTCAATGAGGAGGAGAACAACGAGGTGGTGGAAATCTCCGTCCAGAAGCTGAAGGAGTTCCTCAAGAAGACAACCTATGTAGACCAGAACTTTCAGATCTTTGTGGGTGACTGTGTCCCACCAGCATCCAGTAAAGCTGAATTGGCAAATATTTAGCTATAAAGGCAACTATGTGCCTTTTTGCCTTAACTATCTTGGTCATGTTCTGTTTCTTCCTCTTCTTCAATAGGCCTTTTTCACAGCAAACATTTTGACTTGTCATAGTAACGAAATCCCAGTTGTTATTAATGACGGCTCTGTTCAAGTGTCCCAGTAAGCCATGACAGTGTGACAGTGAGTCAGCATGCACACTACCAGGACCCTGAAACTGAAGCAGCTAAATGGAATTCAGCCATGATTCATGTTTATTATTTACACGTGCTTTTCCTGATGTGAAATGCCAAAATGTCTCCTGTGGCAAAGGTCTATAGCCTATTGGAGGAGCTAACATGGATTTTATATCACTAATAACAATACACACTTAGAGATGGAATTGATAACAATGCTCTTACTGTATTTAGAAATAACTGGACATTAGTCTCAATAAATATGTAACAAAAATATACCTGCTTTGTCTTATTTGCAGTAATAAACCTTTGCAAACAGTAATTCAACTGTCTTTAAAGCTTTATTTTGACACATTCAAGAACATTTCTCCAATATTACATGGATTGCTTATTATCATTCACAAAAGTAACACATTTAATGAAAACTGCTGGCCTCCTCTAAAATGAACAGTTTAAGGCTTCTTTTGGTATTGATTTCATACTTTTCACCTCATATTTTGTATCTTTTTCCTGCCTACATGAAACAATCACATACTATATTACAGCACCATCATTATAATTGATCTTACTAAAATTCACAAAGCTTTTCATGGGGTCACTGCTGCCGTAGTCCTTATGGCATATACTACAGACTCCAGATCATTGGTATTCATACTGCGTGAAGAGAGTGGACTCCAGAGGATTGAGGATGGTCTGCAGAGATTCTAGACTTTTGTTGTTTCCCCTCCAAAGCCACAGCTGAAACAGACGGCTGCTGTAATTTGTGTAAAAAGAACTGCAGTGTAAATAAGAGATCTGATCTCTAACCCTCTTTCTCTCCTCTGACACATGGATTGACATTGCAATACATTCAGTTTCTTCCTGACCTACATTTTTTACTTTTGATTTCATTCTCACCCTTACTCTGTAACCATTATCTTGACACACACACACACACACACAAAAAAAAAACATCACTACTAAAGCTATTTGTGCACAATTTGAAGGAGAGGTCGCAATTTTCACAAGAAAGTATCAAGTCAGCGTAATTTTCTCCTCTGCAGTTCACAGTAATAAAATGCTCTCTATGATTGATAACATTCACTGCTTTTGAATTACTGCTACGACACTTGTGGCACTTTGAATATATGGAAAAGACTTTACAATGGGGGACCAGTTTGCTCGAAGTTCAGATGAGGCAAGAAGGGAAATGCTGAGTCTGATAGAGCTGGGACGGAGGCTGTACTTGTTAGACAATAGCGGATTTGCAGTGGTGTGTTACAGGTCAGAAAGAGACATACGAACAGACGCAGAGAGGTCTGAAAGGACATAGAAGTTGTAAGATTGAGGGAAAGAGAGCTTCCGTGATGATACCTACATCCGAAAACTGTGCCTTACCCCTGGCAGCTGTCTTGACCGTGCTGACCTGTGCGTTGCTGCAGGGGGCCCAGGCGGGAGTGGTGGTGGACTTCAACCATGCTGAGCGCTGTAAGGACTCTCTGTACATGGGCACTCCACCCCGAGGCTACCTCAGCAACTCCTTCAAGAAGATCTGCCAGAGGTATGAGGATAAACCCCGCTATGTCACCCTATACGACCCCCACAAACACATCCCCATCTATTCTGCCTACACGTTCAAGAAGTCGGATGGGGAGAAGAAGGTGGACTTCCCTTGGATGTTTGAGCCCCAGGTGAGTGTTCTTTCAAGCTCAATCCAAGTCAAAATGTTAATTTAGATTTATTGTAAGTCTGTTGTCAGTCTAAGTTTTAATCCAAATCCATTATAAGTAGGGGTGCTTTCTCTGTGCATGTAGATACAGTGTACTATCTATCTTATATTGTGCTAGTTTCATAACATGCCACATGTTTCATTATGTATTTAGACAAAGAAAACAAATACTCTCAAATATTTCACATATTCACACCTAACGAGCAGCTTAGAGAGCTGGGGCAACTATACTACTGTTGCTACAGGCAACAAAGTAAGCTTGAGATAAGCCACTTTATTGGCTATGAACGGTATTTCACTGAGATAGTGTTGCCTTGACCATTTATGCTCTAGGACGTAGTTACACAAATTTGTCACTTGCAAATATGTTTTTGTGAATGTGGCAAATAGTCTGAATGTGAAAAAGTCTCTGAATGATGAGCAAACAATTCTTTTCTTTAACTTTTCAGAAGTTAAACTGTCAACTAAATTGTCAGCAACATTGTGTTTCTCCTTCTCTCCCTCTATAGCTGGCATCAGAAAAGGGCAGCAGTAACATGGAGCCCTTCCCCCAATCTTCAAGCATGCATATGAACTTTGAGGACACCCAGGCAGTCCTGGAGGACTACGCCGACGTGGTTCAGTACGAACGTGGCCAGCTAAATCCTGACGAGCATCAGGCTGACCCTCTGGACAAAGCCTCTACCTACAGCTTGACAAATGTGGTACCCCAGATCAGGGAGTTCAACCTGGGTCCCTGGTCAGAGCACCAGGACCTCATCCGCAAACGTCTCAACAACTACTGCCGTGGCAAAGCCTTTGTGATCACCGGGGTCACCACCTCCGGGCACACGATCCGTCGCAACAACCTGGACAGGGTAGCTGTACCGGAGTACATGTGGTCTGCCTACTGCTGCACTGAGTTTGACCAAAATGCACCATACTTTGTGCGCTACAAGTTCCCTGTGTTTGGAGCTTATGGGCTGAACGATCGTGTCAACAACCACATGGTGGAAGTTCCTCTCAAGAACCTGGAGAAACTTCTAAAGGGCAGGATGGATGTGGACAAGAACTTTCAGATTTTCTATAATGACTGTGTGCCAGATAACTGAGATAAAGTGGGTGTGTGACCTCTGTTAGAAGTCAAGTTTAAAGTGTGTTAGAAATTTACAGGGGGAAAAAGTTTAAGGTTCTTGCAGCTCATGATATACATTGAACGAAGACGTGTTGTCAAATTATTATATTGTATGCAATAAAATAGGGAACTGACTAATTAAGTCCAAATGTCCATATAATGATTATTTGCATTTTCAATTACTTTGCAGATTATTTTTCTTGATTAACCGTTTGGTCAAGAAATAGTGAAAAATGTCTATCACAATATCCCATGACGTCTACAAATTGCTTGTTTTGTCAGATGAACTGTTGAAAATTATAAAGATATTCAATGTACAATCACATAATACAAAGAAAAGGCGCAAATCTTCATATTTGAGAAGCCGGAACCATAGAATCTTTAGCATTTGTGAATGACTGGAAAATGACTTAAATGATTGTCAAAAATCCAATAAATGTCCAATAAAATCAAGGAATCAAGGCCATTTATTTGTCAATTTTACAACACAAGGTTGCACAATGAAATGTAAGTTGTAAAATCGGTAAAAGGTGCATAAATGCTCTTATAAACAATATTCACAATATTGATGGTGTATAGTTCATTTGATGTACAAATGATCAAAAACTAAAGCATTTACTTTTGAAGCTAGGAAAGAAACCATTGAGGGAAATACTTAATGTATGTCCAAGAAGATTTGAGATTCAACAGGATTTTAATGGAGCAATAATCAAGAAATTGATCATCAAGTTGTTTTATCAGTTTGTTCTTCAAATGCGTTGTAATTATTGATTTCATCCACAGGATGGCACTGCAGCACCTTTTAAAACATACATGCTGACAGTGCAGTGCAAAGTATGTCCCAATAAAACACTTTGCATTGCCTTTAGATTAGGAAATCCCACATTTTTCTATAGTTCATCCTCACAAATAATAATTAATTTCTAAGTCTGAGACAGAAATAGATGTGTCACTTAGTTTATGTTCCTTTTTTGGCAGTCTGAGGCATACACAGATTATAAAATGAAGACTGATCCAGAGATGATACTCTTTTCCACGCCACCCACCCTCGCCTCTGCAGCTCCGTCTTCTCCAGCTCACTCCCATAGTAGTGAGGGTCAACGACTAGCAAGTAGCTCCCCGTGTCCCCAGTGCACACGCCTATTATCCCCTTAGAAGAATTGTCCCTGTCCCCTCCCATCATGACTGGAGATCCATACTTCTCAAAGTGCTGATGGAGCTCTTCCACTGCAACATGCTCCAGCTCTGCGCCTCCACCTCTAACATGGACCAACTTACAGGGAACATCATAGAAATAGTCAAGGACCAGGGAGGCTTCAAATGTTCCTATCCACTCCCTGGAGGATGAGAACGAGCCTGGTTTGTCCCCCATGGTGACCAAGGCTTGCTGGATTTCTGGGAGGCTTGGTGGAGACCTGTGTTCGTCCTTAAACTGAAACCAGTTATGGCAAAGCCAGGAAGCCATTGTCTGAATGGTGCGGTAGCCACATCCCCAGCCTCTGTCATCTTGTCCATCACAGCCATAATGGAAGTAGAGATAGTCTCCTTTTATCAGAGAACATTTCACAGGATCTGTAAATGGATTAGGAAGACCAGTGTGGACATCCCTTAATAAGGGTTTGGTCTTCTTCATAATCTTCCGCTCTTCAGCTCCAGGTCCTCCCCAGTCAATCTCCCCAGATTGCGCTGCTACAACCGTTTTATCCATTTTTACAATTTGGCTCTACCGAGCACACATTTCGCATTTAACCTAATGCGGTCCACTTCAAAATGTTCCCAGCTGCTCACAACATGGGATATTCATCCGGTGCACCCCGTCGTCTGTTGTAACTGCAATAACTGTCCCTTCGGTGCACTGGCAATAATACTTGAGTTCCGTTTTAGCATCGTTCCCACTGAGGATGATGCCTTCAGGAGTTTTTCGTCAGCTTCGTTTCATGCTTGCGAATATAACTTGTCGCCAAGTCATTCATCGGTGCAATCTTTTATATTTCTTCTATCTTGGAAAAAAAAAGTTTGAGTTAGTGTTCATCAATTGTGGAGATAAAGTGGAATAAAGCTGCAGTAATAAGGAGCAGAAATGCGCACCGGCAAATTATGCGTTCTTTAATAGTTGTCGGGATTTTGTATCATACGCTATTTTTCATGACATCATTATAATGAAAAATCTCATCGTTCCAAGTCGTAGCTTAAGCTATTTCTATGCCTGGGCGTTTCATACTTACAATTTTTTTAAGAGTCTTTGAGCGCAACACATCTCAACACACCTGGCTGTGCGCTCATTTATTATACGCTCGTTTCTGTCTAATCCTTCCTGAGAGAAATGGCGACCCGTGTAAAATATACAAGAGTCGCCTCCTTATTCACGGTTTTGCTATCTGTGTGCGGCGTTTCCTCTGCGGGAAGGGGTGGCGCAGGAACTCGGGAAAGCGTCGGGCTTGAAATAAAATGCGGAGAAGTCAAAGTGAGAATAGCCGTAAAGCGACAGTTTTTCGAGAAGAGACGTATTCCGTTCAAACCCGAGTATCTTCGACTTGGGGCAAAGCCAACACAGCAGAGGTCCTGCGGGCCGAAGGGACCGATGTCTGAATCTGAAATGGTCATCTCTGCAGGGCTACAAGAATGTGGGACTGAGTCCAGTGTAAGAGACAGTTAGAGGGTAGCGAGGAAAAGTTAAGAGAATCCAGAAAATACGGTTTATTTTGTGTAGAGAGGGCAACATACTCCATTCAGACATGGAAAGCTTAATATGATATTAAAGCAGAAATTGGTCTGAAAGATACAAATGAGTAGAGTGACACTTATCAGATACTTATTGGTGTGGCTAATGCAGTCCTGTACAGCACCACAAACTCCTAATATCTTTGGACTAGCTAATTTAGGCTTTTGCAATCCTGCAGCCATTCAACTGAATGTAGTCTAATGCACACCTGTTAGTCAGGTGTGTAGGAAACTGAAATCCTGCAGAAGAAGGTACTGAATTCCTGCACGCTTGCAGCACTATTGGAAATGCTTGATCTTGGTCATAGACCATTGTCAGATAAGAAATTCTATTACTTTCTTTTACAGTCATAAAACCAAAATATAATATGCTTGCAGTGAATCAAAGGAAATGTTGGTGATGGTATTTTTCATTTATGGTTTCATTAATTTCTTTATTGCTACCATCCAGGTTCATGGTGAGTGGCTTGTGTACTCCAACCAGCTGGTACTGTTTCCTGCTGCGTTTCCCACCTCAACAGGCAGTGTGATAGTTAGAGGGGCAACAACTGTCATACCTGTCGAGTGCCATTATAAGAGGTAAGGCAGATGCAAGATTATTGTATGAACCCTCATGTGTACCTACAAAGTACAACATTTCAGTCGCAGTTAGCTGTCGTCAACACTTTGTAACTGTATAACCTGCGCCTTATCTTTGTGTGAGCACAGAAAGCAGACAGTGAATGGAGAACCATTAACCCCAACCTGGCAACCCATGACATCCACTATCAGTGTCTTTGGCCTGTTGCACTTTTCCCTTCGTACCATGGCAGGTGAAACCACTATTTCATTGAATCTAGGCTGTATCAGTGGAAGATTTCTCTGACACCACTAACATATGGACATATTGTTTCTATCTGGAATTCATATGAAATTGGGACTGAAAAAACCCCCTCTGTTCTTATGCAGATGACTGTACCTCTCTACATAGTTCTTCAGTGTATCAGCAGGGGGAAGCAGTGTTTTTGGAGGCCAGTGTGGAGGCCCCTCTGCACCCTCCTCTTACTCTATATGTCGACTACTGTGTCGCTACGCTGAAGCCTGACCCTCTCTCCTCGCCAAGCTACAAGTTCATCAATAAGCATGGGTGAATCTTTCCTTCTGACTACAAAAATAAGTAACCCAATAAGATAGTACTCAATTATTGATAGTTCAGTAGATAGGCTATTATATGGCACAGTGCTAAATCTATTGAATGGATCCTCACAGCCAAGTTCACAGTCATCTTTCAACATTTATTTGACTAGGTTGGACACATCATGTCTAAATTTGATGTCATTAATGGAATCATTTCAGCATGTGTTGCTCCTCCATTACAGATGTCTTATGGATAGTGTTTTGCCGGGGTCTTCATCTAAATTCCTCCCTAGGGAGCAAGATAACAGGCTATGCTTCAGTGTCCAAGCCTTCCACTTCAAACAGGAGTATGGGGAACAGGTAACAAAACCTCATGTGACAGGAGCCAGTTCATTACTTTCTGAATGATAATATTTGTCATTGGAGTTATCATTTTAGCACAAAGGGTGCTATTTGTGTAATTTATTGTGCTTATTTGATTACTCTTCCTATTGCATCTACAGTGTGCTTGTCAAGCATTTAACATATGCATTTTTAATTGATCAAGGCTTAAAGATATTTATGATATTGTTGAAATGAATCCAGGATCAAATGTACTTTATTGATCTGGCTTTCTTCTTCTAGATGTTCATCAGCTGCCACCTCAGGGCCACTCTGAAACAAAACTCACATAGCCACCTTGATAAAGCCTGCTTCTTCCATCGGCCCACATTCAGGTTCGGCTGCCAAACTGTTGGTGACCTTCAGTTGTTAAATCAGTTCGTCATGCTTTGGTCTTGTATGTGATTTTCAGTTTGAGGTTATAACAGCCACTGATGTGAAGTGTATTTTCTTAGCTGGGGGCATCACGGCTGAGGTGTATTATCAGGATGTTTCTCTGTCATTCAGCTGGCGTGCCGCAGAGGGAGACAGTGCTCTGTGTGAATGCTGTGACTCTGATGACTGCTTTAGACAGACTGAAGAGGAGAACAGTGGCCACACTGGTCACACAACTCAACCGGATACAGGTTGCTCAGCGCTTTACAAAAAAAATGCTACCTACACAATTTTGGAAGTTATTTTTACCAGTTGTGCTGAATGCAAATGATAGTATGACCATAACAACTTGTGTACTTGATGTATACGTACATGGTCACTAAGCCAGTTGTATTATGTATTTTTGACAGAAAAGAAGCACGAGGCGGACACAACAGTTGGGCCACTTCACACTCTGCCACGCTCCCATTGGACAGGCCGTCTGTCAGTCAATCACTAAAGAGCCTTTTTCCAAATTTAAAATTAGGTGGGTACAGGGACTGTCGAGACCAAAACCAGGGGAGTTTGACATTAAAGCATCTATCACATATTGTTTTTGTCATGACTCATAAAAGTTGAAATTTGGATTCTACAAATGTATAGTTGGATGCCATGAATAGTAAGCTATAGCACTGGTTCTACTGATTTATACTTAAGGGGAACCTACAAAACCTATGTAAAGCCCCTACATGTGGGATTTATTTTTTGATTACTAGAGTCCTTTTACAGCAGCATTTCAAAAGCTTCCCCATACACTACTGCCGACTATAGACAGAAAATGCTGGCAGAAGAGATGAAACTGCAATAATGTAAACCGAGTAATGGACTTGAAAAAACGTACATAAGGAGGAGGGTTATTTTTCTCTCTGGCAGAAGATATGTTCATCATCTCAGACAGTGTCAATTAAATGATACTACCTAATTTTGTTTCTGTAAACTCTGAGTAATTCCAACTACAATATCATGCTGCAAACCGTCTGACCTCTCTGTGTCGGGATGCAGTACAACACTTCCATGCAGTGAGCCAGTGCTGTTCCTGTTTTGACTGACGATGCTCCTAAACCAAAACAGGTCAGTCAGTCATGCATAATTTGAGGAAGTTGTACCTGACCCCAGGATCACAGTGAAGGTTTAACTTTTGTACATTATACTATAAACATTAATTTGTGTTACTATTATACATGCACTTTAGGGACTTTAACCTATTTGTCTTTAGCTATCTCAACACTTTTAAATGTCTTTGAATGAGGACAGAAATCCTGTTTATAAATGTGTGTCTCATCTGAGACGGACCAGGTAGTTTCATCATGACTGCAGAATGGGTAGTTTTTCATTCAGCCATGAAAATTGATAGCCATGAAAACAAACGCATGAGGAATTTCCACAAAGACGTCGAAGAACTACAATGGAACCTAAAATATCTCTGAGGCAACAAGCACACTAGAATAAACAGACACTGGGGTAAGAATGGGACAGCTATGCAGCCATTTACCGTATGTGCTTTACATCCCCTGTCTGCAGTAGAAATACTTGTCTAGTCCCGTGAGAGGAAACGTGACAGACCAAATGGGAAACCTGGTAGATTTCAGGACTACAGTACATCTTGATCTGTATCCCTGAAAATAAGCCATTGTATTATTGTAATTAACAATTCAGTTTTAAAGAGGATCTTTTCTGGACCTCATCTGAAATGAGTTTCTTAAAATTACTCCACAGATCAGCTAAGTGTTGTATGTTATTCTCATGTAGAGCAGGAATTTTGTGAATGGAATAGTTGAAACTGAGCAATTACATTAACGTCTGTGGTGTCAGGCTTTGTTGCAAAATCTAAGCTTGTGGTTTGAACAGCAGCATTGGGACCCCTTGAATGAGTTGTATTAGTAATGCGGGTAGTTCTTTCCTGTGTTGTTATATCAGATGTTCTGACAAATGCATTGCACTAGAGTGTGTGATGCAAGTGTTGGTCTTGGCATGGCCAGTCCGATAATGTTGTATGTTTGTGTTGTGATGTCTCCTTTAGTTGGCGCCTCTCAACATAGAAAAGGAAATGTTCCAACAAGTCCTCCTAGGGACAAGCCACTTTTGCCTGGGTGGAACTAATGACAGCTGCATTACCATCCCCCGCAAACTGCTCCTGTGTGCATGAGAGATCTTGCCCTAATAGTGCTACAAGGATGAAATCAACAAACATACAATCTTAACATCATTGAGCTGGATACTATTCAGATTTTGGCTGTGCTATGAGATCCCATTCATATGTCACAATGAGGAGCAGTTGACTTTAGCAACCACCTTGGACAAGATTAACCTTCTGTTTAGGATGTAGCTTTGACTGTTAACTACATAGGGGCAAATGGCTTGCAAACACTAGTGCAGTACTCCAGAGTAACCCTGGAGTTTGGGGTTAATGTATATTGCCATTTTGACCATTGTTTAGGATCAGAAAAAGGCAACCCTGTCTCCTAGAAATACTTTTACATACTAGTAATTTTCAACAGCAAAATTTTGGAGGGAACATAATTTATCAAAATAATGAGGAGATGTTAATTGACATATCTGACAAGTGGCAAAATGTTGATACTGAATGTATCTGCGAAACATTCACTGAATGCATTTCATTTGTTTTCTCTACAATATCCGGGCTATATCCGCATGTAGCATCTAAAGCATGATTCACTTTTTTATGGTAATGTTTAGGCACTCACTCAGCTTTGGAACAAGCTTTTCGTCTTACACACAACGTAGCTACATCATGGTTGTAACAGGAAGCATCAGGGTTTTTATTTGTGTGGCCTTCTTTAAAAAAAACACTGAATTGTTAACATAGCTACAAAATGAAACCAGGACTGCCAGTTTTATTAGAATCAATTGTACTGCTAACATGAAATGCACACTCAGAGATTAGTATAGTAAGAGATAATATACGTAATGGGAAGTATGTTTCTTCACAGTGCAGCCAGGCAGTTGTGTGGAGCAGATGAAGTAAGAGAAAAAAACAAGGTGGGTTAGATAAGAAAACAAATGGCATTTTAGTTGGATGTGAAACAAGACAGGAGTTGAGTCCAAACAGTGCGGTTGCATTGGAATAAACATTATGTGTGGCTTTCTTTTGGTGCAAATGGAGAAGGGTATACAAGAGCAAGGCACAAGGGCGATGTTGAGCCTAGAATAATGCTTCAGTGTTTTTACTCCACTTCCTATGGCTTTAAATTTTGAAAGCACACATATCCTGGACATGCAAGTTAGGTTAATTGGTGATTCTAAATTGTCCGTAGGTGTGAGTGTGAATGTTTGTCTGTCTCTATGTGTCAGCCCTGTGATTGACTGGCGACCAGTCCTGGGTGTACCCCGCCTCTCGCCCAATGTCAGCTGGGATTGGCTCCAGCCCCCCGCGACCCTCTAAGAGGATAAGCGGTATAGAAAATGGATGGATGGACATATCCTGGAGTAATCAGATTATCACCAAATGTTAGACAATTGTCCCATTGTCTATCAGGCTTATGTTACCAGTAAGTTGTCTTTTTCTGCTGAACACTAATGTGTAAATAACCCAACCAGAAAAACTAAAAGTCAAAATCAAGGAGTACAAACGTAAGGAGACATTCTTTGTAATATATTTATACCCACATGGTACAGAATACAAATGGAGGTGAAAGGTTGAGGTGGAACGTTAAACCTGCAGTCTCAAGTAGTACAGGGCATACAGTCAGGGCCAGCAGGTCAGGGAAATAGCATGCAGGACAGCCAAAAGAGGGGGGATGAGCGAGAAGTGGAAATGACAAGTGATGAGAGGTCCATTGGGGAACAGGTGTGAGGTTAGGGGCAGCTAGGCCAGAAAGAATACCACATAAGCACAAGGCTTGGCCACAGGGAGAATACCAGATACAACAAAGAAACCTGATGATACAGCCAGAGAATTGCTCACAGGGCAGCAGGAGAATAGGGAAATATCTGAAGACATGAGGTACATATTCTTGGGTGGCAAAGGTGAAAAAGGGTGGAGCATGGTCAGAGAAAGGATGTGACGTTGGTGTCAGAGGGTTACATGGTACAGTATTTAAAGGTAGATTATGGTTCAGTCCTTTTCAAGAGCAATGCTTTGTAAATTAACTAGAAATGCAAAGGGTGTCGAGTGTAAGCAACGGGATGAGTGCTTTAAAGTAACAATTCAGAGAGAAGTTATCAAGCACTGGTTTCCAGTTTTGCATTCTCTGTTGATTGTATTCTACCCTTCTAATAGGGACCAATTTAAACAAGATGCCAGATCGACAACCATTAGATTAATTGCCATGAAATTGGGTTCAGATGTCCATGGTGCCCAGAGAATGTATTCTAATAAATTTGGTGATCCCTGACTTTTCATCTAGCGCCACCAGCAGATCAAAGTTTTCACGTATCCTGGGAAATATCTCAACATCTACCAAATGGATTAGTACAATATTTTGTACAGACATTTACAGACAATGTATTCTAATGACTTTGGTGATTCCCTGACTTTTTTCTCTAGCACCACCAACAGGTTGACATTTGTGGTTTTGAGTGAACTGTCTCAAGAACTATTCCCTGAAAGTTGGTATAAACATTTCCCTGTCAGGAAGAGTTGTAATAACTTTTTTCATCCCTTTGCTTTTCCTCTGGCATCATGATCAGGTTCAAATTTCAATTTGTCCAATTATTTGCTCTAAGTACTCGCAAAACTAATGACATTCCCATCCCATAGCATGCTAACATGCTAATCCATTATATCTGCTAAACATCAGCATGTTGGCATTGTCATTGTGAGCATGTTAGCGTTCTGGTAATAGCATGTAGCCCAAAGCTGTGCCAAAGTACAGCCTCCCAGA
The DNA here is from genome assembly GCA_005408345.1 of Macquaria australasica. Taxonomy (NCBI): domain Eukaryota; kingdom Metazoa; phylum Chordata; class Actinopteri; order Centrarchiformes; family Percichthyidae; genus Macquaria; species Macquaria australasica. The sequence goes on along the minus strand of SEMN01000029.1, from coordinate 1,436,316 downwards.
GCCGCCAGCATGGCTGTAGACTCTTGTTCTGATACACTTGTCTACTACTTGACGGCATGTGAACGCGCACTTCAGTGCTCAGGATGGCAAGTGTGGGTATTGGGACAGACCCCCAGTCTTGTTAACCCAATTTTAGCCAGTGAAGTGGCAACAAAGCTCTTTACATTCTTCAGGAATAGCTGCAAGAGGAGTGGTCTAGACAGTTACACACCCATTGTCTTTTTTGTAACTCCAGTGTTGTGTTGTTGGCCAGCAATTGGCTCCACTGGAGTATTTAGGGGCATAAATGCTTTACTCATGGGCCAAATGACAGCCTTTGGGCAGGGAGAAACTCCAGTGATGAGGTTCCTGTCCTGGAATGCTCTCCACACTTGTGGCCGTCACCATGGGATCACAATAAGTTCAATAGAGTGATACGATTCTTGTCACTGTGGATGCCTGTAAGCTGAAACAATAACTTCCGACCTCATCAGTGTCTACTGTCGTGGCTCCTGCCTTGGCTCCTGGGTCCCTCGCAGTCAGTCCCCCCATTCTTTTATGTCAACTTCCTGTCTTGTGTCGCGCCAGAGGAGTAGACCTAACTGGCTGCGAGCCCAAAACCTGGATGAGAAAGCGAAACACACACACAAAAACACACACTCCAACGTAACCGCTGAGCACTTTCACTGCACTCTAAATATAATACACTAAAGCCTCTCCCTCATTAGGTTGTTCGCATCACCCCTGGCCGCCTTTGTTTATTAACTATTGTAAGTGTAAGTGAGGCACAGGGAAAGAGCATTTGGGTTCATCCCCAACTTTACATCACCCTTCCTCTTTTAAATCATCCTAAATTCAATAACTGTGTCCCATTCCAACCAAGGAGTCAGTGTGACTGGACTCCCCTGCCCCCGCACTCCCCACACATCCCTCACCTCCCACCCCAATCCCCTGCCCTGGTCACGAAGCATGGCTCGCAGCACGTACCTTGTCTCCCTCTCCTCTCTCTCTCATGTTGGCTCAGACATAAGCAAACAGCCCTTTGAGCAAACAGTGCAACAATCTGTCAACATTGTCTTCGGTTTAGCCGTGCGGTGACCATGTAGCATTAAAGCTGACTCATAACAGAAAGAGTATAGATATAAATATGTAAACTTAAAAAAGAATGTCTAGAAAATTACCCTCACCTATGAGCAGAATATTTAAATACCTGAAAAACATTGCAATCAATTTATATTAAATGCATATTAGTCCTCCACTTTGGGCATCACATTTGTGGCATTTTGGCATCATAATTTTGATAAGGGGAGCGAGGTAAAAATCCAGAAATGTTGTTAAAGATTTCCTCTTGGTTACAAGGTAATGTATTAATATAAATAATCACACAGATCAATGGATTAATCCTTTATTGTTGATGGATTAATTTGCAATTCAAATATTTTCAGTAATTTTCTATATTTTACCGTCTCACCAATTTATTTGTGTGTGCACATTGTGTACACATGAATGCGTGCGTGCTGTACATGCACCTCACGTGGGCTTATGAAATAGTAAAGCATACAAACGATTAAGCTTGTAACTGTTATCAGAGTTTCCAGGTATTTGTGTGAGTGAAGCTATGTCTGTCACTTGACATTGCATGTTGGCTCCTGATAATGCATATGCAAACATACTTGTACTTCCTGTCTGATGGAAAAGCCTCCTGTAGCCCCTGGAAGACACCCCTTCCTCTATGACACACAGAGGGAACTTCCAGGAAATTTCAAGGTATCTCCTTTACTCTGGCTCCAAAGGGGCTAGCAGAGTCAGGGTGAGGACATGGGACGTAAACACGTGCAGAGAATAGAATTGCTGTACGGCATCTTTTAACACATCTGCACTGAACTGATGAATTATCCTAATTGGGTATTTACAATGACATTACATTATACATATTTATGGAATCATATCTAACCACATCCATGAGTAATAAAATACAATATTGTGCACTGAGTCAGTAATGCCATCCGGCTGTTGATGTTTGTCCTGGGCCTATTTGTTTCATTGTATCACAAGGAAGCCATACTGAGAGGAATCTATTCTAAGAATGCTGCCATGGATGAACTCCAACACTCACACTGTACATGGGCAGATTACCTGAAATAGCCTGCATCTTCCTGTAGCAGATAATGTGTTTTGATGATGGCACAGATAAGTCATTGCTACTCCATGTCCCTGGATCGGGGTCAGTGCCATTTTGTCTTACAGGCTTACAGGCTTACAGTATTTGAATTAATTGTGAATTGCATTTTATTCGTGCAACATAACTTTGTTAACTAAAGCTGAGTTTGTTTAAATTTTATTTTGGATAAGAGTCTGCCATCATTGTTTATACTATTTGTGATCTTAGAATTACACGTTTCTTTCAGGCTATACTGCAGTTCCCTTGGCATATTTCTCTAAAGACACTGATATCTTCCAGATGAAAGAGTAATGTTCAGCACAGATCAGCACTGTCATCAATTGTCTTTTTATTGTGAGAGAAGTTGGTGATTTTTCCAGTCACTTCAATACAGTTGAAGTTCTCTTAGAGCCAGTGTCTGCTAGCCATCAGGCCAGGCATCTGCTAGATGTCGTTGAGGACATCTGACATTATCCGGGCTTAAATTCCTTCTTTACATTGGCCAAAGGGACAATCATCTCATCTGCCAATATACTGTAAAGCATGACTAATAATGATCAGGACGTCCCAGAGGGGGTCATGGGATGGAAGTGCTCACAACATCTCCATTATGACCCCAATGATGTGCAGAACCTGGAAAGTGAAAATCAGATTTTTTTTAATCCATTATACAAAAATCTGTCTGAAAATCTAATTTGAAAACACACACTCTGCAGTTAAGACTGTAGTTTAACCATTCACTGTGTTTTTTAATCACTTTGATTGCTGTATTGCATAATCAGTAGCCCATTTGTAGTTTTTATTACAGCTTATTCTGAGACGTCCTGATCACAAGAGGACATCATCAGTACTAATTTGTCCTCACTTCTTTTTTGTTCTTTGTTTATCAGCATCAGTCTAGCTCTTGTCTAATTCCTGTTCTCTCATGTTTCTTGCTGTTCTGCTCTCTTCTTTTCTGTTATGCAGTTCGGTTTCATAAACTCCAATGATTTAGTTATAACCAGAGTTATCAGAGTGTGCATAACTCAATTAACAGAGCTGGGTTCTTTTCTTTTCCCTCTTTTTTTTTTTTGTATTGTGCAAGTTTTGTGTTACAAGTTTGAGCTCTCAAAGTCAGTTTCATTAGTTGCACAACTCTTACGCCACATTTTGGTGTTTTAACGTGTTTTACTAGAAAGTGGTATGGCCTGCAGTGGTGGGGAAAACAAAAAACTCATTTTTGGGCAGTGACAACAAAATTGCTTTTATGGTATAACCAACACTGCAACTACCAAGCTTCTTTCCAATGGCTGAATTAGAAAAGTTCTCCTGAAAAGTCTAACTTTACAAAACGGATATTTAGACAATCTGTACTATACTGGTCTTCAACATTATTGTCCAGGAGTACTCAGGTGAGCTTCGGTGGGAAATAATGTTTCAAGAAATATAAAGAAAGGTGACAGATAAAAGTAAAAACCCACATAAGGTGGTGGGCCACCACGAGCCTCCAGAACAGTTTCTGGGCTCCTTGTCATAGATTGCCCACGTCTCTGAACTCTACTGGGGGGATGAACACCGTTAAGATATTCTCATTTGATGTTTTGATGATAGGGGTGGAGAGCACTCCATAGGTGAGATCTAGCAACTGCAAAAGCCATAGCATATGAATCGCATCATTTTCATACTCATCAAATTATTTAGTGAACCTGCATAAAAGCATCAATTTTCATTTTGTTTCTCCAATCCTTTATTCAGGTTTTTCCTTTGTCACCTATATGTGCAGTCACCATATCACTGACCATATATAACATATGAGCTCAACCTGCTTTTCTTTTACAGTTCACAACACTGATGTTAATAATACTAAAAATGAACAGAAAGGAAGGAAAAATACTAAGCTCTTCGTGAATGAAAATGAACCAGACTTTGCAGAACAGTTCAGTCTAATCTTATCTCATCAACTGATTTGTGCTAAATTGTGGGAACAATTGAAATTGAAATAAAAACCCAGCAAAATAAAAATGAAATGGTTCATTATTGTCCCTATGCACTTGCTCATACACATGATTACTTTGTGCCCGGCTCTGTGACTTACATCACTTTATCCCTGCATCAACTATCAGCATTCAAAACTGCTATTAATAACTTTGTCTGTGTCTCTCTGACAGTCCCTGATTCCCTATTCCCTCATCCTTATTATAACACATCTGTGTAGTTGGCATGCTTTTCCTTTAATCACAACATACAGTCACATCTACTGTATAATAGCACGTGCTGTTAACTAATCTATGTTGCCCTGAAAAAATAATGTGCCAACGACCTTGACACGCATGAAAGCCTTTTTGGGTAAAGACATTCAGGTGGAAGTTTTGGATAATCACAAGCTGTAAACATCTGAGGATGTGTGTCACTGTGGGGGGGGGGTTTAAAGTTATACCTGTGCGTCATGTACTGTACTGTCTGACTGGACTGGCAAGGTGGCGTCTCAGAAGTTAGAGGATGCGCACAGTACAACTAACATATACACGCTCACTGATATACATACATTTTTAATCTCAAAGTCAAAATGTCATGTTGTTGAAAAGTTCAAAAATAACGTCGATTTATGTCCTCGTTCTCTGTGCCACATCATTTGACCACTGGTCACTGAATGCGCCCTGGCATATGACACATGCCAGTGACTGGCCTGTATTAAAAATGTAATGATTTTGACAATCAGAACTTAATAGCTCACTTTATATTATCAATATTTACACTATCGTTTATTATTTTTAAATATACTACTGTATTGACTGTTTCTGAAAATCACCCGAACAATGGATGGGAAGTCTCCGCACGGCTTTTTTTTTTTTTTTAGACATTATTTACTTTTTAGGACAAAAAAACAGGGATAGCCTATTATTTTGGATAACAATGAAAGAAAACATTTTTTGCCTTAAGGGAGGAGGTCGTTTAGATTGTCATCATAGAAACAATGCAACTTTATTTTCAAAGTCATCAATAAAAAATCAAACAGGATCAGTTTTTAGAAACACCTACCGGATAAGTGCAGGAGATCCACAAAAGAGCTTCGTTTCCAATTAATGGGCAATAGACGGACCTATGGGCCAAACCGCGAGGACCCTGTGAGGGGCTATGCGGATACCGCTATGGAGCTTCCCAGTGAGTTATGCACATGCCTTCATGATTTTTTTCTCTGTACACTGGCTTTAGTAGTTAGTCTATTTTCACGCTTTACGCAAAGGGGGACTGCATGCATGGGTTGATGTTTAATCGCTCACCGTGGTGCGTAAAAAGGCGCGTCCTCGTCCTTGCGGGCTATCACGTTATCGCTATATCCTTAGGGGAGGTAAATACAAGGTTTTGCCAAAGCACAGCAGTGATGCAAAGTCTGGTAGGTGACTGCTCTCACCAGCAGCACAGATCTTTTTTGACACGGACCTACATGCCGCTCGGACCAGCGCATGTGGTTGTACGTTGGGCTTATTGGATTTGACCGGTGCCTTTCACTTCAGCCGTGAAGCTTGTGCCTATATTTAATTCTTTCACAATGTTTTTAAAAGATGCAGCACCTGTTTGCGAATGTTGCAGAAAACGGGTAGAGGTAAGAGCTGCTTGTAATATTATTTAGTCTGGCTACATGTGCGCTGCATCAGTCTGTATGCTCAGTACTTTAGAACACGTTTATCACGCTGATGATGTATGGATGTAGTTTGAACCTCCTCAGTATTCTCATACCCTATATGTGTATGGGTGAATATTGAATAATGAGATTATTTAAGGCTCTCTGGAGGTCTGGGTTTCTTTGAATAGTTATGCCTGGTTTCCTAAAAGTTGTCCTCTGATTTGGGCCAAACTCCACATCTATGTTCTAAGACCTATTTCTGCATGTTTCAGGATTGTATTTTTTCAACACAGTTCATGGAAATAGATCGTGTTATGCCACTTCCTAGACAGCTGCTGTACATTGGACTATGCTGCAAAACTAAAGGCTAATCCTCTCAATAGCCATTAATCATTTAAGCTATTAAAACTTCACCTCTAAATGAAGCCAAATGACTGTCAGTTGATGGATGGACAAACCTAACATTCAGTCTCAAAAAGCTGCTGATGAAGCTGATACGAGGCATCCTAAACCTTACTGAGTTGAGCAAGGCACTAAATCGGTTGGAGTTGTGGGTTTGATTCCCGCTCATGCTAGAAAATGTATTATTTCCTGTTACTGTAAGCCACTGCAGATAAGTTTGTTTTCCTGTCTTGCTCACTGGGAAAATACGTCTTCAGTCGTTCTTCCCTAGCATGACACAGCAGACTGGAAAGTTAAGGGTACTGAAAACAAAAGCCGAATCTGCATTTTTTGGCACAGTGGTCAAATACTTATGTCAGCAGAAAAGAGCAAAAGGTTATCAAAGGCTGACAGCTATAAGGGATTCCAGCAAAGCCGAACAGGAAATTATGTCACACCTGTGTCATCTGATAGCTACTTATTTACAACTCTGCACGTTGTCATGGGGTAGACCGGTTCAGAATAGAAAGGAGATCGCAAAGCATTCAAAAGCAAACGTCCCATCACTGAAGTGTACTTTAAATAGCATCTCCTTATCAGCCCTCTGTGCCATTTATCCATTAGTACCATGCCGACTAGTTGGTTTAAATAGCTGTTCACCTGTTTGACATGGTTAGTTAAAATAGCACATGTCAAAGGCATCATCTCACGTGAGCATCTGGCCACCTTTCCAAAGTGCCTGTCACATACCTGGAGTGAAGCTTGCCATTATCCAAAGCACTGCCACTTGTGAGCTACTGCTTCCAATTTAAAATAGCAACATGGTTTTGGCAGCTGATGTTGGCAGACAAAGCTGTTAACTTTCAGTCTGGCCACAGTCCTGGACCACAAATTGTGGTCCATGGTGAGAATGTAGAGAGAGAGTGTGTATACACGGTTTAGAATGAGGCATTCTCACGTAGGCAATGGTGGAGGTGAAAGGGTCACTGATAATCCTCAAGCTGAGTCACACACTTGCTTAACAAAGTGACAGCGTTTTGGAACATGGCAAATGTCATAGTGTTTGGAAAGGAGGCCATTAGCTTGTCAGTGCAGACATCATTTTGCCTCTGGAACTGCTACATGAATTGGTTTATGTTAAAGATTATTTAAGTGCACATAGTTCATAAGTGTACTTGGGACCACATTGTTGACCTGAAGTTTTGCTCTTGAACGATGATGTAGAAAGACCCCCAGGGCTTGTATAGACTTAAAGTATCATACAAGGTCTAAAAAAGACCATATGCACATGATTTAAAGTTTGTGATTTACTTTAAAGTGGACAGCTTTACAAAAGTCTAGTAGTAAAGTCTAAGTAAAGTGAAGCAGCCACTTAACAGCAGGACAAAAATAGGCCCAGTGTAATAGGATTTATTCCCTGTGTGAAATGCTTTGTAATTAGTCCCATTCAGTAAAAATGCACATACATAAGAACAAGTGATTGTTAGACACCTGGCGACACCATTTATGTGCATGTCTTGGTGCATGTGTTCATATTTACCGGATTGCACGTCTGCAGGGATTGCTCAGGGGAACAAGGAGGCTGCAATGCTGGTACTAATGCGCACGGAGCAATTAGGAGCTTGGGAAGTTGTGGGACACTGTGCACCTCTACCACTACGTATGTACGTACAGAGTTTACAGAAGTTTTTGTGAAACATGGGGGTGGTATGAGTCAGATGTGCCGTATTCCTATGTGTCATTGACAGTCTCCTCCATGAAGTTGGCATTGCAGAAAAGGGGGCATGGAGGTTAAGTTGATTATACTATTGACCTCTTAAAGGACCACTGCTAATGTACTACTAGAAATGGTATTATAATACTTGACGTTATTTCTTATTATCCCTCAGTGGTACAGTTTCAAACCTGCAATATGAGTGTAACCTTTTTTTGCAGTTCAGCTCAGTTTGTGCTAGTTGTCTAAGAGTCTGGGAACTTAATCTAGCCTGTATCTGACCCCTCTGCCTGGGAAGATCATCTGTATTTTCTATCATCCTTCTGCGTCACATATCCAGACTGCTGTGAAAGAGTGCATTCAGCATAGGAGCGAGGCTGGATGCCCACATGACCCACAACAGTAGAGCCACTCTCATTGCCAAATATATCCCTAGAGTTCAGAGTGTGCTGTGCTTTCAATGAATGTTAGAAGTTTCCCTCATGGAGATGAGAACAGGTTAGAAGTAATGTCTACATTTCTGAATAATGCTGAGTAATGGCCCAGTTATAGAGCATCCGTGTTCTAAATAAGGGTTAAACAAGGATACAGTCATTTCTGCATTGTCATGATATCTAGAGGTTTCTGTTCATAATCCAGGATATCACATGGTTTCTTAGGAGTCATATGCAAGAATGAAACAAAATGAATGAGATACTGCTTAATCATGCTGCATCATGTTATCATGCTGATTTTACATGATGCAGCCCTTAAAATCCTATCTACTGTATTGTCCCTAAGCAGCTCATTTATCCAGGTAACAGTAATAAATGCAAGGCACAGTGTCCCTAGCAACTCAAAGGGTATTGTTTTATAACTGACACAGACCTCTGACCTCACAGTGGATGAACAAAAAAAGGATTGTTGTTAAGGATATCAATAATTGGCAACATTAATATTTGTTCTCATACATACTTTGTTGTCTGATAAACTCTGTGTTATAAATGAATTTAAACATTAAAATTAAATTATTATACACCTTTGGCAGACCATACGTGAGATGCATGAAGCTATCTAATGTTGAAAGACCTTGACTGACATCACTAGATGAGGGTGGTGAGTAGAGGGTCCAAAGGTCTTGAGGTTTTCCTACATTTAAAATGTGAATAAAGATAACGAATGATAAGTGGATTGCTTTGTATTGTTCCCAGTCAAATATTTTAGCGTGTGAAAATGAAGGCATATTCTTTTTTTTTTCTTTTCTTTTTTTTTGGTTGATGGCTGCTCTCCCTTTTCTTTTAACAGTACTGAAAGAGATCCAGAGTTTTCATAAGTTGGTGGCATTTAAATGAATCCCATTTTTATAATGGTAATGTTAATTTCTGAAGGTGCAGGCTGGTCATGGCCAGGTCTGAACGTGCACAAATGCTTGTGTGATAATGTATTAAATCATAGCTGCCAGCTTGTAACACCGTGACAAGGTGGACTAATCAGAAAGTCGTTCCGCCCAGTAGCTGTAACTGAGATGGCCTTTACCAGGGCAAATAATCTCACATGGTTCAGATGTACAGTAGCTGGCCTGTGTATAAGCCTGTGAACTTGAAAGTAGTGTATTGATGAAAGTGAACCCTTCCTTGACCGATTTGCTTCTTGGTTAATTTCCCCACCTTTCCCTACACATATCCCATTGGCTTTAGTATGTGAACCTTAAACTTTATGTCCCACAACTTTAGAAACTTGTGTCATGTTTGAAAGTTCTTGGATTTCTGCATTTAACCAGGCTGGAAAAAGTACAAAAGTACCTCTAGGATAATGGCTGCTCACAAACCGGTCAGAGGGGTCCTGCCCAATGAAATCCACCAATTGGGATTATCATGACTGTATGGACACTGTATGCTTTGAAATAGTTTGTTGACGGGAAACATGTCAGAGGAAGAAGAGTCTCTGAAGAAGAGCTGTGAAAGCTCGACCGACAGTCATGCAGATAAGTGAAACAAACGGAAGACAACCAGCTTCACTGCTACTTTCCACAGTGTGAGAGGGCCATTTAAGTGTCAGCAAAGCGATCAAAAACTCTCAACAACTACAGCTCAGTAGGCATCTCTTGCCTCTCATAATGTGTTTCATTTAAAAATAGTTAATGTATGTGTGGAAGAAAGTAAGAAACCCTCCTAGGTTCTACATAGTGGTAGCAGCATTCTATGCTCAGATGAGACAACAGAACCTTGAGGCATGGTGCAGAAAGTACATGAACTGTCTTGCTCCCTCAGGTCAGAGTGTGTCAGTCTATTATCATGACTTAGACAATAGTTAGTCCAAATAAATACATACAGTTCAAAGGAGCCCTAAATTTTGTCTCACGGCTGCTGCTTACTTGCTACTTGCCAGTGCAAATAATTTTATTTTCATTCAGTTTTGCTGTCCAGAGGCCCTTGAGTGACTGCATTTGTGTATCTGTGATGGCAGGACTGCTTGCCTTGCTGTTGATAGTGTTGGAGTGGACCCGGCCAGGCCTACCGTCGCCACTGAGGCCAATCTGTGACCTGAGAGTCCTGAACCATTTCATCAAGGAAGCACGAGACGCAGAAGTCGCTATGGTGAGAGGAAAATGTATGCATGCACTCAGATCTAAGAGCAGGTGAAGCCTGCTGCAGGGATATCTGTGGTCCTGGAATCACCCACACCGAACGTTTATGTACCATGAGATAAAAGTACCCCAAACACTAACATTATTACTCTCTTGTTTTCTTAGAAGTCATGTAGAGATGGATGTAGCCTGTCAGAGTCTGTCACAGTTCCCCAAACCAGAGTTGAATTTGATGTCTGGGAGAAGAAAAATGTAAGTAACCATTGAAAGTTGAATGTAAAAACAGCTGACAACAGATTTACATTAGCTTTAAAGTGTAATACAAGTACATAGAAATTTGCTGCTAACAGTTCATTAGTTCTAACAGGAGAGCTGATTACCTGCTTCCTTTGTTCCTTATCGCTTCCATAATCAGACTCTTCAACTCTTCTTTATTTAATTTTTTTTTTTTGGCAAGGCTTTGGAGCAAGCCAAGGAGGTGCAGTCTGGCTTATGGCTCTTACAACAGGCCCTGAGCTTGCTACGGACCTCAGTCACCAACACAGCACTGCACAGCCACATAGATAACTCCATCAGAAACCTGCTCAGCGTCAATGCTGTGCTGCGTAGCCTCAACATCCAGGTGAGTTACAGCGAGTTTGGAGGTACAAATTCAAAAACAACAGGTCAGCAGCTGTGTATGTTGGGAGCCTTTTGTCACCTTTATAGTATGACAATTAGCCTAATTACAATACTATTATGAAAATCAATTTGAATCAACTGGCACATTCTCAAAGAAATATAATTCATTTTAAGGGATAGTTTAAACCTTTTTTAAATCCTTTTGAAAGATGTAACTTTACGATTATCATGTAGTTTAGATATCTATACTCTTTTTCACTCAGGCTAGTCTTCTTGAGGTGAGCCAGAGATGTCCTCCTGGGGAGACACACCCCGCTCTTCTACTGCTTGTCTTTTGCAATCGCTTTTGCATCGCTCTAAGCTTAAATGAGGTCATTTTTACTACCTTTTGACTGATGGTCAAAAGGTTGCATTTCTGTTCAGGAAGGGCAGCAGCAAGATATTTTGATAAACTCCTGTTGCTTCAGAATAAAAGCAGTGCAGTTAACCAATACCTCTGCTAATGACTCAACACAGGTCCATATTTTTCAAAAGGCATGGATTCTCTCTGATCATCTACTGTGGATCTTATACTACCTTTTTATTTAGTCATGAAGTAAACACTTTCTAAATTCATTATATGTGAGAGGAAAATGGCCTAGGTAATTACAGCCAATGTGTTCTTTGCCTTCTATTTAAGATATAGCGGTCATACTTGAGCTCAAGTTGAGTTTCTTGTAATGAAATAATGAAGCCTTTCATAACACGGCTGTGGGCACTGAAGCTGCGGTACAAGCTTGTTCATAGATTGCTGATTGAAGTTGTGGCAACACAGCAGGCTTTTGAGATTTCGTCAAAAGAGGAGGAAACACTAAAAAAAGATCAACTTTCCAAATAAAGACAAGAGCCATGTTTCTTTGTATTTTTCTTCAGGAATATACCCCACCAGCAAGTGCAGCGGGGCTTGAGGGAACATGGAGGGTGTCCTCGGCAACAGATTTGCTTCAAGTACATGTCAACTTCCTGCGAGGCAAAGTGCGCCTCCTTCTTCTGGATGCACAGGCTTGTCAGCAAGATGTCAGCTGATCAGCTGATCTCCTTACTCCAGGCAAAGCTAATTTGTGTTTTCGAAGGCAAGAGGAGGGACTTGACACTGCTGACCCGCACGCTGGCTGCTGGAAGCGGTGTGGAAAGAGAGAAAGATGCAGCCATCCTCACACAAGGGGAGGAAGCTGAAAGGAAAGGACAGTCCCAGCTAGGCTTTGGATGGACAGGAGATGATTGCACCTTGGAATGTAGATGTGAAACATGGTGAAGCACACACTGACCAAAATGAGGCCTTTGGGAAGCTCTGCTCCAATAGCTGTTCTACTGGCACTCTCTTGCACTTTGTCTGTGGATGTACTTTTGTGTGTGTTTGTGTGTGTGTGAGTGTGAGAGAGAGAATTAATACTGCAAGTTTAAATCTGTGTATGTGTGTCTGTTTCCAGTGAGTTTGACCCCTACACTCACCTAGTTCGAGTGAATTGTGGAGTGAAACACCCAGAAAATATTGATTGCACCTGGAAATTGGAGGATTTTGAGGTTGCGACAGAGCATCCATTTCCAATACCACTGCAAACAGGCAGAAATGAATGAGGCCTCATCCCACAAGCCTTTAACATTTTTCACCTATGCCTCACTGAAACATTAGTCTCTTCTCTTGGATTTTTTTTCAATGAATATTTTAATATATTTTTAAAAATTGTGTAATTACTATTTATACAGATTTTCTACTTTTAAGCTCGTCTTTGTATTTTATAGTGTCAGACCTTTAAGATTTTGCCATTGCAAATCAACACCTTTGGCAAAGGTGTTGATTTGCAATGGCACGCTGTCGTCTTCCTTTTTATAAAGATTGTATGTACCCGACTTGCTGTTGGTTTCACGTTGCATGTTCCATCCAAATGACAGAACAAAGGACTGAAAAGTTGATGCAGATGTTCAGTTCCAGTGAACGAGGGAGCAGGAGGTCAGTGAGGGTTACATGAGAACTGTGAAGCTGTTTTGTCATTTTCTGTTTTTGTTGCTGCCTAACCAACACTCAAGCAGTCTCCACACACTGATAGCCTGGGGAAATGCTGTTTGGCTTTTACAATTAACATCCTGTGAGGCTGTAATTGCAAATGGTTTTCCAGAATCTGACGCTAACACCGTCTCTTCCCTCCGTCGGTTGTTCGTCATCAAACAGCAGGCAGGCAATCAGTTAGTCCTGGGAACTTGAGGCTTTCTGTAAAATGGATGCTCAACTATTTCAGACTAGTTAAGTGTTCTTCCTTATTTTTTCCGTATTTTAAAATCTTGTTGTGCAAGTGCAAGATGTTTTTAAGGATGTTTGTCGTTTTCTTTCCTGTTATTTTTGTGTTTTGTCCCATCACTGTATAATTTGTTATTTAAATACAAAATATTATTCTTGGACAAAGAAAGGATAGATGGAAACACAAGGGGAAGTCTGTCCATTTCATTCATTATCTTTGTCTTGTTCACGTCAGTGGAGTTAACAAGCTCCTGCAGTTCAGATGCTGAATACAAGCTGCTATCACAGACCTCGCTGGTCTTAAATGAGTGTCATTCATTCAAGCAGAGGTGACAGTTAAAGATACATTCCAGCTAATTTTATTTTCGTGAAATCAAATACATCGTCTTCCTGAAAAGTGTCCATTACATATTCATTCTGAATGTGACCACCACCAGCAGTTCAACAAGCTGAAACCAGATTTAAATAGTTATAGACTACTGACATCTAGTGGACATTTACTACAACAACACCTGCTTGAATTTTGTTGGTAATTATTTCAAACTTTAAAAACATACATACGTGCACAGACTCATAGGCATTAAAATGAAAGACACTTGTACATTTACATTTGGCACAGCCATGTCTACAAGTATTAAATTAAATTGAGGTTTCACCTGGCGAACACCTCTGTTGCTTCAAGACATGCAAAGTGAAAAAGGAGGTCAATTTGCAATTGATGCAATTGACTAAACACATGACAAAAGAGCATAATATTTTTAGTCAACTAAGGTTGTCCCTACTAGAGCATTCCAACTCAGTTTACTGATAAACATACAGCCAACACACTGTATGTTGTCTGCTGCTGTCATCACAAGTCTCCACACACACAGTCCCAGACCACAGTGTTATATCCGTCTACTTGTTTATAAGGGAACAAACAGGACTTGAAGTCTAATAGAGAACCTCTACCCGACACACCTCTATTCAGGTCACTGAGGGTCAGGGTAGAAAACCTTAATATGAATGGCAGAGTTGTTGCGTGTACGCGTCATGGGCTCCCCGGCCTCATCAGGATCTTCAGGCTCCAGGTCGTCCACGAGCTCCACCGTGGAGGTGTTGGCTGCCAGCTGCAGCACCCCCTGGCTGCTGGCCTGCAGCTGAAGGGCGATGTTGATAGCCCTGTTGATGGCCAGGCCCAGGCCGTGGACACAGATCTCCCTGTGACCCCCACCTTCCAGCAGCTTCTGACAGCGTGCCAGCTGTGCCCGGAAATCAGTCTTCATGTTGACGTAGACGTCGTTGCGTCTCTTTGGGAGTTTCCGGGGGAGGCGCTTCCTAAGGGTGTACTCCACTGGGTCCATCTCTACAGCTGGAGCGGTGGAGTCGGTGTGCACTGGGGCAGTCTGAGGGACAGAGGACATTCCTGGGTTGCGTGGCTCTGTCATGTTTCTCAGTGGATATACGTGCTTGGGCAGCAGCTGGGGCCAAACGAGGAAGCTGAGAAAAAAAGTAGACAGATGTTAATGAAATGTGGTCTTAATACATAAAACCTTCCAACAAACATACAGACATCCTATTCAGGCTGCAACTGACAATTATTTTCATTATTTCTTAATCTGTTGATTATGTTTTCGATTAATCGTTTGGTCTATAAAATGTAAGTAAATAGTCAAATCACGATTTCCCATCTTCAGCATTTGACCAACAGTCCAAAACTCAAAGATATTCCGTTTAATATCCTGCAAGACAAAGAAAAGCAACAGATTCTCACAACTTAGAAACTTTAAACTAGGTAATGTCATACATACATATGACTCAGATATTATCATACAGGATAGATTCATTTTCCATCAGTAGTTTCACCTTTACATCCTAGATCCTGCATTGATTCTTGAGATTACTAAAGTAGAACTGCAACTGTAAGTCGATTAATCAGTTCATTAACATACATAATTAACAATAAACACAACTGATTGTTTAAGCCATTTTTATAAGTAAAAATGCCAAACATTCCCTAATTTCAGCTCCTCTGATGTGATGATTTGCCACTACTCTCCGCTTTGTAAATTAATTATCTTTGGGGTATTTGGACTGACGGTTTGACATTTGGTGACATCACCTAGGGCTTCAGGACATTGTGATGGGGATTTTTCACTATTTTCTAACATTTTACAGACCAGTCATGGTCATGCAATTAACGGATAATGAAAATAATCGTTAGTTAGAGGCCGATTCTAAATGAGACACTAACATTACACAAATGTAACAGCGAATATAAACCTGTACCGTAGAAATACCACACGACGCTGTTAATGGCATGGACTTATATAGGCCTACCTTACGGTAATGTTAAGGACATCAGCAGCAACTGGCAACTTAACCCCCAAAAGGACACTATTACTATTGCTTTAGAAACAGAAAAGACGCATGTCTCAGTATAGTTCTGCTGGTAAGAAAACAAAGCTGTAGAGACACTGGCTAGTCAAACATTAGCCCCATTAGCCCCACTGAGACACCCGGTCACACAGCGTTCCTCAGGCAAACCTTGGGGGAAACGTCAAAACGCTGTTTTCTGTCTGTTAACCAGCAGCAGGTTGCATCTTCACGTGTCTACTGGTGATCTCACAGGTGTTTCCTGTCTTCCAGGAGTGATACAATGTCCGCCCGGAGTAAAACCGGCGTTTAAACCTAACATAAATGCGCCAAGTGCCTGAGCATCGGAGAAACGTCCCGAGGTCACAGATGAGGCAGAGCTGGGCTAGTTAGTCGCGTTATTTACGGCGAAGAGTCGATGCTTTGCGTACTTTATCCGTATGAAGAGCACACTTACCTTCAGAAGATAATTTCAAGTAAAAAAAAAAAAAAAAGTGTCTTATCTCATCGCTAACGTGTCGGGTGCATGCATTTCTGTAACCGCGGGATTGTCTTCAGCCAAACGTTAGCTGTTTATTTTCTGAGTGCCCCGGAAGTAGTATCGCTGCCCAGAAACATGGATGATCTTATTATTATTATACACGCGTGCACAGAAACAGCAGTAGCCCCCCCCCCAAATGCACATTTTCTGTGTAATTGTAATATTCAACACTAGATTGCAGGCTGTATGTTGTGCAGTGACGGTTCATCTGTTAAACATATTTTGTGTGGTTGACATGAGTAATGATGAAGTTTATTTCAGCCACAGGTGTCCCACCGTGATCTGCAAACTACAGGTGGATCTAACGGGATGTAAATATTTCTGTGACTTCCTGTATATTCTTTGAAGGCTGCTGGAAACTGTCCGACTTGACTGCAGCTTTTTGTCACCACCTCCTGCTGCTGCCGCCTGATCTCTCCACCTTCCAGGCCAGGCGCAGTTCCACTCCACTCCACCATCATTCATCATCATGTAAGATTCAGATTTGTAAAAACCCTATAACACCTTCTATCATCTTTGAAAGAATGATTTATCAGAATCAGCATTATTGGCCAAGTATGTGTAGGCTACACGAGGAATCTGACTCTGCTCACTACTTAGGCTGGGTTCCACACCGAATCATTTACAGGAAGATAGAAATAGATCTGCAGCTAAAAGCAAGGACAACAAAGCTGAACAAAGACAGAAAAAGCTAAACATAGAAACATTATGTACATTATAAACCAGTAGGAGGAAAATATTTTAATTTTCCCCAGCCTGACCTGTGATGTCCTTCAGGAGGGCCAACACCAGTCTCTCGAATGATTTCATGTTTCTGCCAGATATTGAATACTTCTAGGCTACTACTACTACTACTACTACTAATACTACTACTAATACTACTGCATTATGGAAACTGACCTTTCTTGAAAAGCTACATGAATTTACATGCCTCATTAAAACACACAGGCTGTCAAGATACAGTGCATTAAGAGAAATGCCACACCTTTCATACATCAGCAGTTTTCATTTATTCTCACTTGCATCACTTTCCTTTTCTATGGGTGACTGAAATGCAGATCTCTCTCTGCATTAACATTTGAATTACTTAACACTATAGAGGATGAATCTGGTGGAAGACAAACATGGAAGGAAGGCCTTTGCTCTGTGACTTTTATTAATTCATTTATTTATTTTGACCTAGTTTATGTAATCATTTCAAAACAGCCGACCACCCAATTTTTTATTTTAAAAATAAAACTTTTTTCTGTCAATTTATTGTTGCAGGCTTGTTCAAAATAAGCTTATGAAAACACAGTTGTACAGCACATTCTTTATGTTGCTTACTTAGTTCCTGTTCTTTAATAAAAATGTGTGATAAACAGTGTGATTCTCATGGCCTCAACTTTGATTTCCTAACAAACTGTCTTAATTCTTTGTGGACTGAGCCATCTGAGGCAGTTTACTGTAAACTGAGTTTTCGTTTCTGAGAAACGACATGATCATTAAACTATTTCTGTAAACCAAAAGTGAAAGTGGCTGAATAAAAGGAGAGGTCTGCACCGCAGAACTGCACTGGCAGATGCGGGGACAGTTATCTGTGAATGCTGCAGAGTTGAGAGGAACTCCTGGATAAAAGAATGAAATGTCGCCGTGGGCACATCTCTTCTACAAAGGTGGGTTTCTCTGTGCTTTTGTTTATACTTATATAGAGTAAAATATAGTCAAATAGAAAATTATACGTACTCACTAACATGATCACCAAGCAAATGTCTTATCTTCATTGAGAACACTGCTTGATACGGTTGAGGGTCGTTTCCCGCAGGTGGGGTTGGTGGCGTAGCTGTAATGCAGAATCTTCCCAAGAAACTATAAAGTCTGCACACAACAACATGGTTTATGCGTTTTATTGGTTCTGCCCGCCGCGAATAATTTTCAGGAGAGGGAAATAGACATACAGCTAAAACACAAGTACCACGAAGCTGAACAAAGATGTAAAAATAAACATGGAACTATGATGGACATACAAGTCGGTGAAAAACTAGATGCGTCATGCGATGCCAAGGCTGGACTGGGACAAAAAAAGGAACTGCCCTGACATTTTGGCGCCTACAATCGATCACACACCACCCATCTGACCAACCGCCCCTCCCTAAAAAGACAAAAGCCATGTAATGAGGACGAGTATGTCATGTGAAGAAAAAACAGATGAACATTTTTATCAAAGTAATATATCAGTAGATGCTGGAAATTATATTTATCAATAATCATCAATCTTTTTATACATTTATATGAGATTAGAACTAAATTTGTATTGTTCCTCTCTCTTGTATAAACATGCAGTCGTTTCCCTGGTGCTTTTATTTTCTGTTGTACAAAACTGTAAAATTGGTCTATTAGAATGTGTAACACTGGGTTCAGATAGGAGGTGGAAGCGCCGCGATAAGTCAGTTCTGTGCTTCTGGTCTAAACAGCCAGTAGCCTGGCTATATATAGGCTATTTTTAAATTATTTTTATTTTATGTGTGACTTAAAATGTAATTTAGCAAAATGTGAATATTTCACTAGAAATTTACTTTCTCTTTTACATCATTCATTAATGCTTACATCGTCATGGCAGCCATTTTACATGCAGTAAGCAAAAAGAATATACTTAGAAACTAATTACATCTTAAATATTATAGAAATACTACTGTTACTAGGCTATCTACATAAGATCAAGTATTTTGGTATGAAACCCCACATTTTTTATTTAAGCAAGTACCCTGTATCATAAATACATGTCTGGCATTTGTAACAAACAACACGGCTTGAAAATTGGCTGAAAGTTCAGCGAGTTCCAATGATTTTAATTGTGGATAGACCTCCTGCCTCCATAGACTACATGCATTAGGAGGCTGTTTGCCTGTACCAATATGGCTGCCGTGCTGACGCATCACTCCAGTGAACAGCAGCGACCAATGGGATAGGCCTATACTGATTTGCACAATTTTGGCACTGAGCCCAAAGGGGGAGGGGTTTAAAGATGTGATTGGGCCAGCCCAGTGTCAGTTAAGAAAAAAAACAATGGGCCGATCTAACTGATTTATGGGCCGGTCAGACACTCACAAAAAAAAGAAAAAATCACGAAAAAAAAGACAGTTGTCATGCCAAAAGGCACGTCAGCCCACCGGGAAAGTGCCCGGTCTGCCAAATGGCCAGTCCACCCCGTGGGTGGAGGTGGGGGTCTTTTGTGATAGTTACACCAGCAGTCGCCAAAGTCATACATTTTCAAACCCCACAAACTGATCAGTATAAATTGTTGTTGTGATTAAGAAAATGATGCAGTGAAGTTGGCTGTATTTTAAACTTTGTGGGATATTTAAAGTACTTGGGGAATAAAACCTTACAGACTTGTCTCTTATTACTTTCAGTGAGAAGCTGTTTGAAAACTCTGGAGCAAGTGTGGGGAGACTGAGAGTGTACCCGCAATGGAGGTAAACTGCTAGTTTGTACAACTCCAGAAGACACATGAAATAAACTGGAAATACTGTCCTATAAGCTAATGTGTATGGGACAATGAGTTGATTCTTCACATTACATTTTTCTCATTTATCAAGGAAACCAGTGATGAAGATTCATTTGTTGAACTTTACTGTGAGGAAGCAGAGGACACTCCATCAACCCCATGTTCTGACAGCAAGGGTGACGGTCAACAGACTGATGATGCAAGTGGTAAAGGTATGCAATATATTTTTCAGCAGAAAAGCACCAAATGGTGTGCAGTCTGTGAGTAGCTTTGAGTAAAATCATCATTATTATTAACATTAATATTTTTCCACAGTGCCCTGCCCTCCTTGGGAGTCAACAGTCTATCATGTCAGCAGCAAGCAAGTGTCTCTACATTTGGACACTCCTGCTGGTGAAGTGGAGAGCTACATTGAGATCAGCTGCAGGCAGGGAGAAATTGTGCAAGAGACAATGCACACAAACAGCTCAACGCTGAGCAACGAAGAACCGAAGAATGAAAGAATAAGCGAGCCTGTCATAACATCTGCACACACAAGTGAGTAAACGAAAAACAAAGTTATAAAAAAAATGAAGCAATAAGTCACAAAGTCCTTCCCAGAGTGCAGATGCACTGACTCTGCGAAGGGTTGCAAAAGAATTATTATGTAAGAGGATAAATGCAAACAAAAACCTCAATGAGCTCCATTAAATGAATTGTTTGATTTTATAGCCCCTGCAAACTCGTGGTCTCACCCGCAGGAGGTGATTATAGAGTTATTTTTCCTGATGAGATCTTCTCAGGACTACAGTGGGTTTGCAATGACATCATTATTCATATGATAGCGCTGCAAAAAGTAAAAGCTAGCAGGTTGAGTGGGTTCTGCCAGAGAAGTTAGCATTCCACAGGTGGTCTCCCACTGCCCCCTTTCTCTATCCTCATCTTCATTCTCCTCACCTCTTGTTGCCAAAGTCATCCTCCAATTTCCATTTCCACCAGATTCTGGTTCTGCTTGTGGAGGTGGTTTTCATGACTGAAACGATGCATTTGTATCACACTGCTAGCGTACCGTTACACACTGAGTAACAAGATGACTAAAGATAATGTCTCGTGTGACATGAACTCACTCAGGTAATCCCAGTGCATTTTGCTCGTGCTGCTCAGCTGCTATGGCAATTGGGGGAACTACTGGATTGGTTTACCGGGGGACTTGGGGAAGGCGAATAAAAGAAAATTATTCAAGATTTTATATGTCGCATACTAGATATTTTCTTGGTGGGAATACGGTGGGGCTATCAATTTTTGGTGAGGCTATAGCCCCCACCTGGCCCCACCCTAATGCCGTCTGTGCTGAGGGGAGTGACTGTAGTGATTTCCATGAATGGTGACATCTCGTGAATACCCTCTATCAGGACATGTAGGGAATCTTGCTGTGTCTAAATTCATTCTCTTGTTCATTTACTCACTATACTCCCCGTATAATAATAGGCACTAATAGTTTACTCTATAGTGAGCTGTAAAATGAGATTTCAGACACTTTGAATCATCATTATGTGTCAGTAATGTAAGTGTAGTGTCGCCAGACTGGAATTTTTTAATCTATAAAATGCAGCACATTGCATTGTGGGATTATTAGCAGAAAGTAGTGGAGGCCTACATGCCAACAGACACATTTTTAATTCCATTATAGGTATTGTTGAAGACACTATATAGGTCATAAATTTCGCACATGCAATCCAGACGCTCAAATTAAACAGCGGAGGGTAGATATAGTGGGCCAAACAGTAGGCAGAGAGTGATTTCAGAGACACAGCCTTTGACTCTTGATGCTGTTAGTTTGGTTGCTCATGGTATTGTGGGAAATTCAGTGTCAGTTCAGTAGGCCTACAAGGCTGTTTAGGCTACAGGTAATTTCCTGTGTTCACTGAATCAGCCAGAGCAACAGGTAGCACCTGTGTGTAGGGCCTTTTAAAAACACTGACATTTTGCACAGGGACCTACTTCTGGGGCAACTTACCAGAAAACCAACATATTGTAATTTTACTTTAGCACATTCCAACTCAGTGGCATCCTACAATTGCTGCTTGTTGCTATGTTTAAGTTTTTGACTTAAAGTGTATTTTTTAGGGATGTTCCGAGCTGATCCTGGGGATCGGTATTGGGGCCGATCCAGGCATATTTTAAAGGATCAATATCTGCTAAAATCATCAAAATATGATCCTTTCTTTCCTGTACTCTGCTGTGTTTTGTCCACCTTTTGCCTGCTAGTGTTGGAGCATGCCGCTCACCTTAATGACTCAACACTGCGACCATTTTTCTCCATGTCATGACCGGCTCGATGGGCCATGGCAAATAAGGGAGAGATACCAAAAACATATTTAAATTTATGGATTTATTTACAAAAAACACGACTTAAATTGCAAAAGAGGTGAGATGTGGATGGCAGTAAAGTCAGTGGTGTAAGTTAATGGATGTGTGGGAGGTATGGTGTGTTGGTGGGAAGAAACAATAAAGGAACCAAACAAATCACAAGTACAAAGTCTCGCAGAAAGGACTAAGGTGGCAGCTTTTCTAATGACTGGGAGTATTGGGCCCAGGTGCTCCCAGTCAGCCCAAGTGGACAGTCCCTCCTATCAATTACAGGAACCTGAAAGAGAGAAGCAAACAAATCACAACCAAAAAAGCCAGAGGGCCTCACACTCCATATGTGAGTGAAAATTAAAGTGTGTGAATGTGAAGAATTATTTGGTCACACTGGTGATTGACTCTGTTCTGACATCTGCATTGGCAAACTACAGTGAGCTCAGATGGTAAAACATTTGTTATCTCTCCTCTCTTATTAGCAACGAGCAGTGTAGCCTAACAACAAACAAAAAATAAACACAAATCATTTTCTGAAGATTTGCAGCTTATTTCAGCTTGAATGTAAAGGCAGGATGCAGAATTGTGCATTTCAGCACACATGCATGAATTAATTCTATGTGCCAATTATCTTTGGACCCATGTTTTTTTAAAACACCTATGCTTGGTTTGAAATAACAAACATCTTCATATCCACAGAGACACAACTGGAGAGCGTATTGGAGGATCTGGGGTTGCAGCACCACTACAAAGAGAAGCTGTCCCTGAGCACAATACTTCAGATTGATGAGAGGACCATTACTGATGAACCTGCCAAGTGTAATTCACATCTTCCATGGTATTTTCTGAAGAAACTGATGATGGTTAATGTGACAGCTAGGAATGTGAAATGTACATCTGTATGTGAACCAACCTGTGATGCTGTATCAGGGAATACAGAGTTAAATTTTGATGATCTGCTTGACAGTCAAAATTCAGGAGACATGTTAAACCCCCTTGACATAATCACTGCTCTGTTTCTGTGTTCTGATGGTTTTGTGAGGCAGGAAATGGCACTCAAAATGTGTTAGTTTTCTGTGCCTCTGTTGCTTCCCAATTGTGACACCAAGCAGTGCACACTCATGCTTTGGGCCATGAGAGACATTGTTAAAAAGTACAGACCTCAGTCACTTTCACAATCCAAGGGCTTTATTGAAGACAGGATTGTTGTCTCTGAACTTCCAATGATATCTTTTGTGAGACTGGGGGAGTGCTCCATGTCCAAGTCAGAGATCCTCAATAAGCTTCTGAGCAATTCTCAGCAGTACCATGATACCTTTATTCACTGTAACATGGAGTGTGGTGACAGTCCAAGGAGAATATCCAACGGGTTGACTGAAATGACTTGGTACCTTCCTTGTGGGAACAAAAACATGGATATATTCAGTGAGCCAGTAGCTGTAGCTAACCTTCATGGGGACATTGCTTCATTTGAAACACAATTTTCTTTTTTGTGTCAGACATCTGCAGCAGTTTTTGTGTTCTTTGACAATTTGGACTCTGAGTGCAAGCTGCTTACCAACCAACAACACAAGGCACAGATCTTCTTGGTGGGCAACCATCAAAACCAGAGTTTCAGTTTAGATGCTCTAAAGAAGGTAGCGACCAAGTTGGGCTTGACTAACAGCAACATCCTTTTGAAGGCTAAGCAGATGAATGATGCAGACTTTGTCAAAACTCTGCAGAAAACAGTCAGCAATGTAGTTGAGAACTCAAAGATGAAGATGGGAATTGAGCAGATGGCTGACATTGCCCATGAACTGGGAATCTGGGTTGATGAAGATTGTCCACAATGCCAGACTGCCAAGAACAATGCAGATGCCATCACCGCAAAAATTCAAGACATCCTTAAATACAAAGAAGCTCAGCTACCCTTGCAAGGCCAAATATGGAAGGACCTGACTTTATTAGTGAAGGAAGAATTTCGGCTGCGGCAGGTTGGGTCTGAAAAAATAGAAGAGTACAAAAGCGATCTTCAGGTACAGAAAAAAAAACTTCGGAAAAAACAGAACTCTCATGACATGTCAAATGCAATGACATGTTTCATCAATGCAATATCAAGTCCAGGGATAGAGAGGTGCTATTTCCTGAAATGGATGCGAATGAACCTCGATAACGTGTCTCGAGAAAAACTGTCTGGCCTCAGGGAGCAGTACAAAAAGAAATGCAAAGAAGATTCTGAGAACAAAGAGGAGATCAAAGACATTGACAGACAACTTTCCAACAGCTCACTGGGAACTGAACACTTCTTTCGTGAAATGGGTCAGATCTATGAAGCTTCACTTTCCCTTCCAGAAACAGACCCATCACGTCAACAGTTGGAGCATCTGCCTAAATTATGTGCAGAATTGTTGTTTGATGGATTTCCCCTTGAGCTTGTAGATGGAGATGCATCCAACATACCTCTCAGATGGGTGAGTGACATTCTCTCTCAGCTCAATGACTTGGTGTCTCCTAAGAGCAAGATACTGGTAGTCACAGTTCTTGGAGTTCAGAGCACAGGAAAGTCCACTCTCCTCAACACCATGTTTGGAGTGCAGTTTGCAGTCAGCAGTGGTCGATGCACTCGAGGTGCATTTATGTTGCTCATCAAAATCAATGAAGATGTCAAAAAAGTACTCAACTGTGACTTCATGGTGATCATTGACACTGAGGGCTTAAAGTCACCAGAGCTTGCACAACTGGATGATAGCCATGAACATGACAATGAGCTTGCAACACTTGTTGTGGGACTGAGTGATATCACCATTATCAATATTGCAATGGAGAATTCAACAGAAATGAAGGACATCCTACAAATAGTTGTGCATGCTTTTCTCAGGATGAAAGAGGTGGGCAAAAAGCCCAAATGTCAGTTTGTTCATCAGAATGTGTCAGATGTTTCAGCCCATGAGAAGAACTTACGAGACAGGAAACTGCTCCTGCAGCAGTTAAACGAGATGACCCAAGCAGCAGCCAAAATGGAAAAGACAGAGGAGAACATGAGCTTCACTGATGTGATGGAGTACAGTCCAGACACTGGGAACTGGTACATTCCTGGACTCTGGAATGGAAACCCACCAATGGCACCAGTCAATGCAGGGTACAGTGAGGCTGTTTATGAGCTCAAGAAGAACATAATCCAAATTTTGGGAAACAGTGAGTCATCTGCTAAAGATATCTTGGAGTTTACAGAGTGGATGAAAAGCCTGTGGAATGCAGTAAAGCATGAAAACTTCATCTTCAGCTTCAGAAACAGCCTAGTGGCTGATGCGTACATGAGGCTGTGCACAGAATTCAACAAATGGGAATGGGAATTCAAGAAAGAAATGTACACATGGGTTACAAATGCCGAAACAAGAATTTCCAATTTTGGTACAGTTGCTGGGAAATCTGAGATATCTGACATGGCAGAATTTCTCACTCTTTTGAAAACTGAAGCTTGCACAGTGCTGTCTAAATGGGAGACAAAACTGCTTGAAAATCTGGCACAGTACTTCAAGCAAACAGAGGGTCATGTCTATCTAGTTGAAGGATACAGAGCGGACTTTGCAAACAGTGCAAAGAGCCTTAGACGAGAAATGGAGAGGTCTGTACACAATCAGCTCACAGCAGCAGCTGACATCAGACAGGGAATGACAAAACTTGATAGAATCAAGGAGAACCACACAAAAGAATTGGAAAAGAGAGTGCGTGGATTGATTGAAAAATGTCGGAAGAAAAAAGTCAAAATGACAGACAAAGAGCTAGATGAAGAATTTGATAAGATGTGGAATGAAATGGTGAAGGAGCTGTCATTTTCTAAACAGAAGGCCACAAATGTCTTCACGAGTGTGACCTACTACCTGAGAGAAAATCTATCACGAAAGGGGAGTCATGCACAAGATTTATTAAGTCAAAAAAGGCTGCAAGATTGTGGACTGGTGCCTTTCAAATATTCAGCCGAAGGATATTTGAAACGGCTCAAAAACACATGGAACAAGTGGTTCAACAGTGAAGATCACGTAATGGCTTCACAAAACTTGGCTGACAGCATCATAGATGCTTGCACACAGTTTGTGACTGAAAAAATGGAAAGAAAAAACAATTACCATGACACTTACATCCAGGAGATCCTACACATGATTGATGAGAGGCTGCAAAAAAATCAGGATGTTAAGACAGACACTGAGTTTGAAGTTTCTCTGAAACAGCACATCTGTGGAGCTGCAGCCAGACAGTTTCAGAAAATGCATGAAGATTTCATACAAGTGAATGATCCCTACAATTGTCTGAATCAAAACAAAGATAAGTTTCGTAGTGATTTTAAAGATGTGTTCCATGAACGAGACCAGTGCCAGAAGAAGGCAGAAGAATTCACAGACCGCTGCTTGAGGCCTGCAGTCGAAGTCTTTGTCAAGCGATCCTTGGGTCCTGATATCATTGATGATATGCGGTCAACGTTCCAGTTCAGCACACGAATATTTACTGGATTTGCTTTTAAAGGATGTCTTTGAAAACTATCTGAGCTACATTTGCTCATATGAAGATTATGTAAAGGAATGGACACTCAACCGAATAGTGGATCACTTCTCTACTGGGAATAGAATATCTGAGTTTGAGGATCAACATGTTCTGTCAAGAATCAGCAGCATAAATGATGCTATCAAAGAAGCTAAAGCAAAGAAGAGTGGCAACATGAAGACATTTGTTGAAAATGTCTGTCAGGAACTTGGTGATAAACTGGTAATTTCCCAGGATGCTCTTGGTGCTTTCATGATCCTGAACAATGCCGACCAGGAACAGTTTGCTGACTGGCTCACTGAGTGTGTAAAGGACATGGCACAAGCTCTTAGAGAGAAGTTTAAAAAAACAGACATCCAAAAGAAACTCAGAAATCTTCACGTGAAGCCTCAGAATGAGCTTTTCAGCAAAGTGATTGGATGTGGTGAACAGTGTCCATTCTGCAAAGCACCTTGTGACGCAGGAGCAAATAAACATAAAGAGCACATTGCTAAACTACATCGGCCAAGGGGTCTGGGTAGATGCAGGTGGGATGAGACAGAAAAACTTGTCATTGACATATGCTCTTCCGCTGTGAACAGTGAGACACGTTTTCAATGCAGTGCTACAAAAGGTGAATGGCACCCTTACAAGAATTATAAAGACATTTTCCCAGACTGGATAATCCAATCAGATATAAGCTTTGAGGCATCAGACTACTGGAAATACGTAACGGCAAAGTTCAACGATAAGTTTGCTGAAGCATATAATGCAAAGCCTGCTGAAATTCCTTCAGCTTGGACAAAAATCAAACGTGAGCAAGCAGAAGCAAGCCTCAAAGAGTCATTTAGCGTCAAGTGAGATACTACATGCATTGTGGTTACAGAGGTGCACATGCTCCTCATATACATTCATCCTCCTCACATGGATATTTTGATCTTGTTTTATTTGACAAGAAGAAAATCACAAGTAGTGACATGCTGTAGATACGATGACAAGGTTGAAGATATAATCAGTAGACGGATATTTAATCACTGCTGCTTACAAAAGGGAAATATAAGAAAATCACTGTAATTAGTGCTCACCTTTACCTGAGATCACTTAACAAGTTTAATAGAAATAATCTGCTTTACCTCCATGTTAATGTTGATGAGGACATTTTTAAATACTCTTTCATGCACTTGAGTCAATGCATATGTTAGGGGCACATGTTAGAAACATACTAAATGTTTGAATTTATGATTTTGTGTAACAGATGAATGTCATTATATTGCCCCTGAAAAGACGTAAAGAGTTAATCAAAGCAACAAAGTGTTTTCTTTTATCAAATATATGATATGCATCCTTTTATTGATTGTTTTTGTGAAGTATCTGATTTACATTGATTATTTTGAAATCAGTCTTTATGTCATAATAGGACAGTTTTTTTTAATCTGATGAAGTATGATATGCCATCATTTATTCGGCTTTCACAATCTGTTTGTTTTTGTTTCTGTGAAGTATCTGATGCAAAGTATTGTATAAAATGTATCTGAAGATCATACAGTCTGAATGTCAACATGGCACAAACCTTATTTTCTTATCTAATAGTATAATATGTGATTTTCTTAACTCAGAATTTTGAATTTCTTTGTTTATATTTCAGTTAAGTATCTGGTTAAAAATATTTACAATTATAAAGAATTAAAAATCATTCCTTTTATATGTGGTGTTGTCAACATGTGTATGTTACTTACTTCTGTTAACTGATTCAATAAAGAGAAAGTCGGCAGACTGGCTATGAATGTCTTTAATGTTTCCCAGATCAGAATCACAGCATACAGTGTATAATAACTTCTAAAGTAAACAGAAATCATCACCTCATTTATTTATATAGTTTTACTATACTTTTTTTTTAATAATCTTTTTTAAAATTCCATTATTTAACATTTTTCTTCATCTCAAGTCTTGGGTTTCTGAATTCAACAAAGAATGTAAAAACAAGACAACAGGTGCAACTTGGCAATGGAGACCAAGCTGAAGATTGATGTGAGTGAGTGTGTATGGTGTTAACCATGTGCTTCCATGGACCGCTGACCTGACACAGGCTCTCCAAAGAACCTCAGTGAAATGAAGTCATCTTGTTTTGTTGGCTGACTGCAGTTTATAGGGATGTTGAAATAAGAATCAACCCTAATCCAGCCCCAACTGCGTGAACCACAGTGAGTCACTTTATAACATAGACGAGGCTAAGTGTGAGTCCACATACATCCAGTCTGATCCACTGTTAAACACACATGCTCAGAGTGCACTGGATTTTTCAGATTGACTTTCATTCATCTCTCAGCTGTTGAATCTCCTCACTGCTACATCACACCACTGTAAGGTCAACACACCTCCATAACCACAATGCAACACAGTGTGTGGAAAGAAAAAGTCAGACCACCTGTGTGATCTCATTATGAGGATGTGAGGCATCTTCTGGTATCAAAGCCCTCATGTCTGTCCCACATGTGATTAAGTGGCTACATGTAAACACTGCTACATGTGAGGTGAGCTAACGTTTCATTGACTGCACTTGTGTTCAGTGTCTCAGTTTATGAGTCCTGACCATGAATCACTGGCCTGTTCCCTACACCACCATTACATGAGTTAGCTGGCCAAAGCTGGCTTTTATCAGTGCTCCTAGCCTCTGAGATGTTTCCATAAATACTCTGAAATCACACAGATCATGCAGCACAGATTCATCAGGAGTATGGTTGGATCACAAGATATATTTCAAAATAAAGGTTTGCTAAAGCTTGAACAAAAAGGAAAACCCTAAAAAAGGAAAAAAGACTCAGAGTAGTTAATCCTTCTAATTTGAGTGTGTGGCACAAGCTCTTAGAGAGCAGTTTAAAAGGAAACTAAAAAGTCTCCAAACTGATTGGATGTGGTGAACAGTGTCCATTCTGCACAGCGCCTTGTCAGGCTGCAGGAAATTTCCATACTGAGCACTGGACTTCACTACATCGACCACAGGCTCTGGTTGTATTCAGGTGGCATGGGACATATGTCCTTGACATATGCACTTCCTCTTTGATCAGTGACAGGTGTTTTCGCTGCAATGCTAAAGATGCTGAATGGCAACCTTACAAAGAAACTTTCCTAGACTGGAGAATTCCTCCAGATGTAATTCCTCCAGATGTAAGCTTTGAGGCATCAGACTACTGGAAACATGTAATGGCACAGTTCAACAATAAGTTTGCCGAAGCATATAATGCAAAGCCTGCTGATATTCCTTCAGCTTGGAAAAATATCACACGAAAGCAAGCAGAAGCAAGCCTCAAAAAGTCATATAACATCAAGTGAGACTACATGCATTGTGGTTACAGAGGTGCGCATGCTCTTCATATACATTCATTCTCCTCTCATGGATATTTTGATCTTACTTGTTTTATATGATATAGAAGAGAATCACAAATAGCAACATGCTGTATATAAGATGACATGGTTATTATCAGGACACTGTATATTTTACCACTACAGCCAACAATAGGGATGTAAGAGAAAATCACTGCAAATACTGCTCACCTTTACCTGAGATTGCATTTAATTTGATTTATAAAAATAATCTGCTTTAACTCTGTTTGTTGATGAGGACATTTTTAAATACTTTGATACTTTGAGTCAATGTACATGTTTGCCTCACGTGTTATAAACATACTCAATGTTTCCACTTTGATTAAATCTGAGTATGTATTTTGTGAAATTGTGTGACTGATGAATTTCATTATATTGTCATTGAAAAGTTATACGCAATCAATGAAAGTAACAAAATGACAGACGAGTCTTTTAAAAATCTTAAGTATAATATCTTTTTTCACTAGAATTTAGAATATTTTTGTTTCTGTTTCTGAGAAAGTATCTGGTGCTAAATATTTACATTTTTAAACAAATTGAAAGATGATGGTATTGTCAACACGTAACTTACTTCTTTTAACTGATTAAATAAAGAGACAAAAACATCGCAGGCTGCTTATTGTCTTAAATGTTTCATCTCAAGTCTTGGGTTTCTGAATTCCATTAAGAATGGAACAAGACTAAAGGTGTTTTCAGACTGGGAGCTGCCACTAAAATTTCCCTTGCGTTTAGTCTGAACACATGGTAAGAGTCAACAGCCATGCAGCTCTGTGAAAATAAAAAATAAAAACGGCACAGAATCCAAGGAATCTATCGCAGAAATGACAAATCCCGTTAGCCATCAAGACTGCACCCCCCCCCCCAGTATAATAGGAATCCTGATGGATCAGCATGACCAACGGGCAGTCAGACAGCTCCAGACTCATGGGGGTCATAGGATCAACACCTTGGACAGTGATCATGATGCACATTGTGCACAATGTTGTAAAAGCTCCACCTGTATAGCAGGAGGCTGCTATGCTAAACTAGGCTTAACTACTGATAGTCTTCAACCTTTATCTCAACTGAACTTTATTTCACACCAGTGAAGTTTTCAGTTCATCGTAGCTTTGTGATCCAGAAGCCTCCAGGCAGATTGCAGATAGATTTAAAAATCTCCAACTATTTGAAATCAGCTCTTTATTTGATTTCCACAAGTCTGCTTTTTCTCCCTCCATCTACTGGAGACAGGTTCTCTGTAAGCTTCAGGTTGTTTTCTTTCAAGAGGCTGGAGTTCTTTGTGGAGGGCCACACAGCATCACATAAGAACTGGAAGTAAACTGGATGATGATGTTGCTCCTGGGTTTGATGTTGTTTGGCTTCTTAGGGCCAAGCCTGTGCAGCGTGTCAACAACATAATTTTTTCTTTGGCCTCTGGCAGAGAAACTTGGCAGATCTGATGACCTCTGGTGGCATTAGCAGCCCATTTCGGTTGTCGAAACAGAATAGTTTTATTTGGTCTGGGTTTTATTGTGGTTACTTACTAAATTAAAAATAAAATACAAATGTTCCTCTCAGAAACACTTACACATATTTCATGTACTGCATAATGCTGACAGTTATTGATCTATTGATGTAGACCTTACGATAGAGAAGACCCGAAACAGAAATTAGTATGTAGAATGCAGACTAAATGACTAGAAAACAAGTTATTACACTAAAACATATCTAGCAACAGGAAAAGAGAAATTTTGCCCTCACATTATCAAATTCTGCAAAAAGAAAGTAAAATACTGAGATTTTTTTTGGAAACATTGGTACTGGTTTATCTTCCAAGATTCCTCTCTCAAATGGAGATCCTTTTATTTTTGGTAATTGTTCCTTATGTGTTTGACCCTCCAGATACTCATGAAATAATTGACATTATTGATGAACTAAGTCCTCTTCTGGTCATGATTGTGTTTCTGCTTTCATTGTCAAACAGGTGAAACATTCTTTACTGCAGCCACTGTTGCATAATTTTCTTTATCTCTGAGTAGCGGTGTTGTACCACAAGACTTGGCTACAGTTGGCTACAAAGCTGATGATCCATGTTGTTATTCTAATTATAGACCAATTTCAAGTCTACCACATTTCTCCAAAAAAAAAAAAAAAAAAAAGTATGGCTTTGCTTCACCTGGCAGATAAAATCTCAGCAGCGCTTGTTAATAATGAAGAGAGAAAAAGACTGGCTGACTGCCACCAGCTCATAGTCTTGCAGCCAGAGCTGCATCACGACTGATGACCTGACTTCACCCAAGAGGCTTCTGGAGAGAGGCCTGCTCACAGCTCCCCTCATAAAAAAAGTAGGTCCACCACAAACTCTGGAACTAGAGATTATTATTAATATAATTCAGTTAAAACTGGCATTCCACACTGAGCCACATAGTCCTTTGTTTTTAGTCCCTTTAAAGCCAGAAGATTGAAATACGTACAACACCACAAACAAAGTGCAACTCCCACCAATCCCTGACAACAAAATCCCACCTATATCACAGCTTCTTTCCTTGTTGTCCCCTCCACCTACCTTATGAAGCATATTTAGGACTGGTGGGAGAGAAACCATCAAGATCTAAAGGCCTGTATAAGTACACAAAAGTGTCATGTGTCAGCTAGGACACTTTAACCAAAAAGGTACCTGTACCTTTGATACAAACCTGGTACAACACA
Source organism: Macquaria australasica (assembly GCA_005408345.1). Lineage (NCBI taxonomy): Eukaryota > Metazoa > Chordata > Actinopteri > Centrarchiformes > Percichthyidae > Macquaria > Macquaria australasica. The sequence continues at coordinate 1,403,723 of SEMN01000029.1, read as the reverse complement.
AAACCAAAGTGCTGCTATCCAAAATGTGCATTAATCAAAACAAAATGTAAACTACACACACATTCTCCCCCAACCTACTAAGCTCAGCCTTAGTCTTGTCCAGCTCAAGGCTGGACAAAGGAGGGGAGACCACACATGAGTTGTAACTAAAAATAAGTTTATTTTACATAATTAAAAGGGAAATTAACAAAAAGACAAACTAAATAGAACAAATTCAAACAGGGTAGAAGCCAGGGGGGAGAGAGAGAAAGACAGGCTGACTGCCACCATAGTCAAAAAAATGTCTCCTATGTCTTTTCCTAAATACTTTTCCTTGACCTTGATGGTCAAGGAAAGATGTGAAGGAGAATTCATAAGGACTTAGGGAAAGAAAACTGCGGTGCTAAGAGAATCTGACTGCACCTACACTAAGCTACGTAATTATGCGACGGCAGATGTTATTGACGTGGTCGCTTTAAATGTTGCTGCCGCAAAGAATTGTGGGACGGCATTATCTCCTTTCCTTTGGTAAAGGATGGTCCAGTGTACCCTATGCTAAAGGAGATAAGAAAGGAAGCACTGAAGCACCTTTCCTTAGCATTTAGAGAATTCGACCAGCTCTTATCATGGCTGCCAGATACTTCCGAGTCATTTCACTCAGCATTTTCCAAAATCTTTTTACTACAAAAACACTTGGTCAGAACTGTAACCAACTCAAATATTTCATTCCATCAGCTCCTCTATTTTGAGAAACTCAACTTCTTACAATATATGATATTAACATTTTCCAAATATGCATTTTTATATATAAAGATACAATTCAAGGAGGGAAACTTTCCAAATAATTTCAGGTCTTATTCTCAGATTCACTCTGCCATCTAATCTTCATTTTCACAAACATCTTACAAGCAGAGGTCAATTTTCAATCAGATGCAGGGGTCCTAACTTGTGGATTAATTGATTGATTTGTTTATTTGAGTGTCCATATGGTCCCCAGACAGAAATGTCATACGGATACAGTGTTCTCTGTCTTAGTTGAAGCATTTTCTATAAATCTTGTCAAGACAAAAATCTCTTCATTAAAACAGCATATTACCTTCAGACAGCCAAAACAAATCACGGCTCTTCTACTGAATTTTTTCAAACAGATGATTCCTCAAGTCACTGTACATGGGGAAATTCATCCTCAACAACACCAAGATCACAAAAAACACAAACGCTGCTTTTCAGGAATACCTTTATATCTGCAGTAGTAGGGTACCAGTTCTTAATTGAGCACATAGGGACCTCTGCCTTCTCTGTAAATAAAATTTTATATATGGTTCTGTGTAGTAATCTTCTTTCATTTGAATGTAGTTTCTGAGCTTTGGCTTATTCCAAATCTCCTCCTTTCATTGTTCCTCATGGATCTTTAGTAGTTTTTGTTACAGAACTCTTATTCTCATTTGATTAAAGTTTCCTACCTCTTAAAGTCCTTCAGAGCAAATTTAAACTTTTTTTTTTAATTCTCATGTTATTATACTATTTTTACAGTGTGAAGTAGTTTTTATGAGGTAATTTGTAAGCCCATCTAGATTTTTTCCTCTCCCTGCACATTCAGTTTCATTGTTATTTGTGTCTTTGTTTGATTTTAACCTGTGCAAACAATCTCAAACAAACACAAACTCAAACATCTTCACCGTCTGAGTTTTGGACTCTTCCTCCGGGCACCATGGATATCTGTAACAAGTTACAGTGGTAATGTATCAGTTGCCGAGACATGTCACCAAAAAACAAAAATGTCCACCTGCTGGTGGTGCAAGAGGTAGGGTTAGGGGGATCACTAAAATCATTAAGATCCATCCACTGTGGAACTTGAATTTCTGTACAAATGTTTTTGCCAATCTATCCAAAAGTTGTTGAGATATTTCAGTCTGGACACAAAGTGGTGGACTAACAGTGCCATACCTACAGCCATGTCGCTAGCATTGCTAACATAATATCAATTAGATCTGATGATGTTGTAACCTGATATGTTTGAGACCAAATTTCTGATTGTCCATCATTGCATGATGACTTATCACACACTTATGATCATTGCATAACCAGGCACGCAGGAGAAAAGTGGACTGGCAGGTGTTCCAAATAGTACACCGGCAATATGGAAAAAAACAATTTAATCACCTTTAAATGTTCACAAGATGCATAGGAGAGAGGGAGACAATTGTGAGTGGCATGCGCTCCCAAGCTCTTGTTTCGACATAGGCTATTTGGTTTTGGTTCGGCACAAGATGATGGTCTGTGTCTCTAAAACAACTTATATTGCTGGGTTACGTTGTAACTCTGAGTGAAGAGACTATCTCTCCACTAGCTACATATATTCCATGTACGGGAACTGATCCCTTGGAGCAGTTAACGTGGATACTTCTTTAAGACACACCACTTAGGTGGCCACATGCGCGGGCATAAAAGGCCCAGGTGCGCATGCAATCACTGATTGCTCAATCACTGACATTGATTGGAACTGTATCCGAGCAGCCTCGCCCTGGAGAGATAGTCTCTACACTCAGAGAACCAAGGTTACAACGTAACCCAGCGTTCTCTATCGTATCGAGACTATCTCTCCACCGGCTACATATGTTCCATATGTACGGGAACTCTTTAAGACACATGAGGAGGCTGAGGAGACAGAAGATGTAGCTCCTCAAATACTCCCTAGGGCACAGACTCTAGTGTTCGAATGAGATGTCACCACCACCAGAGCGCTCAAATAACAAGTGTCAACAAAAAACCCCTTGTGAAACAATATGTACAAGAATATCTACACACTTCGGCCAGTGACACCACCAGATGCTGCATATCACTGCCCAATGATCAGGCGCCAGATGCAGCATAAGCACTGGGCCCTGCCAGATGCAAGGGCAAGTGTGTAGGATAAACGCTGCTCAGAAGGCCTGCCTCATACTAGGCCTAATCAAGTAGACAATACATCTGTCCGGAGGCTATCATGAAGTGGCACCCAGCACCCGTTCCCCAAAGGAGGTGCCAGAGGCCACATTCAAGCAATAATACCTGGCAAAGGTAGAAGGACATGACCATGTAGCCACCGCACAAATCTCCATGACACCAGCGCCCTGCTACAAGGCCCAGGAGGTCGCTACACCCCGCGTGGAGTGTGCCCTCACCTCTTCCGGCATCAGAGCACGGCCTTCTTTGTACTCCTGCTGAATCGTGTCCACAACCCAATGGGACTGAAAGCAAACAAACCGCTGGTCTGTTTTTCTGAAGGCCTCCGTACGCTGGAGATAGATCTTCAGGGCTCTGACTAGGCATAGCCGTGAACCTGCTTGGTGCCCCTCACGGCCTTCCAGGCCGGGCGGAGGGGTCGCAGCTCCACCGTTTGGTTAAGGTGAAAGTCCGAGAGAACCTTAGGCAGGAAAGCCGGATTCGGACGCAAGACTACTCCGGCGTCATCCGGCAGGAACCGACAGCAGCTCTCGTGTATAGACAGAGCCTGTAACTCCCCCACTCTTCTCCAGCCTCCAGGTAACCTTGTTCCTAGCCGAAAAAACGAGAGGCAGGATTTGAGGGATTCCTGCCTCTCCTGCATCAATGTCACCAACCCAGCCCTGGAGTCCAACCTCATGCCCAGAAACTGGGTGGACTGTGCAGGCTGCAGCCTGGACATCCGGTCATTGATGCACAACCCCAGACCCCGGATGTGTGCCAGCAAAACACACAAGACACTGCTCCTCTGTTCGAGCACAGATCAGCCAATCGAGGTAAATCAGTACCCTGTTGCCTTGCTGACGCATAGGCCCCAAGACCGCATCCATGCACCTGGTGAAGGTGCGGGGGGCCAGGGAAATCCCAAAGGGAAGGACGCAGAATTTGAAGTTCTTGCCCTCGAAGGCAAACCTGAGGAACCTCCTGTGGCCCTCCCAAATCAGTATTTGGAAATAGGTGTCCTTGAGATCGATTGTAGCAAACCAATCGCCCACAAGGATCGCCTGCTTCACCCTCGGCACAGTCAGCATTTTGCACTTCAGGGACTTCAGGTCCAGAACTGGCCTGAGAGTGCCGTCCCGCTTTGGGACGAGGAAATATCGGGAATAAAACCCTGCCTGCCGTTCTTCCCTCCCCACCTCCCTGATGGCCGACTTGAAGAGGAGAGTGAAGATTTCTGCGTGCAGGGTCTCTCTGCGCTGCCGGTCGGCAAGGACAGAGAATGCAGCCACCCTGGTCAGAGGAGGGGCGCCCCTGAACTGTAGCTGATACCCCTGGGTCATTGTTGACACAACCCAGGGGCTCACCCCCAAGGTTTCCCATGATGCCTGAAACCCCTGAGGGCAGAGGTGGGCTCGGGGGGGGCCCTCTGTCAGGACCGTGGCGAGGGCTGGGGCAGCCCTTGGCCACCCTTGCCCCACTTCGCCCTTTTCGCCCTGCCTCTCCGAGATGCCTCCAGCCGGCCCCTCAGATCCTCCTGGCCCCAGGTAGGCTGATGTGGTCTAGACTGATGAATCTGAGGCAGGTGCCATTCCTGGCTCCGCCTTAGAACACCAGACGCCTCGCGAGCACAGCGACAAGTCTCCTGTGCTTGCTGAAGCATCTCAGGTCCAAACATGGCAGACGGCTCAATAGGCAATTTCAGTAGGCACACCCAGTCCTACGGCTGCAGCATGGACTGTGACAGCCACAGGTGGCGCCTAACTCCCCAGATCCCTGCCATAGCCCTGCCAGCTGCCTCTGCCTGCTCCCTCATTATCTTAGGGAGAAGTGAGGAGAGCTGTTGCAATTCCACGAACAGATCATCCCCACATCCCTCAGTCAGATGCTGAGTCAGGTGGCGTTGGTACAGAGCCAATATAGCTCCAGTTTTAGCCAGCTGGGTCTGGACCACCATCGCGCCATGCATAGTTCTGCAGTCCTTGCTAAGGGAACCACCCTTACCCAGGATCGACTTAGACGGGGACACCAAGGCAGCCAGAGCCTGGTCCAGGGGAGGTAATGGTCCAAAGCCTATCCTCTCCTGATTGTGCACCGCTGTCAAGTGCTTACAGAGGGCGGACCAGCGGCCAGGTGCTTCTGGACCACCTCCTCAAAGTCAGAAAGAAGCGGCACCTGAAACCGGTCCTCCTGTGCCTGTCTCCTGCTGCCCCAAAGGGAACATAACGTCATCATCTGAGGGTTCCAGAGTGAGGACGTCTCCGACCCAGATGAAGAGGGGCAGTCATCATCAACTGCCTGAACCCCAGAAGGACCAACGGCAGAGGGGCCAGGAGCCGGAGGCTTGCTAACTGTCGCCTGAGGCCCATGAGACACAACTCGCGCACCCTCCGTCGAGTTAATTACAATATTGGAGGGTGAATGGACACCCATGCCCACTCCATCCCGCACTGCTGGGGATGCAATCTGAAGGCGCTTGGCCAACTGCGGTCCCTGAGTATGAATGGGCGGCCATTTACTGAATGCATGACAACGGGCCTCTCTTTGTCTGTTTGACATGCAGAAACAACTCGTGCATGAAGATGGGTCATCCCTAGCTGTCATTGCATGTGCAACTCCTAAACAGAGCACACAAAAGTCGTGGCCATCCTCTATGGGCATGCACACCCTGCAGCCCACGCACAGAGGACCCTCCCGGCTTGCCATAGTGACGTCACAGGCAAACCATGAAGTGCACACATGTATACAGCTAACTGTTGCTACGGCTGCTGCTGCTGTAGATTTTCTCGAGCGGAGACGGACGCCATACTACACCTGCCGACTCAGTCAGTGTTGGCAGTAGGCTGTACCTGGGCGCATTAACAGAGCGGATCGTGCAATACGCTGTATAGTACCCGCTCCCGCTCTATCGGACAGAGAGGAATGCCGATCACACCTGCTGACTTGGTCAGCATTGGCAGCAGGCTGTACCTGGGCGTGTTAACAGAGTGAATCGTACAATACACCTTACAGTACTCCTCTCAAATACTTACCTCTGCAGTATGACAAAAGGGAAACCAGCTTACCCGAAAGGGGCCCACAGACCAGCTCTCTTGCTTATGCAGTGGTAAGTCTCTGATTCTCCCAAAGTTAGTGCTCGAGTTCTTCTGCTTTCACGTGCCTTCTGTCTCACAAGCGGAAATCAAAAATCAGTGATTGCATGCGCACCTGGGCCTTTTATGCCCGCGCATGCGGCCACCTAGGTGGTGTGTCTTAAAGCAGTATCCATGTTAACTGCTCCAAGGGATCAGTTCCCGTACATATGGAGAATATGTAGCCGGTGAAGAGATAGTCTCGATACGATAGAGAACATAGGCTTAGTTTATATGACACATTTTTCTTTACTGTAGTTAGACTGTCTGGAATGTTGAATATGGTCAAGGTCAGAGCTGCTGTTGGTTAGTGAAAAATTACAAATTATTCACTAATAACAATGCAGATCCACATCTATTCTGTTTCCCAAAACTGACACACTGGTCCTAGGAGCTGATTTAGAGGAAAGGCGTATTTGTTATATTTAATCTATCTTCTTTTTGTCTTAGTTTTACAATAAAGCACAAAAACATTGACGGAACAAGAAAAGCATGAAATAAAATATAAAGCTGTGATTAGGAAAAGTTAGAAGGCTCTCTCCTGCTCTCCCTTCAACAAAGGGAGGATACCAGACAAATACTGTAAGTTTCGCTTTACTGGTAACCACATAATCTATTCCAGGGAAACAAAACAGAAAGTGACTTCACTTGGGAGAATAAAAGGAGAAGCCTGCAATAGCCTATTGTATTGCCAGGGAAGTGCAGAGCTTTATCCTAAGGACAAATACTTAACAGAATATTGCATATACTGTTAGATAATAGACAAAAACTCCTGGATAAAAGAACAGATACTATTTTATACCATGGATGAATCTCTCTTACAAAGGTAGGCAACAATTTCTTCATCAGTGATATTTTCTCTCTGAAGAGCCAAAATAGTGTTCAAATGTGGGCTTTCCACAGCCTAAAACAGAAGCATGACTCAGCATGTTCTATTTGTCCTTTAAGGCTTATATAGTGGGCTGATTACAGTACATTTTTTCTTTTGTTTCAGTCTATACTGTAGTCTAGCAGATTGCAAAGTACACTTAACTTTGTGATTTATAGCAATAGTTGTAATATCAATAGTTGTTGGGGAAGAAGGTGTTACAGGGTTCTTTTCTTTTACTTTCAGTGAAAAGCAGTTTGAATAATCTGGACCAAGTGTCGGATGGCTGAGAGTGTACCCACAATGGATAACTCCGATGAGGAGGTAAACAGAACTCTAAACTTAAGTAACAATACAATTACAAGCCAAATGTATGTTGCCCTATCAGCTATTGTGAATGGGATTATGAATTGATTCATTACACTTTAAACTGAATATTTTTCTCAATTACCAAGGAGTTCTATGATGCATCCGATTCCTTCCTTGACCTTGAGGAAGGAGAGGACACTTCACCAAGATCACAGTCTGACTGTAAGCATGACTGTCAATAACTGATCAAATTGAAAGACTAAACACATGCTGTAACATGGAGATACTGAGATGTACTTCTCTTATGACAGATGTTCCTCCACCAGAAGTAACTGTTCTCAATGCTGGCCAGGAGACTGTTTCTCTTGGTGTACAACTCACTGATTACTCTATTGGGTACACACTGCATTTAGAGTATTCCTGTGACACACAGAGAGGCCGTTTGATCACAGAGGACTCCAGCACTGTGGAGGTTATGGGACTGAATCCTGGGACTGAGTATACTTTCAGCGTCATAAGGACTACAGACAATGGAAATCAAAGCAAAGCAACCTTGCTATTTGTCTTCACAGGTAAATCTGAAAATCAAAAATAATAATAAAAAAAACATGTAGGAAAGTGTTGTCTAAATGGTCTTTGGGCTCATAACCTATACAAATGTATGTTTTACACTGAGGTCTGCTCTCAATGTATGTTATAAAGGTTAGTTTCAGACTTAGGAGGTGGCAAATTGTATATCTACTAATTCAGTGCATGACATGATTATATGTCTTTGTCTTTTCTTGCACTTGGTAGTGAAACAGCACTTTAATGCAGGCAAACATTGACAGAACTTATGTTTCCATATAAGTGAAACCATTATTTTATTCCCACAGAGCCCAGCCCTCCTATGCAGATTACAGTCGATCAGGTCAACAGTGAGTCACTGTCTCTGTGTTGGGACACTCCTGCTGGTGAAGTGGAGAGTTACATTGTGACTTGTTACAGAGAGGAAGAAATTGTGCAAGAGTTTACAACAGACACAAACAACCTGACTATCAGCAACCTGAGGCCAGGGGTGTGTTACTCTCTCCAGGTTTCTGCACAACTTAGGAATGGAAGAATAAGCAAGCCAACTGTAACATCTGTCCACACAAGTAAGTAAAATAAAATCACAATTGCAATAAAAAATGAAGAATGATTTTTCTAAATAAAGTCAGACTTTGAGGCAAAATATATTTTTTTAACCATGACTCTGCGAATATTTCCAAAAGAAGAATCAAATAAAAAAAGGAATGAATTAGATGAAAGCAAATACAATACTGTGAAAAGTTTTGATATTAAAGCACCTGCACACCAGTGGTCCACCAACACACCAAGCTCTTCTCAGGACAATGTGGGCTTGTAGAGACATTAATTAATTGTCATTGAATTCTGGATGACTGCCAGATGCCATGTAGTACCATGAACATCCAGAATTCATAGAAATTCAGTTAATTCTTGTTCCATTAAATTTTTCCTGACAGCCAGAGACAGTACATAATACCTCAAAAACATGTACCAACAATGTAACGAGCAGGGCTGTAGTGGTACTGTAAAATAAAGGGCGAGTAAACGCTTACCTTAGCTACTCTATCGCGGACCCACAAGGGCTTTGATGGATGGATTATTATTACACAAGGTCAACGGGATACACACACACACACACACACACACACACACACACACACACACACACACACACAGGAACAGAATAACAATACCACCAGCTGAAAACAAAAAAACAAAAACTGCATCATTTTTAGCTAGGTGTACCTCTACACACTGGGTAGCTTTTTGTTTTAGCTTTATTTTGGTTTTCCATAGCCTTTATGCTCTGTTGCCATTTTAATATTTGCATTGTTATTTGGGCATGGAGATGGTTCTTGTTGTTTACCCATCTGTAGGAGATGGGCATGTTTATGCCAGCACAGTTCATCCGCCAAATAACAGTGAATTGCACAACATTTTTTTCTAATGGATTGTTTCTCTGTTTGAACTTGACCATTTTCATTTATTATCTGAAAAGTACTTTACATCATAAGTAACCCAAAAATCATTACAGTGAATGTCAAAAGGTATTAATCACGTGGTGCAAAGGCGTAAAATATTTTCCATCCTTAAAAAAGATAAGGTACAAGTGGCACTGTTACAAGAGACCCACCTCACTGATCTTGAACACTTAAAATTAATAATCTCCTATACAGCTGTAAAGAGAAAAAGTACATGAGCAAACCAACTAGATCTTTGAAAAGCAAATTATAACCCTGGATAGTGATTTTAAAACCTCTTCCTCCACATCTGTGTTTAAAGAAACGACCCTATCTTTCCTAGACCAACTGCTAACTCAAAAAGCAGAAACAGCAATATTTCTTGCCAAGCATAGATTACTTGAATCTGGTAACAAATTGGTAGGTTAGCCAAGGGCCGGGCAGGGGCTTATGTAATACCATTGCTCAGATATAGTGAGGTACACCTAATGAACTGGCAACTGAGTGTATGAGTAATACGTTACAGTTAATTTTGATCCATGCTTTAGAATATTGAAAAAAAAATCAATTATGGGTTTAATAATCTTTTTTTCATGTCTACAGAGACAGAAATGGAGAGCTTATTGGAGGATCTGGGGTTGGTGTACCACGACAGTAAGAAGCTATCCCTGAGCACAATACTTCAGATTGATGAGAGGACCATTACTGATGAACCTGCCAAGTGTAATTCAGATCTTCCATGGTATTTTCTGAAGAAACTGATGATGGTTAATGTGACAGCTAGGAGTGTGAGTGCATGTGAGTCAAACTGTGGTGATCTGCAGTTAGATCTTGAGAATCTGGTCAAAAGTACAAATACAGGTGACAAACTAAACCCCCTTGACCTAATCACTGCTCTGTTTCTGTGTTCTGATGGTTTTGTGAGGCAGGAAATGGCACTCAAAATGTCTATGTGTCAGCTTTCTGTGCCTCTATTGCTTCCCAATTGTGACACCAAGCAGTGCACACTCATGCTTTGGGCTATGAGAGACATTGTTAAAAAGTACAGACCTCAGTCACTTTCAGAATCCAAGGGCTTTATTGAAGACAGGATTGTTGTCTCTGAACTTCCAATGATATCTTTTGTGAGACTGGGGGAGTGCTCCATGTCCAAGTCAGAGATCCTCAATAAGCTTCTGAGCAATTCTCAGCAGTACCATGATACCTTTATTCACTGTAACATGGAGTGTGGTGACAGTCCAAGGAGAATATCCAATGGGTTGACTGAAATGACTTGGTACCTTCCTTGTGGGAACAAAAACATGGATATATTCAGTGAGCCAGTAGCTGTAGCTAACCTTCGTGGGGACATTGCGTCATGTGAAACACAATTTTCTTTTTTGTGTCAGACATCTGCAGCAGTTTTTGTGTTCTTTGACAATTTGGACTCTGAGTGCAAGCTGCTTACCAACCAACAACACAAGGCACAGATCTTCTTGGTGGGCAACCATCAAAGCCAGAGTTTCAGTTTAGATGCTCTAAAAAAGGTAGTGACCAAGTTGGGCTTGACTAACAGCAACATCCTTTTGAAGGCTAAGCAGATGAATGATGCAGACTTTATCAAAAATCTGCGGAAAACAGTCAGCAATGTAGTTGACAATTCAAAGATGAAGATGCGAATTGAGCAGATGGCTGACATTGCCCATGAACTGGGAATCTGGGTTGATGAAGATTGTCCACAATGCCAGACTGCCAAGAACAATGCAGATGCCATCACTGCAGAAATTCAAGACATCCTTAAATACAAAGAAGCTCAGCTACCCTTGCAAGGCCAAATATGGAAGGACCTGACTTTATTAGAGAAGGAAGAATTTCGGCTGCGGCAGGTTGGGTCTGAAAAAATAGAAGAGTACAAAAGCGATCTTCAGGTACAGAAAAAAAAACTTCGGGAAAAACAGAACTCTTATGACATGTCAAATGCAATGACATGTTTCATCAATGCAATATCAAGTTCAGGGATAGAGAGGTGCTATTTCCTGAAATGGATGCGAATGAACCTCGATAACGTGTCTCGAGAAAAACTGTCTGGCCTCAGGGAGCAGTACAAAAAGAAATGCAAAGAAGATTCTGAGAACAAAGAGGAGATCAAAGACATTGACAGACAACTTTCCAACAGCTCACTGGGAACTGAACACTTCTTTCGTGAAATGGGTCAGATCTATGAAGCTTCACTTTCCCTTCCAGAAAAAGATCCATCACGTCAACAGTTGGAGCATCTGCCTAAACTATGTGCAGAATTGTTGCTTGATGGATTTCCCCTTGAGCTTGTAGATGGAGATGCATCCAACATACCTCTCAGATGGGTGAGTGACGTTCTCTCTCAGCTCAATGACTTGGTGTCTCCTAAGAGCAAGATACTGGTAGTCACAGTTCTTGGAGTTCAGAGCACAGGAAAGTCCACTCTCCTCAACACCATGTTTGGAGTGCAGTTTGCAGTCAGCAGTGGTCGATGCACTCGAGGTGCATTTATGTTGCTCATCAAAATCAATGAAGATGCCAAAAAAGTACTCAACTGTGACTTCATGGTGATCATTGATACTGAGGGCTTAAAGTCACCAGAGCTTGCACAACTGGACAATAGCCACGAACATGACAATGAGCTTGCAACACTTGTTGTGGGGTTGAGTGATATCACCATTATCAATATTGCAATGGAGAATTCAACAGAAATGAAGGACATCCTACAAATAGTTGTGCATGCTTTTCTCAGGATGAAAGAGGTGGGCAAAAAGCCCAGATGTCAGTTTGTTCATCAGAATGTGTCAGATGTTTCAGCCCATGAGAAGAACTTACGAGACAGGAAACTGCTCCTGCAGCAGTTAAATGAGATTACACAGGCAGCAGCCAAAATGGAAAAGAAAGAGGAGAACATGAGCTTCACTGATGTGATGGAGTACAGTCCAGACACTGGGAACTGGTACATTCCTGGACTCTGGAATGGAAACCCACCAATGGCACCAGTCAATGCAGGGTACAGTGAGGCTGTTTATGAGCTCAAGAAGAACATAATCCAAATTTTGGGAAATTGTGAATCATCTGCTAATGATATCTTGGAGTTTAGAGAGTGGATGAAAAGCCTGTGGAATGCAGTAAAGCATGAAAACTTCATCTTCAGCTTCAGAAACAGCCTAGTGGCTGATGCGTACATGAGGCTGTGCACAGAATTCAACAAATGGGAATGGGAATTCAAGAAAGAAATGTACACATGGGTTACAAATGCCGAAACAAGAATTTCCAATTTTGGTACAGTTGCTGGGAAATCTGAGATATCTGACATGGCAGAATTTCTCACTCGTTTGAAAAGTGAAGCTTGCACAGTGCTGTCTAAATGGGAGACAAAACTGCTTGAAAATCTGGCACAGTACTTCAAGCAAACAGAGGGTCATGTCTATCTAGTTGAAGGATTCAGAGCGGACTTTGCAAACAGTGCAAAGAGCCTTAGACGAGAAATGGAGAGCTCTGTACACAATCAGCTCACAGCAGCAGCTGAAATCAGACAGGGAATGACAAAACTTGATAGAATCAAGGAGAACCACACAAAAGAATTGGAAGAGAGAGTGCGTGGATTGATTGAAAAATGTCGGAAGAAAAAAGTCAAGATGACAGACAAAGAGTTAGACAAAGAATTTGATAAGATGTGGAATGAAATGGTGAATGATCTATCCTTTTCTAAACAGAAGGCCACAAATGTCTTCACGAGTGTGACCTACTACCTGAGAGAAAATCTGTCACGTAAGGGAAGTTATGCATGTCAATTATTAACTCAAAAAAGGCTGCATGATTGTGGACTGGTACCTTTCAAATGTACAGTGGAAGGATTTTACAAACTGTGTAAACACAAACTTAGTAAGTTCTTCAACATTGAAGATCACGTAATGGCTTCACAAAACATAGCTGACCGTATCATAACGGATTGCACACAGTTTGTGACTGAAAAAATGGAAAGAAAAAACAATTACCATGACACTTACATCCAGGAGATCCTACACATGATTGATGAGAGGCTGCAAAACAATCAGGATGTTAAGATAGAGATTGAGTTTGAAGTTTCTCTGAAACAGCACATCTGTGGAGTTGCAGCCAGACAGTTTCAGCAAATGCATGAAGATTTCATAGAAGTGAATGATCCCTACAGATGTCTGAATCAAAACAAAGAAAAGTTTCGTGCTGATTTCAAAGATGTGTTCCATGAACGAGACCAGTGCCAGAAGAAGGCAGAAGAATTCACAGACCGCTGCTTGAGGCCTGCAGTCGAAGACTTTGTCAACCGATCCTTGGGTCCTGATATCATTGATGATATGCTGACAAGGTTCCAGTTCAGCACACGAATATTCCTCCAGTATTCAATTTTACGGGATTTGGCCTCAAAGGATGACTTTGAAAACTATCTGAGCTACATTTGCTCATATGAAGATTATGTAAAGAAATGGATACTCGACCAAATAGTGGATCACTTCTCAAATCAGTCTACGACGTTTGAGTTTGAGGATCGACATGTTCTGTCAAGCATCACCAGCATAAATAATGCTATCAAGCAAGCTAAAACAAAGAAGAGTAGCAACTTGAAGACATTTGTTGAAGATGTCTGTCAGGAACTTGGTGATAAACTGGTCATTTCCCAGGATGCTCTTGGTGCTTTCATGATTCTGAACAATGCCGACCAGGAACAGTTTGCTGACTGGCTCACTGAGTGTGTGAAGGACATGGCACAAGCTCTTAGAGAGAAGTTTAGAAAAACAAACATCCAAATGAAACTCAAAAATCTTCACGTGAAGCCTCAAAATGAGCTTTTCACCAAACTGATTGGATGTGGTAAACAGTGTCCATTCTGCAAAGCGCCTTGTGAGGCTGGAGGAAAAGAACACACTGAGCACTGGGCTTCACTACATCGGCCACAGGCTCTGGGTAAATACAGATGTTCTTTCTCAAAGAAACTTGTCACTGATATATGCTCTTCTCTTGTGGTCACTGACATTAATTTTTGGTGTGATGCTACAGACTATACAATTCACCCTTACAAACGATACAAAGAAATTTTCCCTGACTGGAAAATTCCACCAGATGCAAGCCTCCAGGCATCAGACTACTGGAAATATGTAATGGCAACATTCAACAAGCAGTTTGCCAAAGAATACAATGCTAAATCTGCTGATATTCCTGCAACTTGGAAAAATATCACACATAAGCAAGCAGAAGCAAGCCTCAAAGAGTCATTTAACATCAAGTGAGAGACCTACATGCTTTGTGGTTACAGAGGTGCACATCCTCCTCATATACATTCATTCATTATCCTCATGGATATTTTGATCCTACTTGTGTTATATATGATATAGAGAAGAATCACAAATAGTAACATACTGTATATAAGATTAAAAGGCTGAAGATATCAGTATGCAGAGATTACGATAGTTTACGATTGGTGGTCACCTTTACGTGAGATTGCATTTAACATGTTTAATAAAAATAATCTGCTTTAACACTATATTTATGTTGATGAGCACATTTTTAATATGTTTGGATACTTTGAGTCAATGTACATGTTAAGAGCACGTTAGTTTGATTAAATATGACTTTGAATTTATAATTTTGTGTGACAGATGGATGTAATTATATTGCACTGAAAAGATTTACAGTTAATCAAGGCAACAAAGTAATAGAAAAAATGTTTTTTTTTCTTGTATCAAATTAAATGCGATATGTGATTTTTAATTGATTGTTTCTGTGAAGTATCTGATGTCATATATTTACATTTTTTATTTTTAAAAGACAACTCAGTCTTTATGTGGTATTGTCATAATAGGACAGATTTTTTTTAATCTAATGAAGTATGATATGCAGTTGTTTACTTGAAATTTGGAATCTTTTTTTATCTGATGCAAGACATTTACATTTTCAATGGATTCAGAGATAATTCAGTCTAAATGTCAACATGTAGCTACACATGACAGAGTTTCTTTTTCTTATCTAAGTGAGTATAATATGCAAGTTTCTTAACTCAGAATTTGGAATTACTTTTTTTTATTTATTTTTTTTAAATTTCTTTTATATTAAGTATCTGCTGTCTAATATTTACAATTTTAAAGAATTAAGAAATCATTAATTCTATATGTGGTGTTGTCAACATGTATACATTACTTCTGTTAACTGATTCAATAAAGAGACAAAATCGGCAGACTGGCTATGAATGTCTTTAATGTTTCCCAGATCAGAATCACAGCATACAGTGTATAATAACTTCTAAAGTAAACAGAAATATCATCACCTCATTTATTTATATAGTTTTACTATACTTTTTTTTTAATAATCATCTTTTTTAAAATTCCATTATTTAACATTTTTCTTCATCTCAAGTCTTGGGTTTCTGAATTCAACAAAGAATGTAAAAACAAGACAACAGGTGCAACTTGGCAATGGAGACCAAGCTGAAGATTGATGTGAGTGAGTGTGTATGGTGTTAACCATGTGCTTCCATGGACCGCTGACCTGACACAGGCTCTCCAAAGAACCTCAGTGAAATGAAGTCATCTTGTTTTGTTGGCTGACTGCAGTTTTCAGGCATGTTGAAATAAGAATCAACCCTAATCCAGCCCCAACTGCGTGAACCACAGTGAGTCACTTTATAACATAGACGAGGCTAAGTGTGAGTCCACATACATCCAGTCTGATCCACTGTTAAACACACATGCTCAGAGTGCACTGGATTTTTCAGATTGACTTTCATTCATCTCTCAGCTGTTGAATCTCCTCACTGCTACATCACACCACTGTAAGGTCAACACACCTCCATAACCACAATGCAACACAGTGTGTGGAAAGAAAAAGTCAGACCACCTGTGTGATCTCATTATGAGGATGTGAGGCATCTTCTGGTATCAAAGCCCTCATGTCTGTCCCACATGTGATTAAGTGGCTACATGTAAACACTGCTACATGTGAGGTGAGCTAACGTTTCATTGACTGCACTTGTGTTCAGTGTCTCAGTTTATGAGTCCTGGAATCACTGGCCTGTTCCCTACACCACCATTACATGAGTTAGCTGGCCAAAGCTGGCTTTTATCAGTGCTCCTAGCCTCTGAGATGTTTCCATAAATACTCTGAAATCACACAGATCATGCAGCACAGATTCATCAGGAGTATGGTTGGATCACAAGATATATTTCAAAATAAAAGTTTGCTAAAGCTTGAACAAAAAGGAAAACCCTAAAAAAGTAAAAAAAAGACTCAGAGTAGTTGATCCTTCTAATTCAACACCAGAACAAAGAGCGATGAAACCACAGACTTAAATTATAGTTTTCTAATTTTAAAATGTAATAATCTAAACTAGCAAATGTTAACTACAGCATCTTAGGCCCTCTGTGTGGGGGTGCTGCAGTGGAGATGAACTTCTGCTACAGTGACTTTCCTGGTTAGGAATCATGATGCTACAGGATGCCCACATGATAACGGGCAACATGACAAGACAAAGAAAAAGTCATTTTCTCATGGCATGGAAAGTGATCAGTGGCAAGCATTTCGTACTCACCAATGAATTTGAAACCTCAAGCTAGTGGCCAGTTTTTTGGGCAAACTGCACCTGTTGTCTTTTGTTGTCCCAAAATAAGCATTTCATTCATTCACTCAAAAAAAAAAAAGAAAAAAAAAAAGACAATAGGAAAAACAAACAAGAAACTTAATATTTACAAATATTTTGTCTGTTTGATTCTTACACTTAAAAATGTACAGTTTTGATCCTCTTCCAGATGTGTTTCTGTCTCTGTCCTGCCACCCAGTTTGGTATTTTTCTTCTCATCCAGTTTCCTCAGAGTGGGCAGACTGCAGTGAATCTGTCACAATGGCGCCCTCCAGTGTTAGCTTATAAAATAGACAAGGAAAAAGAACAGACCTAACTAAATACCTTGTTTCTGTTCTCACCTCCAGTGGTGTCACTGTAGCTGTGTTGTGGTGAGGTTTACTTCACAACCCCTCACTGCCTCCTCATCCACAGGACTGAGTACAAAAGGGTTCATATGGATCTGATCCGACACATCAGATCATCTGTAGGACAGATAAGCAAGGTATCCTCCTGGCAAACACTGTGGGTAGAAAGATGGTCATGCCTTTGAATGTCCTTCTTTGTTAGTGGTCAGTTCATCCTCTCTTTTGATTCTTCTGATTCTGATTTCTACAGTTAAGGCTGTGAGTCTTTTTCCAATCTCCTCCCAAAGTCCATTTTCCACAGCGTGCACCTTTTTTTGCACTACTGTCCATCATCTGGTCCACAGCATTTATCCACCTGCAGCACACCCAAGTCACTTGTTTTGTCGTTTACATTGTGCACATTTCCCTTTCAGTGGGCTTACAAAATCTTTGACAGGGGCAGCCAGGTATATCTCTCCCCCTCCAGCCCTCCCCCACCTCCCCGTTAGGCAGTAATAAAATAGAAAACAAACAGACAGGCTAAAGCTAGAGCACAAGCAAAGACAAGCACCGGTGACTAACTTCTCCCATACTGGATGTAGGCTACTATGTGGTCCTGTGGGCTCAAACAACAGCCACATCAGTTCAGTTAACATACTGAACTGAAATAACCAGAGTATTACCCAAGATCCATGTTTTGAGATTCTTAGCAGAGAATCGGAGGGGGCATCGCTGAGCTGTAGGCCTGCACAATCTCACCCGAAAGAAAAGAGCAGAATCAGGAACAGCAGTTGTCAACTGTGTTGCTTTACCCTGTCTAGGAGATCCGAGCCCCATTTTCATCTTGCAGCTCTGTGTCGCAGGCTGTGAAGCCCAACCGGTTACCCTCAGTGTGCTTAGAGTTTAATTTACAGCTGATGAGCTCACAAAAAGTCACTAGCTTAGTGAACTAACCCTTGAATGTGAGGATAATAGCAGAGCTGAACTGAGGTCAGAAATTGTGTAGAACTGCGCTGACACAGTGAAGTCAGGTTTTGTGGTCACAGCGGGGGAGTTATGGGTGATCACCGCAATATGGGCATCACTTTTGAATACAAAGCTAGTGTACTGACGGAGAGAGGAGAAGGGAGGGAGTATGTGTTGTTGATACGGAGGAGGGTTTGGGTACACAGCAGGAAGGAGCTCATTTTGGAGTCTAAGTTTTTACCATGGGGGTGATCCTGTCTGTCTGCCTCTCTATCTCTTTGCTGTCTAATTAGGGCCCACCTATGCCCATGTGAAGCAGTTCTGATATCACACACACACACACACACACACACACACACACACACACACACACACACACACACACACTCTCTCACACAGGCACACATCAAACAGAATATGCATGTGCTGGAAATAGGGGTGCAGACAAGCGAAGGAAGGTGTACTTAAAAGAGCAAAGGCTGCCTGTCTCTGCTTTGTTTCTCACCCTCACTGAAATACAAAAATAATTCTGTACAGGCAAGCTACAACAACAGATTTGGCACCTCATGTACCCTAAAAAAACAATCATATCCATACAGATGGAAAGAAAATGTAGCTACTGTAGGATGATAGGCTTGCTGTTGGCGTGCTGCATCACCTGGTTGGAGAAATACCTCTAAATAACATCACGAAGGAGAGAATGAATGGAAGAGTATGTTCACAGTTGTTGCTCTGACCCTTCTGACATTTGTGGGAATGACTCTTTTTTTTAGTAAATGGGTGTTTGGAGGTGAAGAGGATTTGTTGGGTTACTCCAGGATTTTCTGTGATGTTCTTGTTCTGTGAGGTAAAACCAAAAACCAAAATATCCAGAGTGGACCGATATGATTTGATTAGATTTGGGAAACGTGCATTGACAGATACAGTGTCCTTTCCCCCGTCATCATCTTTAAAAATAATTCATGCATAGATCCCCACTGAGAAAACCCATTTATATACTTTCTCCTTTGTACACATTTATATATAACTATATATAATATCATTTCTCTATATCTATATTTTCAGCAAAAATTCTTTCCACAAAAAACAACAATTAAACAAATGCAAAAAAAGGAAAAGAAACAGAAGATGAAAGAAAGAAAAAAACACAATCAAGGGCCAGTTTGGCACTTTGTCATGAGAACACACAGCATCTGTTAATTGACAGTAAATAGGAATACTCTAGAATTTTCTTTAGTTTTTTTCTCCCTCTATGAGAAAACAAACACAGTAGTACATACTTGGCACCAAGAATGCTGGTAGAATGAAAGTATCAGATATCAATGTTTTCATAGCTATATGATTACTGTATGTACTCTATGCCCCCTCCTACAGCTCAGTAGTTCATGAATCTTTAGGGCAAAAGAGTGCTGGGGAGAGGGAGAGAATCACATGTTGAATGGGAGGAACAAAGCAGGGATAAGACACAGATGTAGAAAAGAGAACGATATATGCACATAGCACACCAGGGAGAGAAAAAAGAATAGACGCCAAAGTAAAAAAAGGGAAAACAACAAGGGGCGAAAAGCATTCATCCCTTTGACAAATGTCTGGGGGCTTTAGTCTGGAAACAGCAGACCTTCTTTGAAAACAGTATCTTTGAAAGATCTAAATCACCCCCAAACTGATCATCTGCTGCAGTGCAGTTCAGTTGCTTCTCCACACGCCACCAGTGGAGCTGCTAAGTTTGACAGCACATGATGGAGGAGGTGGAGTTGTTTTTGGAGAAACAAGAGAATAAGAGAACAGAACAAAGGCCCACATCCAGAGGCCTCAGTTCTAGATCAGTAGCAGAGCCAGTCTTCCTGGTCCTTAGGTGGCGCTGTGTCAGTCCCTACTATACCCTGGTGGTGGAGTGGGGATGGGGCAGGGTGTTGTTGTGGCCAGTGGAGGGGAAGGTGTTGAAGGCATGAAGAGGCTGCATGCTGGTGATGGTACTGGGGATCATGGTGATGGTGTTAGGTGTCATCAGCGGCACGTCGTCGGGGGCACGGCGCAGAGCCAGTGTGTAGTCAGGTGGGCAGGCGGGCCGTAGGATGTCGTGGGGCCGGAGAGGCTCCATGTCGTGGTGAGCATCGTGCTCCGAGTGCTTCATCTGCAGGGACATGATCTCCTCCTCCTGGCTGTGAGCCAGGTCATTGGCGGGGCCGCCCCGCTGAGGAGACAGCCGGTGGCGTCGCATCTCGTGCCGCTTGTCACGCTTATAGTAAAGGGCGGCAAAGGCCAGGATGTTGAGGAAGAGAAGCGACGCCCCCACAGCGACTGTCACACTCAGCTCAGTGGAGTAGTCCCGGGTGTCTCCAGGGAAGAGGTCCTGGTGTGGACGCTCCGAACCCTCAGGCTCCGGATCAGAGGGGAAGGTAGGATAGGGGTGACGAGTAGTGCGAGGGCCTGGTGTTTTGGGCCAGGGTCTGTGGGTTCCTGGGCCAGTCCCTGGCGGCGAGCGGGTAGTGGTGGGGAATAGCTCCTCGTGTAGACTATGGAGGTGGGGGACTAATTCCAGCCAGAAGGCCACCTTGTTGGCCCTGTAGTTGTCTCTAACACGAGGTTTTAAGCCAATGTGGAGGTACTGCTTGTCCTTCGAGTTGAACTTGGTCCAGATGACCTCTTCAAAGCGGTTGGGCTTTGTGTGAATGAACTTGGTGTCCTGAGGGACTGGCAGGTTGGGGTCCCTGGTGGAGGGCAGAGGGGGCATCTGTTATAGGTTTCACGTCAAGGTTTTAATCAATCTGTTTCAAAGATTTCTTCACTGAGTTGACATAGAAACACTGAATACATCCTTGTGTTTTAAGTTTTTGTTTATGAACTTACAGCAAAGTATGACAGGGCACTAACCCTTTAACAACTCTACAAACATCTGGTTAGTGAGATCAGCCCCTAACTATAGATACACAACTCTTATTAAAAGGGAAGTACAACCTTCAGAAAGACACTTCATCTCTACTACTGAAGAGGCACTACACTAGCTAGTTAATCCTGCAGTCGCACCACAGAGCAAATAGGGAACTATATCAATATGAAATAAAAGACCTACCCAGTCTTGGCGAAGTTGGTCCAGTAAGTCATGACCACAGCGCTCAACATCACATCATTCTTTGAGAAGTTGCATGGGAACAGGTCTGTGGCACCGATCATGGGCACGCCAAACACGTACGGTATCTCATCTCCATGGGCGGCGTCGGCCCATTCGGGTCGTGTCTCGGTCTGGCAGTGGTGGTAGAACGTGTAAAAGTAAACCGGGGACTGAAACTCAGCATGGAGTTTGGCGGTGGCCACTGCCGGCGCCACCCACTGGTGGTCTGTAAACAGAGCTAAGAGGGTCTTCCTTCGCATGTCGCCATTGTCCCTGTCTGCCCAGTCTGTGTACATGAATTTAATGGTCTCCCTCAGGATGTCTTTGCCTGGAGGATAAGACGCAAGGGGGGAAAGGGAAAAGGAAAAAAGGATAAAGGGAAGGGGAAAAAAGAGAAAACTGTGATCAGTTAAGAGGAAAGTAGGGTGGAGGAAGATAGTACAAATAAAAAAATGAAAGAGGTGTCTGTGTTTGTATGTATATGTGAGAGACATACAGTAGTAGCGAGAAACTGAAAGGACAGACTGAGCGTCACAAAGGGCAAAAGAGAGAATAATGCTCCTGGAGACCATAATGAGTGACAAGCACTTGAGAGGGAGTGTGACTGCATTATCCAAATGTGTCTGTATTTTGACTGTGGCCCGCTGTGAGGGGTTTGCAGGCTGATATGTTAGGAACAACAGCACTGTGATTGGGAGCTGGCTGCCTGGGGGATGATGAGAGACAGCATTAGTGCCCACAGAGCCTCAAAGGCCAAAGCACAGACCCACCACGGTGAAAGATAATCTCAATGATAGGCAATCTCTTTAGTATGCCTGTCTTGGTTGATACACTTTGCTGGGCTCACATTTTATCTCTTTTTCCTCATTCTTTGCCCACATAATGTTTTAAAGATTTGCATTTCCACTGGGAGCTGTAGTTTTGGACAAGTTGTTGTTGATGTAATTTTGTAGAAAGCATATGATAATGTCAAATACCAAAAAATAAAAAAATAAAAAAATGAAGCACCTCTTTTTCTGTAGTGTGTAATGTCACATGTAGCTCGGGTATCAGGGAACATATTATTTATCTCATTATGTCGTATGTATCGGTCATTATCGTATTGTGTTAATTACTTTTGCTGTTTACTTTTATAACTTGTGTATGTGTACCCCAGGAGAATTTAATCTAATGGGGCTTCTCATAAGCATAAACTACAATGACGCTGCAAAGTTCTGTCATGTGAGAGGTGGTAGAGGACAATATGAATGACTTTAAAGCCTGAAAGGAGTATAATGTTGGCATTCCTCACCCTCTGGGTAACCATAGAGGTTGTCGACAAAGTTAGAGATGGTGTAGTCGAAAGCTGCAGCTGAGATGCCGTCGTTGTCTTCGCTGTCATCCACAAACTTCAGCCCCTCTCCTTGGTTCACTCCTATTAGGATGTCATAGTTGAGGAACTCCCCCTGGTGGTGCAATAGGGGAAAAACATGTTGAGTGCTGGAATTGTATTCAAAGGGCAGGGTTTTCAGTCTCAGTGTCACAAATCTAAAATCACTACAACCACAAATGCTGCTGAATACAATTTTGTTTTGTGTATTCATCTGTTGAGTCAAATCAGTTTCTTTACGTTTTGTATGCAATATTTATGCAAAGACATGTGAATCTGCAGGGTATCATTACATTGTACAGCTTGCGTTGTGGGAGCACCACTCCAAGCTCAGTTAGAGACATGGACAAGAAATATAGTTTTCTGTTTTAATACTGCCATATGTTATCATTAAATACATTAGATTTGCTCCATCATAAGATAGTAAATACCTCAAAGATAAGTTCCAGGAAAACAGTGCTGCATAACATGTAAGTTTTTATAGTCTACAGTGTCAATTCATGGACAACAAGAGGCTTTGGGATGTGGCTCATATCCTCCCTCAAATCAGCCAGAAACCATTTGATGCTCACCTCTAATTCTTTCTTACAGATTAAGAATTGTTTTGGGGATCTAATAGGAGAGTCTGGTCACCTAATAACAAAGTATAGCTACAAAACACACACTTCTTGCATTCCTCGGTGTCTCTAATACAGAATGTCACTATATAAATTGAAGTTGTTATTTTGTGATGACCTGTATTTATTGGTTCTCTCACACAACCCAGACATGCAACCCGTGACAAAGTACACACTTCTTTGTATGTATGGGATCATAAGCAAAAAAGGTTGTGAACTATTGGTCTAAAATATACCACCGAGGCAATGTACATCACCAACACCACAGCTGTTTTAGGGTGTGAGTTCACACCAGCTGGTTATGTCACCACCAGACCCTAGCTCTGTGGAAAGGTCACACTCATACCTACTGTAACAAGTTCTTCATGTTCTCCTCTGTCTGGTGTGTCATCACAGCTCAAGTCACTCGACCATGTCTGTCTATCACCTTTGATACTGGTGCCAGACCCTCACCTGCTGCATGAGGATCTCAGGATCGTCAGGCACCACGTCTCCGTCCACCACGGGGCCAAATGCAATGTGGTAACGGGCTGGCTGGATGTCCTGGTCCACCAGCTCCCTGAAGTTCTTGCGCCTCAGGCAGTCAACCAGGTCGGCTGTCTCTGTGTAGGTGCAGCCCACCTTCCGCGCCAGGATCTTGGTGTACTTGAGGGGCTGGTAGTTGACAGACCAGCTGGAGATGGCTGTTCCACTCTGGGCTATGGCTCTGTGGAACAGACCTGAAAGGACAGATGGAAAACATGGGGTATTTATATTACTCTGTGAGGGGATACATTTGGCCTTTTAACATCCTAAGAACATGGTGAAATGTTGGTGATCTCACAAAATGTCGTGCATTTCCCCGCATTTTTTAAAAACATTTTTGCAGGCAGGATGGAGCTCTGTGAAGTTGTCTGACTGAAGTTCAGTTTTGGGATAGGACAGGATGCAGAGAGACTACTTGATGTGTAAATCACATATCACTTTCTCTTTTTCCACTCTAAAATTTCCCTTTATTAGAAAAACTACCAATTTTGACTTCTTTCATCTTATCGTTCTCACTGGAGCAAAGCTGGCAGACACAGGATGGGACTACAGACCAAAGCATCTCAGATAGAGAATGGTATGGTGCTGTAGCTCAAAAAAAAAAAAAATAAATAAAAAAGAGGCAGGATTGGGAGCTCATCTGAGATGTCAAAGAGCCATTTTCCTCTTTCTTGTGCTTGCAGTTTGTTCTCTCAGACTCTCTCTAGCTGTGTTTCTCCCTGCCTCTCTGTCTCCTTCTGCCTGTCCTGTGCTTTGAACCACTCAAGTGGCTCATTAAGGGGCCGCCTGCCTCACTCGTTTCCTCTCGCGCTCCTTTTTTTCTTTCCTCTTCCCTCTCTTGGGCTGAAGATTGGTCAGTTAATTATTAAGCAGAGCCGCAGAGCCCCCTTTCCCTGGGAAATCAATTATAGTAAGAAGTAGCTTGGAAACAGCTATACCTACACATCTGCACTGAGAGACAGAAAGAGAGGTGTGAGGTAAGTATTATTTCTGTCGTCTTCAAAATCAGTTTCTTTGTCACTCCCTAAGTGCCTCTTGCCTTCCTTCTTGCCTTCTTTTTTCTGATATGCCATGTCAGAGCATTTTCTGTCCTCTTTCTCCTCCCTCAACAATCTTATTACTTCTCTTCCTTTACCCTTAAACACTGTTAAAGGATATGGGTTCCTTCTATATCCCCCACCCTTCATCATATCACTATCACTTACACCCCCCCATACTGTCTGCCGCTTCCATCCTGCCATCCATCCTGTACGTCTCTGCTGTCGGGCTTGATTTGTGATGCTGTGTTGTTGACATGATTGGTGTCCCTTAAGGGTGGGGATGACAGACTCCTTACCTGGCATCCCTTGCGGGGGAGAGGGGGGAGCATGACAGACAGGCGGCGTCTAGAGGGCTGATGTTACACCGTTAGATGCTGATGAAGACGAGGACGATGATGACGATGGGGTGATGACAAAGCGGAGGCATGAGAATGGACAGGTGACAGTGTGAGGGGGTTGGTTGTCAGCAACAGGAGACATGGGGTTAATACAGGCTTTCCCAAACGTTAGGGTCCCTCTGCTGCTAAAGCGGGGCTCCCCTGAAAAATTAATGATTAAACTACAATGACTGTCAATAGTTCTGGTTGCCATCTAAAAATATGTAATTAGCTTAGCTTAGCATACAGACTGGAAGAAGTGGAAAACAGCTAGCCTGGCTCTCTGACAATTAGTGGTTTGAAGGGGAGTTATGCCTTGTATCTATTTCTTGGTGAACAACAGCCAGGTGCAGTGACTTCCCAAAGAGGACATGCAGTGCAGAAGTACAGGGCGGGTGGATAAACTGTGGTTGGTCAAGAAATTGTTACACCACGTAATTCCCCCTAAAACCAGGTGTTAATTAGTCCGCTTTAGAGTTGTGCTTTGGAGAAAGCCAGGCTAGCTAGTTGACCCGACTCTCCACACTCCATACTTAACACACAGACAAGAGAGTGGTATCAGTCCTCTTTTCCCAAAATATTAAAATATGCTTTTAAGTAATGGTTTTCCTCCATATAATGATTTTGTGTGGAGTTACTCTTTACTTTCAACAGGTGGTTTCAACTTTTATTCATTCCAGAGATGCTAGTCATTTCGATAGAGCTGGTTAGCAGGTTGCAATGCCAATCCTCAACAAGGGAGTTCATTTATAATATTTGATGTTTTTTTCCCTGTTTTTAATTCCTATGGACAGTACAAGTAAAAAAAAAAAAAATTCAAACAGTCAACATGCTTTGTATTTGTGCTTTATACAAACCATAAGCACTTTGTTACCGCTGCCACCATGCTATAAACATATCACAATTGGGGTCTTGGGAGGTTTCTAACTGCTAACTGGGTCACCTGCCAATAAGGGGAGAAAAGGTTGGGTGTGCCTGGGTTAATATGAAGGGTTAACAGACATCAGTGGTAATTATAGAGGCTGTGTAAAATGGACACAGTAACACGGCAGCAGTGCGCATATGCTCACTCAAGCTTTGATGACACACATTTGTTCTCAAAGGCAGACTCTACGCAGACAGAATAAGTCAAAGGTAGAGACGTGTCAGACATCTGTTTGGTGCTTCAGACACGCACACACACACACACACACACACACACACACACACACACACACACACAGAGCGTTGATTGAAACAGATGTGTGGTTGTGTGAACACGCTCTCTCTAATCTCTCTCTCTCTTTTCACCTACCATTTCTTCCCTGTTTCTGTCCTTTGCAGTTTGTGTGTGTGAGACGGAAAATGAATTGAGGAGAGAGAAATTGAGGGAAAGTCCTCGAGCAGCGTAGAGAACAGAGAAGTTACGATTGGAGGAGGACAGCTTCCAGAACAGCATGATCAAAGGCAGAGAGTGCGTGACCATTTGGCTGCGGGTCGTCAGCCACACTGATCTCAATTCAGATCAAAGTCGATTGGTCCGTAGGCCTCTCTCTTTTGGTGGTGCAATGTTAACACTTAGCCCTCGGGGTGTGTTGTTGGTAATGGGGAGCATGAGGTCAGATGGATGTAGGTTTTCAACGAGGGTAGAGCCTCTCTGCTGCAGAGCAGTGGACCGTTAACAGAGCCAGGAGCGCTCACCCAGTCCGGTAATGTGGGGTAATGTTGGAGCTCCAGTGTCATTTTTCCAGAGGTGGTAGTAACGAGTTATATTTACTATGTTACATGTACTTAAGTAACCTTTTTTGAGTAAATTGTACTTGTCGTAGTAGTTTTAATGCAGCATACTTTTAGAGAAAAATCATTGATTTTACTCTGTTACATTTGTATACATTCATTACATTCATGTTATTTATTTAAGCATTATTCATGCACATTCTGTTAAGAGGCAGGTGGTCAGCTGGTCCCAGGTCTGCTGGCCTCTGTTATCCTACCACAGCCACGCCTCCACATGACTCTGTTCAAAGCAGCATAATGGCTGAAGCTATAGCAGGAGTATGGCTTTCAAATAGTGCTAGAAGCTAATATTTAAACTAACAGTGCACAGTGCAGTGCATTTAACTCATAGACTGTATATAAAGATGAACAACATGACAGCTCCCCACAAGTGAAGCCAAAAATATCTCGATCGCCCCCTGGTGGCTGGCTGCAGTATAGGTCATAAATCCCCACCCCCTCCATGTTAGCAGATGTGACATGGGCCAAATTGAAAATAAAAATAAATAAAAATCAAATAAAATGTTCCCAAATATGGTTTCTGTCATTTTATGTAGTTCTTATCACACTAATGTATGCTCCAAATCACCAGCGCACACCTGGCTGTCTGTGCTGAGAACTGGGACTTGGGACATCTATAATGGAATTATCAAAGTTTAAGGACACTGTAACATCTTGACACTCTTTATATTTACTTTTTGACATAGGAGACATGGTCTGTTATGCACATGCACATGATTTGCTGATTTATTTGCCAAATCATAATATAATATAAGCTACAACAAGCATTGATGACTACTTTTACTTCTACTTGCTTACAGTTTTTGGCTACTCTACCCACCTCAATCCTCCATAGACAAGAACGACATAACCTGGATCAAACCTGGACTCGCTCATTAGCCACATGGCTGCTTAAATTCTGCAGTTCACAGGACAAGTAGTGTTTTCCTTTGAGGGTAGAGGTGTCAAGCAAACATCATAGGACTTAATTTTTGGGATGGATGCTGCTAGCCGAGTTTCCATCTGACCACATGGGTGTAGCAGGACCTTACTGCTATGATTACATTTTACATTGGATAAAACATGGGTCATCTCATAGCCAAAGGATAAATAAAGGTAAGAAATATACTATATACTATACTGAGCATAATGCAAGTAATTCCAGCAACAAATACAGGAATATAAATTCAAAGGTTTCAAAGGTTGAATCGGACATGCAGGTCTGTTTCCAGCAAATACATAGAGCAAATACACAGAGATTGTGTGTAAATATGCACTGTGGCTATTCAGGGATTAGCGAGGACTTATCTAAACTGAGGACTTAAACATTATTGGATCAGGTGGAATTCATGTAAGCAGCACATTAGTCGAGAAATTTGTGGTTAAAGAGTGATCCACGCTAAAATTAAAATGATATTCCAGGAATCTCATGACCAGCGGGAAACCTTGTGCTTGAGAGTTTTTATATCTACATTAATTCTTCTACTGAAAGAAATACAGAAAGAAAAAAAAGCAAGTGAATGGTGAAGTGACAGATAAAGACAAATGGATGCTGTACCAGGAAAACAAACAAACACAATGTCTTCAATTACCCTCTGAGTGGTGCGAGAGGATGAGTAGGTTCACGCAGGACGCCCCAGCTCCGGAGCCGAAGATGGTGATCCTCTCTGGGTCTCCGCCGAAGTGGCCGATGTTCTCGTTGAGCCAACGCAGGGCCTGAATCTGGTCCAGCAGGCCGTAGTTCCCCTTGGCGGACTGATCACCGGTACTGAGGAAGCCTGGGTATTTGTAGAAACAAGGAATGATGTAGGAAGAAGGTGAGGGAGGATATTTAAGAGAGGATAGGAGAGGGAGAAGGACAGGTGGGAAAAGAACAAAGGAAAGGAGGATATAGAGGAAGAATGGATGCAGAGACGAGAGGAGAATAAAGAGAGAAAAGAGAGACAAGATGTTAGTATCAGTACCTTTAGTATTTAGTACCTGTCGGGCAAATGTTCCCTGTTTTAGCCTGTAAATGAGCTTCTGACTTAGAGAAAATTGCATGACTGCAGAGAACTAGTGTGTATGTGTTTGAGTGTGTGTGTGTGTGCGTACAACACCATCATTCATCAAGGATCAAGGAGTGACAGACGGTACACAGAGAAGGCAAAGGGAGCGAGAGACGAAATTGCTTTTTCAGCTCCTCTCTTAATGACGTTTACTCTGTCTAATGGCATTGAGCAGGGACTTTTACACAAAGCCACTTACAGTACAGCAGCCTGCACTCCGAGAAATATAGGTGACCCTAATCTGAATCACACCCATAACTGAATTACAAGTGATGACACATCGTGCTTGGAATTTAGGTTTGTACAATGTCTTTTTTTAGTTTCGTTTTCGGAACAAACAACTGTCCTTCATCAACAGAAAGCTTCACTTTTACATTTTGACACAGTAGAAAAAGCACAGGTGTTACTTATGATATTAATGATTGCTCTGTTCTATTCAAGTGTCCCAGTAAGGCATGGTAGTGTGACAGTGAGGCAGCATGCTCAATACCAGGACCTTGAAGCTGCAGCAGCTCAATGGAATTATTTATTTTATTATTTACAAGTCCTACTGTCACATGTCAAAATGACTTTCAGGAAAAGGGTCTACATATAAGAAACCAATATGATATGATATCACTTGTCTTATTTTGGACATCAGTGATCCTTGGATGATAGGTGAAAAATGTTTAAGATTGGGATTATCAGGTAGTCACTTTCCAGATGTTTGGTTGAGTTAGCTCAATAAAACCAAATAGTTTTAGTTAAATCGTAAGCTATCCATTTCTAATTTCCCTGTTTACGTATAAGGCATGTGGCATTCTATATTTTTCTTACTGTCAACAAATCCCATATAAAAACCAAAAGCAGCAATGAAATGATTCCACTGACAAGTATAGCCTGTGTATCCAGCTTTTTCCTCTGTGCCACAGAGCTCCATTGTTGTTATTTTGAATCAATCCTACATACACCGTCCTGCTGCTGTAAATACTCACTAGAGCACCAAATGTGCATTAATCCGCAGCTGAAAATAGTCCCCAACAAATGCATTATTTAATCCTGTTTGAGTAACGTTTAGGAAATGACTGAGCCTTTTTAAAACAATGAAAGCATATACCATATTTCCTCAAATAGTTACCAGGGCCTTTATTTACCTGAACTGCAGAAGGTAACCTTTATTTGAACCATGCCTATATTAGAAGCAGGTCTTTATTTCTAATTCCCTCTGTTTGACAAGTATAATTGGTCATATTTTAGTACAATCCACTCCCATTTGCCCTGTTAAAGTTACTGTATTATGCTGTTACTCAATACTTCCTGTATCAGTTTCAAATTAAAAGCCCTCTGGCGTTTCAGTGGACAGAAACCCTTACCCTTAATTTCTTAACAAGGCTTTTCTTGTGAAACATTTGCAGGAACATGTTGTGGAAAACTCAATGACTTGCAAGGTTCCCATGCAGCACTTGAAATGTAGCTACTGCCATCTTGTGGCGCTTTTTTTTTGTGTGGCTGAGACATTAACACACATTATCCGATTTCAGTCACTGCAGGTGTATAACACACTTGAGTAATCCTGAACAACAAAGTGTTGAAAACACCATGATTATATTGTTGAATTTATTATATTAAAGCGATGGAAATATACATTATGCTTACCGTAGTTGGCATACACATAATGACCCCATTTTTCCACCCTTTCCCTGGCCTATATTGGGGGCCAGCCTTGATTTGTTCGTGTCGACCACACCCCCTGTCATTACTGGAGACCTGGCTTTTACTTGACTACCAGTTTTTATTTGAGGAAATACGGTATTCATAACCAGTCTTTTAATTATTTACATGCTCAGTAGGAAGTTAGGGAAATCAGACCATACTGAGATATAGACTAACACATTGTTGGCTTTGGTCATTTAACGGGATTTGTTGGCAATTTAGACTTTACCTGTTTTTACCAATTTAGAATATTGCCAGCCATGTCCTTTAAGACATAACAAAATATCATAAAGGAAAAGATGTGAATGAATTGAGAAATGTACACTGATGGGCTCACAAGTGACAATAAATGCTGTTTGCACATCAAATTTCCGTTGTGGAATAATAAAGTACGGAACATTCCTCAAAGTTTCTCTAAAAGACAATCGTTCATTCATCAGAGCATTATAATAATAGCTCACCCTTTCGGTAGTTAGCTGACATTTGATGATTACTGCTGAGTAGCTTCGATTGTTCCACCAAAGACCTAACTCTTTTCTATTTAAGTAGCCATTAACTGGCAGCCTCTCAGATCCTAATGAGACTCCTAATTAGAGCTTTATTAAAGGCAGGTGCACTGGAAAGGTCATCCATTAAGCCTATACAGTAGAGGTTAAACACTTGTATACTGCTAGGATCATACAGCATGTTGTCTGCTGTGGGCTCCAAATTAGTGTTATCAAGATCTTTCATTAAGATTTACAATTGGACCCAAAATAAAGTCACAAGCATTTCTCATTTCATTATACATCTATGCCTTTGTTTAGTAGTATATTATACTGCAAAACAAGTTTAGGTAGGTAGCTGGTTAGTACTGGTGTGACTATGTCTGTGGGGTTTCTGTCAGGACACTGGAGTCAGGTATTCCTTTCAAGATATTTATTTGGGATGCAGTAGTTGTGGGTTTAAGGATACGAGCTGTGAGTCTATGTGTGTGTGTGTGTGTGTGTGTGTGTGTGTGTGTGTGTGTGTGTGTGTGTGGTCTAGAAAGGATACAGGAATTGAATTGGTTATGTTAGAATGTAGATAAACAATACTTTATAGTAAAACTGCAATAAAATGTTAACTACACAGGAGAAATTATATAAATACTACTAAAAAAAAAATTTTTCTTTCACAAAACAATAGACAACTTAACAACTAATAATACTAACAGGAATTACACTTATGATAATACCAGGGATGATAATCTTATAATATAAAAATTAGGAAATAAACTGCAGTGACAGGTACTAGTCTGGCTAGACCTCACTAAACAGAAAAAAGAAACATTTCAAGCAAGAATCAGCCTTCTCCTATGGATATGGATAAGGTGCCACCTTGTGGCGACAACACGGCAGACAAACTGCACACTCTGAATATTAAAATATAACATTAAAATGTTATAGCGCACATTTGCTTCAAAACTATAATGCAGAACAATAAAATACATAGAGGCTGCACGTGCATATTTATACTAAATTTACAATTGTATTTGACCAAAAATGACTGCCACTGTCTGCCTATAATATGCTGCACTTATGGTAAGGGCTTATGCCTACTGAATTTCTCTCTTCATTCCAAGTACAACTGAAAGCAATCAATGTTTATCACCTCAAATGATCCATAAAAACAAAAGGGATTGAAGCACATACCACTAAGCACATCATGCATTTAGTGGCTTTTGTGCTGCTCTTTTAACACAAGAACACACACAAATAAGCAGCATATTTGGGTGCATTAATTAAGCCAAGCACAAACAAGAAGCAAATAAGCTGCCTAATGCCCAACTGTAATCACCATTATATATTAAACATAACCAATTATGCTTATGAGGTCATTAATTAAGCTAATTAATGCAAAACATAGCAATACTTCTATGTCAGCGTAGTTTTTTTTGCACAAAATATGGGAGCAGTGTTCACATATAGTCCAGATATTAAAATGTGGTAAATAGGAAAATCAGTTTTTCATCATTATTGAGCAAATTCATGAAGCAAGATCATCTATTGCTATGTTTTGCTTTTTAGTTACTATTCCTACAAAAATGTGCACTGTGCTGGTGGGACATCAAAATACAGAAGCGACTCAACTGGGCTGCACAGAGCCAGCAGACACGCAAGATCCTAACGTTATCTTGTTACAGCCAAAGCCGCTGTCTTTCCTGCACCTTCACGCTGCGCCCATCTGACTGTGAGTCAGTGTACAACAGCGGGCCACTTCACCCGTCCTCCCCTTCCTCTATAATCTGATAAAAGGCTCGAAAAAACAGAGGAGCTGGTTAAAACGCAGCAATGCAAGATGAAAGCACGGCCCTGCATGAATAGCCTTTAAAATGGCTGTGGTAAGGAATGGTGGTTAGAGGGAGAGAGAGAGAGAGAGAGAGAGAGAGAGAGAGAGAGAGAGAGAGAGAAGGATAGTGGGTGTTCTGTGAGTCCCGGATAGAGGCACAGTGTTTCATCCTGCCTCCAAGACAGCAGGGGTTGGCTCACACACACACACACACACACACACACACACACACACACACACACACACTGATCAAAGGCTGACACTACAGAGAAGACTGCCTCCTTTTCTCTCCATCTCGCTCTCTCTTCCACACACACACACACACAGAAACAGAAGCACACAACACATATAGATGTGAGCACACAAAGACAGAGGGTGCATACTCTCATCCCTACTCATCCCTACTTCTCTCTCTGCACATGTAAACAGGACACACATGCACACACAAACAGCCTATCTATAATCATTCAAAAATGGTAGCGCCCACACAGACCTGGTGCACGCCCATTTTTCTGTGTATTTTGAGCTTTCAACACTTTTGTGTGTCCATCCTGCAGTCACAATGAAGCAGCAACGAGCCTTTTGTGTGCCATCAGAGAGCCATGAGATTATGCTATAGAACTAATACGCTTTGTTACGAGGTTTGTTGTGTGTATGCAACCATACGTGTCATAATGATTTGTGTGTGTATGCAGAGGTGCATGCATCCGTGACTTTAGTGAAGCCATACATGTGATTATGATTTGTGTGTGAAAAGTGTGTCTGCCGGATGACAAACAGTGCTTCTAACACACTATATCCCATGTGAATTCATTGTCAGAGGTTGACATGGGTGCCAGAGCTCTCTCTGTGTGTGTGTTCTTGGCAGCATAGTAATTATTGACTATCAGAGGAGTGTGTGCGTCGTACAGAGAGACGAACAGATGTGGGTGGCTGGAAGCATCTGAATAATGTATAGGACACACGCATTTTCAGCACACACACACACCTCAGATTGTGCCCAGTTCTTTTGAGGGTGATGAAAACCACCTGCCTGTTAGAAAGGCTGCACATTCCCAAACGGTGTCTTAAGTGTATTATTACAATTATAGCAATGTACCTCACTATTTATGCCACCGCCGGCGAAGCCGGACTGTGCTATCATCCTGCCGCCACACTAAACGCTTTGCCATTTCCAGAGGGTCACGCTGAATGATGCAATGGAGGGGAAGAGGGATTTGGAAATGGGAGAAAAGGGGAAATGAGAAACATTCTCCTTTTTTTCAGGGAGATTAAAAAGAGGCTTTTTTCCACAAACACCACTCTAGCTTAGACACAGTGATTGGCCTTGGGTGATTTGCTCCGCTCTTCTCCCTCTTTCTTATTGTGCTCTTTCTCTCTCTAAAGTTGTTATTACTATTGCCTGGCTGTGACAACCAAATTATCTGTGAAATTATTCTGATTTTATGCCCTCATACGGAGCAGGACCCCTCTAAGTGTGTGTGTGCGTGTGTGTGGATACGTCTAATGTAAACAGTCTCCTGAGCAGAAAAAGAATGGCATTTTGAGATGTGAACAATCAGCCGAATGAAGGGAAGACCTGCTTGGTGTCAGTGGCAGTCAGCATCTTTCCCTAATCTCTTTCTCTCTTGCAATTTCACTTTTCTGTGTTTTTTTTAAATCACTTGCAATTTTTCTCTCCTCCCTATCTTCCACATCTTCCTTTCATATATACAACTTTAAAGAAAATGCTTTGGTGTGTCAAATTTTAAATTGACAAGTTTTAGCACTATTTCCTCTCTCTCTCTTTCACAGGTTTTCCTTTTCATGGACGCTCCTTCACTCGCTCTTCCCTCATTCATTCCTTTATCTCCCGGGTCGCCTGTGGTTTAATCCTTCCATCTTTCAGGGTTTAGTCTGGGGCTAAGGCCGCTAGCTTCTGAAGTCCTATCCAGCATGTGTGTGTGTGTGTGTTTGGAGGTTAGCACGTGTACTGTCAGTGGACTCTCTTCAAAGCCTTGTCACTCTTTCGCTCCCCCTGTAATGAAGTCGTAGGGACAATTGTGTGTGTGTGTGTGTGCATCACTGCGTTTTGATGTCTTCTCAAGATGTGTGTTGCCATACTGTATGCCCTGTGTTTGTGTGGCACAACAACACAGAGATACCACAACAGCAAGAGAGAATATGTGTGCGTGTGTGTGTGTATGCTGGTGAAAGAGAAACCAGGCCAGCTCCCAGCAGATATGACCGTGTGCACACAAGTGTTTCTTAGAGCCTCAATATGCACGTGTGTGTGTGTGTGTTTAGCATGGAGTGTGATTTCTCTTGTTTTTGTCACAGGCCAGTCCAAGTGTGTCACAAGGATGCAGATGAACACACACACAACACACACACACACACACACACACACACACACACACACACACACAGATGGAGGATGACAGAAAGGAAGAAGGATGAGAGCGGCTGACAGAGACAGAATGAGTCACAAAGGGACAAACACAGGCAGAGGAAGCAAGATGATACATTGTCAGGTGTGTGTGTGTGTGTGTCCACAGGGACAAGAAGAAGGACTGGTATCTATTTCACTCTCCTTCTTTAACTGGAGTCTTTATAGAGTGGTGGTGTGTGTCTATCGATCAGGTTTTGTTGCCCTGTGAACACTTTTACAGCTCCGAGGAACAATAGCTCACCGGCCTGATCACACACTCCCATCATGAGTCTTTTCATGTGTGTGTGTGTGTGTGTGTGTATGCTCAGAATCGCAAAGCCTTCACTTGCCCTTTCTCCTTTTTTGTATTTCCCTCATCTCTTCCTCAGCCTCCTTCCTTCCCTCCACTCCTGTTTATCCATCATTTGGCTCCCCTGGGTGTTGCTGTCCCAGGGGGCCTCTATCCAGTCAGAGGGTAATGGCGGGTGAAATAGGGGTGCCATGGGCCAGATCGGACACGATGTATGGCATAATGTGTGTGGGTGTGTGGATAGCACTTGTACAAAGCCACAGTAATTGTTTTTAGTCATTGCTGTGTTTGACACCTACTGAAAAAGACTTAAACCCCTCCTGTGATGCTTTTATATGATGAGAGGGTCATTATTGCTGTATGTGTGTGTTGTATCCTACCCATGAGACTCATGGTGTCATAAGCGAGAGGTGTTGACCCATGTAATACCATCATTTTAGTCCACAAGCCACAGGTTGTTACCCAGGTATGATGGCACCGTTAAATGTCAGTGCAAGTGAAAACTCAAGTCAGTATAATCCGTTGTCAACGTGGATCATGTTTTTGCCTCCGCAATCTGCACATTTCACTATGATTTTTTAATTTAATCATTTATTTATTTCCCAGTACCATACAGTACCACAGACTGTATATAAAGATGGACAACATGACAGCTCCCCAAAAGTGAAGCCAAAACATCTCAATCACCCCTGGTGGCTGGCTGCAGTATAGGTCATAAAAAAATCAAAGTACACGTCAAATAAATGTTTCCCAAAGATGGTTTCTGTCATTTTAGGTAGTTCTCATCACACTGATGTTTGTTCAAGTGTTAATTTTTTCTGATAAGCTTGGTTTTGATTAGTTATGAGCTATAAGCTATAAAAAAAAAGGGGGTGTCACGTCATGATTGACAACTGTGAGTGTGATCGCGATTGGTTCAGGCAGGTCATGGGCGGGACCTCGATACTGTGGCTCCACGGCGGATCACTACTGCGCAGACTCTGGCTCCAAATGATGTCACCAGCAAAGATGGCAGCTCCTGTATCCGGGGTATTTTGGCTTCATTTTTGTACAGCAGGAGGAAGTGGAGACGAGTCGTCCATCTTTATATACAATCTATGTACAGTACAGTACACTCGTTTAAGCTGCTAGTATCTGATATTTTGTCTCTATTTTAATTTGAACCTTTTCAGGCCTAAAAATGAATTCCTTATTTTTCCTTATAAAAGATTATTATATATACTAGCAGTTTGGTTGAAAAGTTTCTGAACTAAGTATAAATTATTATGTGAAACTGTACCAGGTATCAGAAGTCAAAATAATAAAAACATGTTCAGTAGCTACAGATTCTCCATTCGTTTGCCACTAAAAGTGATATCTGACTTTTAAAGTAGACGGGGCTCAGTTGGTAAAAGGTGATGTCACGTACTTCCATTTATCAACCACGATTCTGCACAATTTGAATCAGACAACTGCTTTTACAGACTTAGCAGTATTCATCATGATGAGTAGATTGACTTTGACATGTAGTTGGTGGAGTGTCCAAAACTTCAAAAGGAAAAAAAAAGCTCTTGGTCCAACCCTACAATAAAGCATTTATACAGTGCTCCTGAGCGAGGATGGAGGGGAAAAAAAGAAGAAATGGAGGGGGGGAAACAGAGGAGGGAAAACAAGAGCTAATGAATCCCCAAACTGCCGTCCGTGCCTGCTCCAGAAGCAGCAGCAGCAGCTGTGCGGTGGTTAGGATTTACTGAGCAAAACAAACAAACAGCAAAAATAAATGGATAAACACTCATTGTGCGTCTGCAGGGGTGTGTGAATGTGGGTGTACGTGTGTCTCGGAGCATATGAGTGTGCTTGTCTGCATACGGGTCCATTATTTGTATGTTTATGCGCATATGTTGGCGGGTGTTTGCGAATGTATGCGTGCGCCGTCATCTTCTCGTCATGTTTTCGCCTTCCACGGCTGCTAGTGGAATGAATGGCTGTTGTGTCTGTGCATCTCTGGAGCTAAAAGCAGACCTCTGCTATTCCACTACGCGCTGGCAAAATGCTGCAATACTTCAAACAGAGCCCATGCTGGGTTGGCCTAGATACTGTAACACCTCCTCACACAGAACTCAGTTTGCATGGCACTGAATAAATCCGGCATGGTGCAGTTTAGCTGAGCATGGGTTTTGTTCAGCTGGCACTGTTCATGCTTTTTTTGGAATCATTTCATTTGACCGTTTGTCATAGTTCATTACAAAAATCTCCTAACAGTTCTCAGTTTGCAACTTTAAAAGCATGTGACTAAGAAGTGTGGCTCTATTATGGTTCCCTTATAAATCATTATTTTATGTATTATTGTGGGAAAAGTTTTTAAGTTTTTCTATGTTCTGCAGTGACAGCCCTGGATAAACTGGGCTTTAAGTGAATAGAAAACCTGAGCCTTACAAGTTCCACATCAAAACATGTTCAATTAAAGAGGCTGCTCTATATCGGCTCCATTTGAGAAGTGGTAGGATTCATTATTCAGCTGCTAACATCCTTCTCAACTCACAGGGCCGGCCTCAAGCTGGGTGAGTGTCTGCGCCGAGATGCTCCTCTCTCTGCTGCATGATTGATACCAAACCTCAACACTGCTAACTCACCACATCAGCATACGCATCATTCTCTCGCACACATATTTACATGATAATCCTGTCCATCAAAAGTAAAACAACATAACAGACGTTCATCGAGATGTCTGATGTTTTTCCCTTCCATGGCAGTGTAATTAAAATATGCAAATGATATGAAACTATTAAATGCATTTCACTCTGACTGTGACAATGCCGGTTATGCCAAAGGCCTTCAGTATTGGAAGGTTATTGTCAGATAAGGCCGCTTCCATCAAAAGTGTGGATGACATGGGCTTGTGTGTGTTTGGGTGTATGACAAAGAGAATTCTGTGTGAAATCTGACTTTGTGTGTGTGTGTGTGTGTGTGTGTGTGTGTGTTTGTCGAGTTGTGCAGGTCGGGATTTCAATGTAAACTAGTTACTGACATGTTCAAACCGTGGCTGAAGGGGGAACACAGCACAGAGCACACTGTGTCAATTTTTTTTTTTTACAGACGAACTGAAGGATTCCTTTATGGATGGAGATAATTCTACCTACTTCTTAAGAGAAAAATAAACCATTTCAAAACCCACTGGATTATCTGAAAAATGCACAAAGCTAAAAATAGGGCAGTTTCTCTGAGCTCATGAAAACAGCAACAAACGTCTTCCATATTCACATTTTCTACCCATCAGCATCCATTTGGTGTTTTTATAATTCTGACATTGGTACAGAAACATGTTCTTC
Source organism: Macquaria australasica (assembly GCA_005408345.1). Lineage (NCBI taxonomy): Eukaryota > Metazoa > Chordata > Actinopteri > Centrarchiformes > Percichthyidae > Macquaria > Macquaria australasica. The sequence goes on along the minus strand of SEMN01000029.1, from coordinate 1,364,728 downwards.
ACGTCATGACAGTTCTTCACTCAGAAATATAATAAATTAATAAGAATAAGAAGAAAATATGATTTATTAATATTGAATTTAACTTTTATGGAAATAGGAATGGAATGGAAACTGCAAATTTCCACACCCAGGCCACAATTTCTTTCCCACATCCCACAGTCTTATGTATAAATAATGATATATATACTTTAGCAGGAGTAGTAATACCACAATGTAAAAATAATTAATTTCAAGTAAAAGTCCCACATTCAAAATCTTACTTAAGTAAAAGTACAGAAGTATAATCAGTAAAATGTACTTAGTGTTTTATTGAATAGTTATTACTGATACATTAAGGAGCATTTTAATGTTGTAGCTGCTATCAAATAAATGTAGTGGAATAAAAACTGCAATATTTGCCTCTGACATGTAGCGGAGCAGAAGTATAAAGAAACATCAAATGGAAATGTTCAAGTAAAGCACAACTACCCCAAATCTGCACACAAGTATTTGAGAAAATGTATACTTGGAATATGAAAGGCCCCACCACATTGGCAGGATGACACATGGTTGGTGACAGAGAACAGTGTTGGCTATGACCCAGCCAAAGGCTACTGGGCTATCATCTACTATTTCAGAATGCAATAAAAAGACAAACAAATAACTGCGCTGAAGGATTTTTTCAGAGGCGGTGTTTTCTCTCTTCACACCGTCACATACAAATGGAAAACACTGCTCCCATATGCGAAGCCAGATAACGCTGTTTGTCAACCTTATGATTTGTGTCTGGGCTTTTGTCATATCACTCATTGTTCTGAATGCATGGAGGTAATGCCCTGAATGAAATCGCTCTAAGGGAGAGGAAGGCCACACTCGTCTACAATATGATCGACTCACAAGACCCGTCTGTCTTGTGAGGTCTATGGAATCTGTAACATTCCCTGCTTCTGATTTATCAGCAGTCTGTATAAGAAGAACCAGTCACTCACACCAGGACAACTGAGAATTTCCAGACAGAACAAATTGAGACTTTCCTGTCTGAACAGGCAGTGTTATCTTTTGGTGTCTGTGGCACTGTGGAGGACCGAAACTGCCAAAATCAAAAATGAATGAATAAATGAATGATTGGAAAGTTAAACGGGAAAGTAAATAAATAAGTCAATTTAGGCAAAGATAAATCTAAACAGAAGCAAATTAATAGAAATATCAATTTATGTCACATTTATCATTTAATGAATGCCTACATTTATTTTTAAAATTTTTAGTGCATTAATGGCATTATTTTATCTATTGAGCCATTAATTAATTTATTTTTGATTTCTGAATGCTATTTAATTTACTGCTCTCCTTTTTGACCATCAGCTGTCGTGTGTAAGCAGACCAGCACTTTGCATACATTAACATACAATTTCAAAAAAAGGTGTAAGTGCACAGTGAGAAATCCCCAACTTAGCTTTGAAATGATCAGACACACGGTTTAGGAACATTGCACTTCATGCACTGTGTTGACAAATCCTGTCCCTATAGCGTCTGTATATCCCTCCTGTATGAGAAAGCCATGCACACGATATGATAACAACCCAGTTTTCATCAGACCTTGGTAGTTACCAGGGGCAGCACTGGCCAGGGACCGGCAGAAACTAAACTCATCAGCAGAAAAACTAATAAAAGTGTCTTCATGTCCTCACCGCCGACAGACTACAATGGAAAGAAGTGAACAATCTGCAGGGCGAAAAGGCACAAAGAGAAAGCATCTGTCAGGTAGCAGTATGTAGTGTACCTTGATAGGCAGTGTGTATCCATTCTTGCAATTTTCCGCCACTCTCCCTCTGTTATCTAGTGTATCTGTCCCTTGCTGCCTTTCTTCTCTCCAATTTAGCCAGCTGTGCCTGGACAAGCCCATGTATTAATGGAACTTAGTGTGTGTGTGTGTGTGTGTGTGTCCCAGTACTGTATACGGCATGGTGGTATTTCAGAGACTGTCTCTGAGCAGCTGACATTGCAACTCTGGTAACAAGACTGTAGAGTAGATTTCATGTCCTCTCCTTTTTCTTCATCTCACTGACCATCGTTCCCCTCTCAGATCTCCGAGCCAGAGTCAACTGTAAAGCTCCCTATACATGGTAAGGGTCTGAGCTGCAACACAAGTACGTCACCCTATAAATGATGTGCTGTGTTCAGTATAAAAGAAATTAAATTCATGATGCAGAAAAAATGATACACGCTTTCACTAAAAATTAAGATGCTTTTGTAAAAACCATGTCTCAAATACTTGAGTGTTTAAAATGTGGAGAGCCTTCAGATTGAAGCCAAAGTAAACAATTAGCTCAGTTGATCGCTAGTCGTAGTTAGCTTTGCTGTTTACAGCAGAAACAGAATGTAAACCAGGTAGCTCTAATTGGTGACGTATCTGGGACGCTTTCACTTTTATTTTATTAGCCTTGTACCTTTGGAAGTATTAAGAGAACTGGGTATTGTGTTCCAAGATGGCGCTCCATACATTCTATGCCCATTTGCCAAAAAAGTTTTACAGCTGCTTCTTTTGTAATGGTCTGTATTATCGTTTTTCTGGTGTCAGCCAGGTATTGTCCTGACCAAAGTTATTAAGATATTTAAGTCAGATAACAGTCAAAAAGCACAAAGGATTATATTTCAGCAAACTCCAATGTAAGATCTGATTTTTGTTCAAGAACAAAGTCTGTGTAAAAACAAATGCAAATAAACTCTTATTTTCAAACTCAACACAAAAGTCTTTTCTCAGATGAGTTCAGTTCACAATGCAAAAAGTAAAGAACAGTTCAAATACAAAACAAGTTTATTAAACCACCAGTTATTCAAAGACAAAGTTTCATTACTTACTGTGCGTGAATAGTATCAGGCACACACCCAGTCAGTCGCTGTCATTGTATGTATGTCTTCCTTGGTGAGGTCACATGACCTTCAAATTTATTTTTCATTTCCTTTTTGGCTGCCGCTGCAGTAAGGACTCAGCCTTAATGGTACGCACTCTACCAGGTGAGCTACCCGGGGCGCCCCGTGACCTTCAGTTTTGACTGTGGCTACAACACCCAAATACCCACAGTGCAGTCTGTGCTGTTGGGGCTTTATTATATCTCTGGAAATTCTGAGATGCTTCCTTCATGTTTATACTTCTCGGTCTCCTGCAATCTTATTGGATATGCTTGAAATGTCAGCAGCAAACAGAGTTTAGGCTCATACTTACTCTGAGCGCAGTGACAAAGTATAAAACCTGAGTGGTCATAGTAAAACAGTGGCTCAAGCTGGTGCAAAGATCTTGAGTCGAAGGCCTATGTCTGCGTTAGAGAGAGAGCAGAGACAGTGTGTCAATGTGTGAGTCAGTGTGTATGTATCTACAGACGGACTGATATGAAAGACGTCCAAGGCCTTGATGAATAATTCATACGTGGAAACCCTTCACTGTGTAACATTTTCTTTACAACACATTTTATGGTTCTGTACACCAGAAATGTCCATTATTCGGATGATTTTAAATCACCACCAAACATTCATCAAAAACCAAGCTATGAAGTCTTTAGGTTTAGCAGACCATAAAAGAACCAAATTAACAAAAATGCACTTACAGATTCCACTCTGCTGCACTTGAGGTTTTGACAATTATTTACACTTCAGCACAGAGCAGAGGGATTAAATCTTGTGACCCGTCCAAAGTCACACTTTGGCCGATCAATTTGCTTTTTTTGCACCTAGAGGAAGTTTTGCCAAAAAGAAAAAAAGATTGGCAGTGACATTGCTTCTGCTGGACTACCACATGAATTAAGATTGTAAATAAGCATCATCTTTTCTGCTGGCAGAGGAGCTGCTCCACTTTGAATGTACACTGACATTCAGCCATCCTGATATTTCTTAGAGCGTGGGTACTTCCTGCATCCGGGAAACACAGCATGTGTCTCTCACAGGATAAACTAGAAGAAGGAGCTCACTATTCGTCTGTTCTCTACTCCCTTCCTTTAGAAGCCTTTGCTTTCTTCTTCTGAACCCCCACCTCCCAGCTCCAACCAAAACCATCAGTCTTTTAGGCGAGCTGCGAGGTCTATCACCCTCCCACAGCATGGGACTATTTAGACTTATCTTAGCCAGAGTTGCTCCTAATTTGGCAGCCTCAGAGCAGTGGGTGTAGTGTGTTGAAAGTTATCAGAGTGAGGCCAGCTCCCTATTTGGCAGGCAGAGGGGCAGTGCCACCACTGTCTGTCTGCCAGGATGATTAATAAGTAGTGGCAGAGCGGCTACGCTAACAGGCTGGCCTGCCTGGGCACTTCCAGAGCTCTGCTAAATTAATGCCACACAAACAAACACACACACACGAGATGTGTTTTACCCACACAACTACACACACTGTTACTCCTTCTCTCTCTCTCACTTGTTCTCTCTCTCATCCACACACATGTGTACTCACACAAATGCACATACACACACACACACACAAAACTGTGAGCAATAATGCAACACAATACAGGTTTGCTGATAACACAAAACAGACATACTGAGTTGTAAATTAGCATAAACATGAGGGAACACACACACACACACACACACACACACTGAAGCTGCCTCTTCCCTGTCATCTCTTTCGGCAGCGAGATATTTGAGTGACAGCTCATCACAGCAGTATTATCGCATTATTGTGAACGCACCATTTCTCTTAAGCAGAGCAGACAGCCGGGCACAACAGAGTATTTCCTGCTTCTGTTGCCATTAGTTACCGCCAACATGACAGCGGATGGGCCGAGCAAGCACACGTGGAGCGTAACATTTAACAGCAGACATGACACGGACGGATGTAAGAGAAATTAAGTTTAGTATGCTTTTGTTTGCTCTTATTTTTGCCCCCTTTGATGACATTGGTTTGTCTGTTCACTTGTCTGTCAGTTTTTCCCTTCATCTGTCACATGCGATAGCTCAGACGACACTGGATGAATGAAACATGGGGGGCAGAAAATGATGCATTTCAGCACTGCGTTCCGGCATTTAAAGAAAATAGCAAAAATGCAAATTATGTAATGTTAAATAGTTTCAGTGAGAAATACAGGTAAGGAAAGAAAGGAAAAATGTGCAGCAACTGGGTGAGAAGCAGGGTTCCAATATATTTTGAATTCTTAACAAAAATCCACTCAAAAACATGTTTTGCTTATTGTTACTTCACCTGGATGTTTGAGCTTCACTGTGCAGAAGGAGTTTGATACTAGAAAACTGTTTTCACATTCATCTGCTGAAAAAAGTTTCTCTGTGCTCACCTTAAATCCGAAACACGTGTATGTAGTGACTTAGGAGACATCTTGTGTCCAGCAGTTAAACTTCTGAAATATTTGCATGTTCATAGATTTAGAATTTTTCAATGACGGAGAAGGAGAAGATGCAATTTCAAGATTTTTAACGAGATAATTCAACTTTTTTTTTGTGGAAAATCCATATCATTCACAAATCATTATTCCAAGCAGAGCATTTTCTATATCTTAAAGCATGTCTGCAGAACATTGGACATTTCTTATGTCAAAACATCTGTAAAGCACACATTACATATGTGATAGCTACATCATATGCTAAAAATACCTTTTTTATTACATATCTATATATTTTAGACAGGAAATGTTACAAAATAAGGTTGGCACTGTTCGACATTTTTCTTTGTCATAAAAATCCTCTGAAAATTCCAAAACCAATAATCTCAATTCTTTCCAAATATCTACCCTGCCTGTGGCACTCAGCCCATTTGTTTGCAAGGATATAAATCTTTAAAAACCAAAAAAAAAAATTTTCAGCTGTGGAATAATACACATTTGGTGTGCACTAGTGAGGATGGCCCAAAGGAGTTCATATACAGACATTTTCACTGGAGAATTAATTTTCATTATTGCATTAAATGAATTATTGTTATTAAATTAAACCAAATTAAAGCTGCCTTTTGTTGACATGACAAAAGACATTTTAAGGACTGTCAGATGGCTTCTAACGTTTCTTTCTCCTTCTGCTCCGTAACGCTCATCTGCAGCTGCTGATGCAACAACTGGGGGTCTTATTTCTCCACTCCCACTGTGGGTGTTCAATGTGTGTGTGTGTGTGCGTAATCATGTGTGTATATCAATGGTAGTATTACCATAAGCTACAGGTGTAAACAGTGGTGGGTCTCTATCAAGGGGCTTGCTTGGAGACGAAGAGGGAGCAAAACACGGGCAGGTGGGCTCACACGCGTTGGGATGCACAGACACTCGCTTATTCATGTGCACAGCATGAGACAGTGGGGAGGAGTACAAACACACATGCATACCCACAAACACGCACACACACACACACACACATAACTGCAAAATACTGCCTCACTGACATTAACACCCACATTCCTGGGCTTGGCTACATGGAGTGTGTGTCGCATGCATTTTCTTTCTTTTAGTGTGTATGTGTGTAGTATTCCAATGGGCCAGAGAGTGTGTACCATTCAGGTGGAGACTGAGACGACTGTAATTCCTGACACACTGTTCTCCCACTGGTAAAAGATGAGTGCCCTCTCTTATTGACCTTGTATGCGTGTTGGGGGGAAGGTTGTTTGACATTGGCCACCCACGATTCCTCACTGCGACAGGAGAGCCACATCAAATCACCCTCGGCTGTTGTCAAGCACACCGTTGCCTGGCAACTGGCCAAAGGTAGCGCATTGCTGGAGATGGCGAGAGGGACGACGACCTGTCTGTCTACTCACTATTTGTCTTCTTTCTCCTCTCAATCGTTCCTGTCCCTCTATCCTTTCCATTATATTATCTGAGTTTCCTCTTCAACCACCTCCTATGTTAGATCAGGAAAATACTGAAGAACCCACCTCATCCCCTCGATGAGGAGATGAACGACCTAAGAAGCATCTTCAGTAACCGTCTCATCTTACCAAGGTGTTCTAAGGAGCGCTTTAAGCGTACCATCAGCCATTCAGTTACACAATGCCGCCTGCCGTAATGACTCGTAGGTTTCCACAGCAGGATGATCACTCCTCATGGACTGCATTATACACATGGGCATGGTTTGCACTGTTTCATACATTTAATACTATTTTGATGCCATAGATCTTACATATTTATTAGGACTATTGTTTATTCTTATTTATTGTATTTCTTATCAATTATTATTCCTTTTCTGTTCCTCACAAATCTCCACTGCTGTGAGAGAGCTACCTAGATTAAGTGTGGTCCAATGCTCTTTGTTCCCATCTCTTCCTCCGTCTGTTTTCCTCACTTTGTTTCAAAAGTGTCAGTACAGTGGCTTCAACTTTTACCAAAATATATTCACAACAATGTTTAGAGCTTTTGCATACCAGTGAAATTAAAATTACCTGTCAGAGATTGACTACATTTTAGACTTGAAACTGAAAACAGAACTAAACTTCTTGAAAACAACAATACAGTTTAACTGGAATAAACTTCTATAACTTTTATAAATGACTATTGTTATTTTTCTTGTATACTGAATGTAAAAACTAAAACATGAGCCTGAGCCAGAGGAGGGAGCAAGGCATCCCATCCTGGTATAAATTCTGACTTTGCTGCTGTTCTCTCCTGTATTTCTTTACAGCTCTCTTATTATCTCTCGTCATTCATATTTTATTTCTCTCTTCTTTCTCTTTCTCTTTCAAACACAACCCTCTCCAACCTGTTTCATGCTCCACTCCCTGTCCTCTGTCCTTCCAAAACCCTGATACTCTTGTGACAGGTTTGCTACTGTATTATTAAAAAACTGCTGACTGAAGCTGGGTTTGCATTTAACTGCTGTTACAAGAGTCAGGATGTAAGACATCCTGCTTAATGCTACATGTGAATTATTTATATATTTTTCTCTCGTGTTAACAAGATAATGAATCTCAAGGTATTTCCTGGTGAAATAAACACACTTCAACTTATTTAGTTGTTTCATGAGGGAAGTGCTACAAATGTGTGCGACAGGTGTATTAAAAGACAGTGAAAGATAATGATAAATAAAAACTGATCTCAAAACACACACAAGGTTTTTGTCTCACAGTCCCCTGAAAATGTGGAATTTCCAAGCACAGCCCATTTATAGCTTACCTTGTTTGTTTTCGGCTCAAAGGTTTACATTTTTTTCCATTCAAACTAGCAAAAACATGGAAACCCTATCCTCAGTTATAAAAACAACACAACGTATAATGTAACATGACATTTTCCCTCCACTATTTCTCAATTTCAACTGTCCTTGCTAAATCCCTTCCTGTTTCCTTGCTTCCTTCCCACCCTTCCTTGCTCCTTGTTCCTCCTCCTTTTCTTTTTCTCCCCCACCCCTCTCTTCTCTCCTCGTCTTTCTCTCCACATCGTACAGACTTGACTCTCCGGATGCCTGGCTGTGTTTGCGCTGAGGGCAGCACTTTGTCACGACCCTCATACATATGCAACACACACACTCCAGGTAAGACAGAGAAAGAAGGAAAGACAGAGAGAGAGAAAACAGGGAAAGAGAAAGAAAACTGAAGTGAGGTAATGAGGAGATGGAAAGGTAATGGAGGAAACAAATGGAGAAATGGAAAGGAAATGTACAGAAGGAGAAGGCGATGGGAGGATATATGGAGGTGAAGAAGACTGAGAGATTAAGACGGAGAGAGCAAACATTTGACTAGGACAAAGAAATGACAGGGAGAGAGAGAGAGAGATGGAGTGGACAGGAGTCAAAGCCATTAACCTGCAGGCTTGGTGCTGCTGCTGCTGTTGTGTGTGTGTGTGTGTGTGGTCGGTAGGTGGATGGAGACATAGTTGTATCCTGGGGCCAGGCCAGCTAGGTCTGTTGTCAACCTAACCACTCACGTCCTCTCCACCAACCAAGATTGATGGCCAGCAGTGCTTGCTAATCATGCGCTCCGCTGGCCGGGACAAACGCACCTGAGGCCAACGGACACATGCAACTGTAACAGGTAATATACAACCCTGAGGACAAGTGTGCACCATTCTGTACCATTATAAACCAAACCTATGGTATTTGTTGGTACTGTATGCACTAATGTGTTAAGACAGCAATGCATTTGTGTATGCAGGCCACTGGTAAGCATGCTAATAGAGTGCTGCAGGGATGATGTATTTTTGCAGGCCAACCTGGAAGTTAGCATCGCCCTGCTTCCCTCAACAAAAAGCCAATGGGAATCTTCCATTGGATTTTGGATTATTGCAGAAAATAAGCTCTGTGGCAAACAAAAGTTTATGATACTTATTTGTGTGCTTACCTCTTCTACAAAAGCCTTTAGGAAAGTTTGAGTTGGAATAGTTCAGTAAATAAGTTTCTGTGTTCGCTGTGATGATGTTTAATGTCCCTCTGTAGTCTCATTTAGCCACTTGTTAGCAACCTCCTTTTTTAAAACACATAAAAGCTTCAAAATTCACAAGTGGGATATTTACTGACGTATTTTTTGTCGTGGAACAAAACGTGGAAATCTCTTAAGCTTGTGTTAACCACAGACCTTATTTCAGGCATCTAACCAAAAAACCCATTCAAGAAACCCACTGAATTCTGGAGAACCAGAAGTGCAAAACTGCAAACTCATTTCTGGGTTTTAGGACTCATTCCTGCAGCACTCTATATATGTATGTGCACTGGCAACTGTGAGCATGCACTTTTGCAGAAAAAATCTAAAAGATTTACAGTTGTGGCGCCTCTTAAGGTGGAGACACACATTGCTAAGGTTCAGTGGATCATAGCTATGATTTGGGCATCACATCTGATTGGACCAAGTTAGACCGAGTCTGTTCCAGTCTGTGCAAGTTGGTGTTGACAGTCAAGAGTTAAAATCCTTCAGGATTTGGTGTTGAAGATCTCTGAAAGGTTCAGTATGCTTGAAGCAAACTAGTTCATACAACACATGTAAGACAAAAGTGTTTATAGCTGTTCCAAATGGCCATGGGTCATTGCCTCCTGCTGACTGCATCCCACTGCTTTCCTGATCTCTCTTCAAGAATTCAGTGTCTTATGCATGTCTTGAGGTCTTGATGTAATGAATCAAACAAATGTGGATAAGGATGTGCACTTCTCAAAGAATGAATGGTGTTGCACTTGTTTGTACAAATGAAATGTGACCCAAGTAGCTGGCTTACTATCTCACCTCCACACTACTGACCAATCGCTGTGTAAAATGAGCGTGCTTGCTGGATTGTGTGGTACAATAACGTAGCTCTTTCTGTCAGTCAAAACTGTCAGTTAACATTATCCATACAGCATTACGTTTCCAGCAAAACATATTGGGCAAAACAAATTAGTTGTATATAAACCTAATTTCTAGGAGCTGGTCTAAGACTTGATGGAAATAGTCATTATGTGTAGGGTGTCTAGTCTTTGTAGGTTTAGGCAATACTAGCGTCTGTTCCCAGCTTTATTTGCAACAGAAACTCCAGAAGAAGAAGAATTAATGCAAACACTCAGACAAAACGTGCCTGCTGCTCTACAAATTACCCACTCACACACTTGTCCCTTCCTCCCACTACCACAGAATAATATTGAGCTTGCTACTGATGTATATGTGCAGAGAGTTTTCAGAAGAGGCTGATTTCCCTCCTCCTCCTCCTCCTCCCTCTTCCTCTCATCCGCGCAGATGAGAGATTCAAAGTCCCTCCATCCGTCTCTTATTTCAGCATGTCAGAACTTGGAGATATTAGTCTGCTAATTACCTCTCATAATCCCTCATTTACCCCCAGAATCCAATCACTCTCTGATTATAATGAGAAAATTATGATAGGACGCATTAAAGATAGAATATAGGATTGATTGGTCCGCAACGAGACCGGGGGGCGAGAGAAACGCGGGAGAAGTGGAGGGGATGGAAACAGAGGCAGGGACAGAAATTTTGAGAAAGAAAGAGAGAAGGGAGACAGAGATGGGGATGTTGAATAAAAAAAAAGTAATAGAAGTTCGACTGGCCAGAGAGGAAGAACTGAGAGAAATCAATGAGCACATAGTTGCATCTTTGATATCAAACCAGAGTATCGAAAGAACATGACAGAAGAAGAACATCCTAAAAAAACACTCACCAATCATCATTATCCTTCTTAATAACGTGTCCATGGAAGACGTGTTAAACCAAGAGACAATGCAGAGTAGATATATATATGTGTGTGTGTGTGTGTGTGTGTTCAAGCCTTGGGACTGAATGGCAGCAGATTCGTTGTGGCGATTTAATCGCAGCTATAATTATAGAAAGTTTATTCACACACGGCCCGTTATCCTGGCCATTGGCAGGGCTTACACATTTACCATATTCATGAGGAGGGGGGCTGAATGTACGCATACACACACAAAAGAGAACACAGAAACACACACAACCTGTCTTTATCTGATGGTCTCGGGCTAATGTTTCAGCAGCTGAATGACATCCATAACCACACACACACCTTTTTCCCTGAAGTTATGTTTCCCATATTATAGTAATTAGAGTTTGCTATCTCCAAATTCTATAATTCATGGTGTAAATGTGTGTGCATATACTGTATGTGAGGCTAGAATGATATTAGCACGGTGTGTTTCTACAATGGGTGCAGGGAGGAAGATTAAGGTTTGTAATAGCCGCTTGGAGGAAATGAATCATGTTTTAATGACAGTGTCCATGTTAGGGAAGGCACAGTTGGATGGTGGAAATTGGCAAAATAGTGCTGGTAGTGTCTATAGAAAAGGAGGCTTAAGAGGTGTGAGTGAGAGAGAGAGACAGAAGGATCGGAAATTGTATTTATGTATGTTTTCAGTCCTGAATCATGTGCGACGACATTATGAGCTGTTCTCTGTTTAAGCTGTGTGCACGTCAGCGCACACACTGGAGACACTGCACACAATCTGCACATCGATCTCCCTCTCACCACCCTGCTGAAGTCACCATGTTAACAGCAGCTGATAATGACGGGCAGATTGCACAGCCCTCCCCTTACTGCCAGTCTCCCTCTCCCATACCTCCTTTCCTCCCTCTCATGGCCTCTATCACCCCCCCAACCACACACACACCCCTCCCCATCTTACGATAAGCTAATCTTGAGCACATCTTGACCGCGCTGAAAAAGGCAAGAAAACCTGCCACCGTGGACGTGCTGCCAAAAGCAGGGTGGGCAGGCGAGCGAGTGGGTGTGTGTGTGGTGAGACAACATTGAGATAACATTGGGGAGGTGTGAATGCAGTGTGGGTTGTTTTTGGGGGATGGGCGGGCGGCGGAGGTGGAAATGCTGGGTACTCGTCCTAACAAAAGGCTTTGTGCTCTCATTGTTTTCCTGGCAGGGCAAACAGGGTGTCTGTGGAAAGACCGATAAGAGCGAAAAAAAAAAAAGAAGCATGATTCCATTAAATAATATCCCTCTCCGACCAGAACTGGAGGTAGTATGAGTGTGTGTCTGTGTATGTATGTTTGTGTGTGTGTGTGTGTATGAGTGAGAGAGAGAGAGAGAGAGAGAGTGAGATGAGAGCATTAAGCCATCTTAATACCATTGTTTTCTTTGGGGAGTTTGCACCGATAGAGTGTACGTCCACATTTCCATTAGCACATAAGCAGGATTAGGTGTTGTGTGGATGGCATGTCAGTGCTGATAAGATGACTTGACTGGCATGTTTCATAGGATTACACTATGTGCTAGCCTCAACCTTGTTTCCACAACCACTGTATGCAGTTTCTTCTATATACACACAGTAAGGCACCAATTACTAACAGGCCAAAATGATGCCAAGGTGTGATAGATGATATATATTCTTTATTTCCTGCCTACAAAATGATTTCCGGTGTTGGAACAGTAATGCTTAGCGTGACCCTGTTGGTGAAAAGATCAGATGGCTATTCAGCTATAGGCTGTTGAAATTGCCCCGCGCTGCGATGGCTATCAGCAGGAGATAACCCCGATGATGAAGATGCTAATGATAGCTTAGCTGTATGTCGGCGATGGCCTGGGACAACACCCGTTAATCTTGCGCACTGCCAGACTGAGCGTCCTTAATCCGCAACAGGTTAGGATGAAACACTTCCTGTGTTGTGGCCTGACACCGTAGCGAAGAGTGATGACCTCACTGTATGGATTGCTTCACTGGGGTGTCTTGTGATGTTGATCAAGGCATGCTTAAAGGAGGGAGAGGGGTGCTGAGCCAACGAAAGGAGGCAAAGGCAGTCGATGTGCCATTAGACTTGCTAATTGTTATTGTATCCAGGCCTGAGTTATACCACAGCAGAACAGCATAGAAGATCACACTTTAAACAACGTGGATGTCTCATTGTGTGTGTGTGTTGTGTCTCAAGCTAAGGGGATGAAAAAGCATCTGTAAACCAGTGGTGGAAAGCACAGTGCCTATAAAAATGCATTTACCCACTTTGGATGTTTAATTTTTATTGTCCTACTACACTGAATCAAAGTAGATTTAAAGTGAATTTCTTTTTTTTTTTTACACTGATCAACAGAAATAAGGCCCTTTAATGTCCAAGTGAAACAAGAGCTCTACAAAGTGATCTTAATGAATTACAAATATAAAATACAAGGCACCTTTTCACAGAGCTACTTGGAGTGTTCCTTTGCCTTCATGGTGCAGGTTTTGCAACAACACTGACTCAACAAAAGCTGGACCTTCCAGACACAGGTGTATTCATACTACAATTAACTCAACCCCTTGACTACACACAGGTGATCTCCATTTAACTAATTAAGAGACAGGCTGCACCAGTGATGATTTAGGTGTGTTGTATTGAAAGAGGTGAATACTTAATGCAAACATTTCATATTTGTAATTCATTTAGATCACTTTGTAGAGATGTTTTCACTTTAACATTAAAGGGTTTTTTGTTGTTCTGTCACCTTTGATTCAATGATGTAAAACATGAAAACTTCCAAAAAGGGGTAAATACTTTTTATAGGCACTGTAACTAAGTGGCTTTATTCAAGTACTGTACTTTAGTACTACTTTGAAAGTATTTTCATTTTCTGCTGCTTTATACTTCTACTCCACTTAATTTATGTGACAGGTGTAATTATTACTTACTTTTCAGATAAAGATTTTTACATATAAAATAGTAAAAATAAAATAGTGTTTAACAAAATATAAACAATGGTTTCCCACCTTTTTGGCTTGCCACCCCTTACAAAGACCCCTAGGTTGGGAACCACAGGACTAAACTAGCTAACTGTATATAAAGTAGTTAAAATAGCCCCACCTTGGGGCGCCCAGTTAGCTTACCTGGTAGCAAGCGTACCGCTAAGGCCTACCGCAGCGGCCCTTTGTGGGCCCTTTGCTGCATGTCATCCCCCCTCTCTCTCCCCCACCTTTCCTGCAGCTATCACTATCAAAATAAAGGCAAAAATGCCCAAAGTAAATCTTAAAAAAAAACAAAAAAAAAACAGCTCCACTTTGACCAGTTACAACAGTAAAATGCTGCTGATTCATTGATGCATCAGTATTAATGATCTAACACTGTCATATAATAAAAACATATCAGTCACAGGGGCCAATTCTCAGCAGAATGATTACTTTTACTTTAAGTATATTTTGTTGATAATTGGCTGGAGCCAATCCCAGCTGACATTGGGGTAGAGGCAGGGTACCTACGGACAATTTAGAATCACCAATTAATCTAACTTGCATGTCTTTGGATGGTGGGAGGAAGCCAGAGTGCCCAGAGAAAACCCACGTGGACACGGGGAGAACATGCAAACTCCACACCGAAGGGCCCCAGCCGGCGCGAACCCAGAACCCTCTTGCTGTGAGGCGACAGTGCTAACCACTGCACCACGAAAAATAACCCCTTGGTCCTGGCAAGATGGACTAGATAACCAAAGTGACATGCAGCAAAACAGAGACCCTCAGTGTGTTAATTGCTTTCGTTGACTCAACTTGTCTACTCTTTCCTAGCATCCAGTCTGTCAGTGGAGGCCAATGGGGAGTACAAGGGTTCTTAGGTGTCGTTTTATAAATGACAACAAGACGTAACACCATGGATGGCCTCAGGAGGGTGAAAGACAGAGAGAGGCGATCAGGATATGACAGATGAACAAGCAAAGTGAAATAAGGAGAACACGTCGGTTAATGAGAGGATCTGCCATGACGGGGGGGAAAAAAGCTTCCAGATTTCAAGAGTTTAGAGGATGAAACATAGTGGTGTCTCATTAAGAGACACTTCATCAGGTTCTCAAAGAACAGAACAAGATGGGCCCGCACTGAACACTGTCAACTCCACACTCACTTGGGATTAGAGAGCTTGGTCGGCAAAACAAAGTGTTTCAGGCGCGGTACATCAGAGGAAAAAAATGCAGCTCATTTTTCAAATCGTCCTTTCTGGATCTAACAGGGTGTTATACTGGATTGGGACTTAATTAGGAAAACATTTTGACCTGAAAGGGCTTCTTCCGTCATCGACTCAGGGAAGCATTAATGCTTTGTTTGTTCTAGAACATTTTCTCTTTTCAGCATTCCAACATAACCATCTTCTCCGACCTGGAAGGGACTTTTAGAGACTTGTCTTTCGGTGGTGTTTTCATGATAGACATCAACTTCTCTGTAATAAACATCTCTAAAAAACTTTCTCTCTATTTGTCAAGTCACGCAGCACTGCTTAGGGTGACTTGAGGTGATCTAGTGTCTGGGCACGGCGTATAGTGATGAAATTTTGACAGATAGTGCAGGGCGTCTCCCAGCCCGACCTGTCTGCACTCCCTGCCCTGATTATGAGGCAGTCACCTTGTCGAAGAACACACACACACACACACACAGGCAAAATGTCAGAATACACACTGCTCGTCATTGGTGAATTGAAGTGGACAAAGTACAGCGCTTTGCCTCAATTTTGTTGATTACACCTCTTTCCTATATTCACTCCCCTGAAAGTGGGTCTCTGTGATGCTATTTTGCTAGTGAACGAGCCAGACACCTGGAGAAAGACGGGAGAGAAAAAGAGTAGGGGGGAGAGAGAAAGTGTATGTCACATGCCACTCAACCAGCCAGTCAATGGAAAGTTTTTTATTAATTCAGCACTCCATGTTCCGAAATGAAGCAGTGGTAAGACTGAGGGGCAAACAAATTCCACTCTCTCAGCAATATTAATATCATTATTAATAATGTGGGATAATTATAGCTATATACCGCGCTCTATCCCTTCTCCCTTCCTCCAGCACCTCCCTCCCTCCTTCCCTTCGCCCCTCCACTCCCTGCTCGTACCAGTAGCGACCTGAATTAATAAATGGAAAATTAAAATGCGGTGCTTCCGTAGGCGACGTCAACAGCTCAGGAGTTTGCCAGGTCTCTCCGCCGCCTGGCTGGATCGACAGAGGCACCGGCTTCGCCCTGTTCATCCGGGGTATGATTCATAATTAATGGAGGTTATAATTGCAAAGCGAGAGCATGAGAGACAGACAGCGAGTGAGAGAGAGGGAGAAAGAGATGGGAGCAATAATGAAAATTAAAAACACACACACACACACACACACGTGCACAGTTGACATTTTACACAGCTTTCATTTAGCCATCCTTCCATTTCTTATATCATTAACATTTACACACACACACGCACATAAACATGCAAGCACGCCGTTCACCGAATGGCTAATGAAATCACTGTCCTCTGCTCCTCTGTTGGAAGATGGGTGAGGAGGTCAGCCGCCAAGTGCAAAGTTTAAACTTTGTACTCAAACTGAAGTTAAATACAAAATCTGAAACTCATTTCACTGTCTTAGGTCAGAGACGTTTGTATTTCTGATTGGCAGTTATTTTTGTATAATAATTGTTTGTGACAGGGATATGATTATTTATAGGAAAATTATACACATTTTCCTCTCATGACGTTGAATGTGAATCTACAGGATGTGATATAAGCCTGACTGAACTGCATGAACCTGCCTATGGCAACAGCTGCCCTTTTAAAGCTAAAAGTGGACCTCTAATCCATACAGGGTGACTAAGACTGAAAGGGTTCATTAAGTTTATTACCATTATTATTATTATCCATTAGGTGTTACCATGGTAACAGCTATTCTTCCTTGCGTCCACAGGCAGAAAATCCCATTTAAAAAATATTCTTAATATATCTTTGCGGCCCCATTCCTTTGAAGACATGTTGTGTAAGGATCACATGCTGAGAGGCCTAAACCGAGACCACACTGGACACTGGAGATAGTTTCAAATTCATGTTGACATGTGAATAGACTGGGTGGTATGATTCCCCCAAAATGATATGATTTGGAAAAAATGTTAGGTATCAACTTGTTTCTAGTGGTGCTAAAAATCAGGAGGACCCCCCAATACCAATTTTGATACCTCTACTCAGGGTATCTGCCAATAACGAATACCGATCCAATACCAGCAATCTCTTTTTCCCAATTTTTTAAATCTGTATACCCCACTGTGGAACATACTGGAATCATTTTTATGTGTACAGGAGGCCAGGGATTGCTGTGGTGCTAAAAAGTCGGCCTTGACAAAATGAATCTAATAACGGAAACACTGAATTTTAGAATGACACTGACATAAAATAAGCTAAGTGGCTCTGATGCCTTTAATGTCTGCGATGGACTAAATACCAATACTTTTAAGGCCTCAGTATGCCTCAAATTAACTAGGTTGTACTAAGTCAGATAAGTCCGAAATGGGTGTGATACCCACTACCGATGTTGCAAAGATGTGGGGGGAAGGTGTTTCTGACGCAAGGGATTAACGGGAGTTCTGCCGTAGATACCTATAGGTAGGTAGATAGGTTTAGATTTGTAGTCAAATTTCACCATTATGGCACTCCTGACTACACTACAGCACTAGATGCATTGTATTGTACATAATCAGGTCGTATTATGCTTGATTATATTCCCCACAGTAACTGTTTACATTCTTTTATTTACTTTGTGATAATAAGCTACAGTGGGCTACATATGTACTTAACTAGGGTAACATCCAAGTTACATATAACTTTATTTTGTCTCTGTATTGAATAGGATACAGTTGCTGTTGCTGTGTTTACGTTCATTCAGTCATAGCGAGTGGTGATCGCAGTGGGCAAAAGATGACTATATGTGCTTTGCTGAAAAGAAGTAGATTACTGAGCCTTTTTTCAACTTCCTTAATGTCGTCTTCACTATTAACAATCTCTGATCATCATCAGAAACTTGTAGGAGACAACACAAGCAGCCAGTCGCAGTTGTTGTGTAGGTGGTGCATGTCAGCTATGGCATCACTACAGAGCCTATGCACATAGCCGCCTTAGGTACGGCGTAACACCTTAATGCAGAAGTCAAATCCAGCTTTAGCCCATCCAAGAAGCACTCAGTTTGAAGCATGCTGAGGCCTTTATTTTAAAGGTTATAGAGTGGAATGATGAATGTTATTAAAGTTTGGTGACTAAATATATCAGCATTTTGAAAATTAATTCTACAAATACAAAAAACCCACACAAAGACCATAATCTCAAAAGCAAAAGTCACTTCTGTGAAAACATGCTAAGACAAGAACAGTGGAGAATTGGTTAATTATCACCACTAGAGAAGGTGCTGTGAAATTGTGAGCCCCCTAAGATTAAACAGGAGGTTCACAATTTCACAACACCCCTTTTATTAAATAATGCTCATGAATATGAGCAACTGAATACCGGAACCCTAAGTCTCTTCTAAAAGTCACCTCAGTCACTCTCCTTTTTTGAGGCCGACACACTCCATTCAGATTTCTTTGTGACTCACTCCGTTATCTGTATCTGTATTTACTAGATGCCAGCAGGGAGAGAACACAACAATAAAGTAACCTTCGTTTTCCTTGACTTCGCTGCCTTCACACTCAATGAAAGCGAGCCGAGCCACTGTGAGCTCTTGAAGCTGTAGACATGTAGGACTTTGCTGAGGATATGAATTAGAGAGATTCATAATTCATTAGCAACCTTGAGAAGGGGAGATGGAGGTGATGGGGGAATAAGAGAAAGGAAGAAAGAGTGAGAGAGTGAGGGTGGAGGAGTGGAGAGGGGCTAGAGGACATTGATTTCCATCATGTTAGGGTCAGCTGAACACGAACGTGACTCAGCCATGGCTGGTTTAGTTCACATCACATCCTTGTCTTTGTTATTAGAAGTCACAGTGGAACAAGGAGCCAGTGGTAGGGATGTAGACAGGATGCGTGTGGGAGATACAGAGTGCTCTGTGCGGTGACGTAGATTGAGTGCCTCTCTGTGATTCTAAGACAAGGTAATCAGCAGGTACACATAATTGGGTCAGTCTTTCCTCTTTATTGCACCCACTCTTGGTATGGATGACTGAACTTTGATTAAGAGGCACTTCGAGGCATGTCTCTGTCATTTGAATAAAATAGGCATAGTCAAACTCTTAGATCCTTTAGATTCCACAGCCTTAAGCTGTATTTCTACTTGTATGTAAGGGGTTACAGTGTAGCACGCATGATACAAGTTTAAGGACACTGTAACATGTTGATACTATTTATATTTCCTTTTTGACATAATAGAAATGGTCAATGTATATTAGATTTGCTGATTTATTTGCAAAATCATAATATAATATAGGAGACAACAAGCAAAGAATGTAATTTTAAAAATGTCTTTACCTATTGGTGTACTTAATAGAGTATAATATTAATGTAACATTCACATGGGAATTTTGTGATCACACTGGAGAGAAACAGGCTGGGAATATTGTCCTGGTGTATATGTACTAGGTTATCTTATTAGGATTTCATCACGAACTGACCATAAATACAGGTGTATGTTCACTTCTTTTTTTTTCTTTTTTAGTAGATGCTCGTGTACTCTGATTCAAGAAGTTATTTTGATGACTACTTTTTCCTCTACTTGAGTACTTGTTTTTACAAAGTAACAGTACTTTTACTCGAGTAAAGTTTTTTGCTACTCTACCCTTCTGATGGACATCGTCCCGAAGTGGGGTTTCTTGTTCTTTGTTTGTAAGCCAATTTTCCTTCAAGTTAGGTCAACATTATTTATATAGCCCAATATCACAAATCCCAAATTTGCCTCAAGCGGCTTTACAGTCTGTGGAGCAATACGACACCCCCTTTATCCTTAGACCCTCAACTCAAAAAAGGAAAAACTGCCCCCCAAAAAACCTTTAACGGGTAAAAAAAAAATGGAGGAAACCTCACAGTCCTCAAGTCCTTGTCACGGTGGCAATCTGTGACCATTCTACCATCCTTCCACTTTACTGCTTTGAATTGTATTTGGTTTAAGTAATGAGTTACACACACAAAGGTTGAGTGATTGATGGGTGGACAGATTGGCTGGTATGTGCATTTGGGAAAGGAGTGCCTGAGCATTCATTTACTGTCAACAACAACTGAACCAAGCCGAACATAAAACCCCTGTGCCATCTCAGCTCATCCCCCTGAGTGGTCTGCAGAGAGACGGAGAGCTGGCGGAAGATATGACACTCCTTTGTATTCTTTGACGAGCGGTTATCTTTCCGTTCTCCTACCTCTCTTCCCTCCCCTTCCCCACAGATCGATCTCTCCACTGGGACACCTGAGACAATCAGGACGTGTTGATTGGTGTCCCTTTCGCTTGCCTGATCCGTCCTTTCCATTCTCATCAACTCTCATACTCTCATTGCCATCCCTCATCAACCCACTTCTCTCTTTCCCTTTGCAATCACTCTCACTGATAACTCACTCCAATGCTTTCTTCTCTCCGTCTTTCTCTCCACTGTGGATTTCTTTATCCCTTTACTGTGTGGTCTCTCACGCCTTGCTGTTTTGCAATGCTCAAGAACCATTGAGCAACACTGACTCATGCCACAAAGCAGAGAGCTTCTTAGAAGTGCTGCTGTTCCTCCACAGCCTCGGTCAATGCATTTATAGTTAGTGGAAAATCCAGAGATTACAAGAAACCTGCTTAACACAGCTAGATTTCTCTTAGAGAAATATGACTTTTTGGCAAGGTATACACTTATCTGGGTTTCTGGTGAGGTTTTTTCAAGTACACACTTGCAAGACAAAGACTTCAGACAAGTGAAGTATCACTGTGATAGCAGTTTCGTGTGATGAAAGGAACAATCTTGTGCCTCCTTGTGTCTGAAATAAGTGGATCTAAAGTACAACTAAAACTGAAACGGAAATAAGTCTAAACAAGTTGGTTTCCACAGCTAAACAACGGGTCATTTGTAAAATTCAGGAAATTCTGCCTTGCAATGGGTACTTACGAGCATTTAAAACATATTTGAAGAGCTTCAAGGGAGTTCAGAGTCATAGGCACAACCCCACGATTGTTTCCTTTTTCTTCCTCTACAGAAAGGAAGAAAAAAATCCACCATTGCAAGTTTGTCTGCAAAGAAAATTAATGAACCAATCTGGAATACTAAGCCAGATTTCACATTGATCTTTGTTCAGTGTCTCACTGCTCGATATTAGTATTAGTATATTACAATCCCAATAAGTTGTGGGAAAGTAGAATCAATAGAGCATTGGTTTTCTCTCATACCATTTCAAACACATTTATCATGAGTTAAATAATCTAAGCTTACAAAGGGTAACGGTAAAGACATGTTATGGTATTGACCATTAGTCAGGTGTGAATTTTATTTAAGCTGCAGTAAAACAGAAGCATAAAAACAAGCACAACACAAAAATAACAATCAAAATTCTTGATGGCAATGAAGTGCACTCAAGGACACTCAATCTGGTAGCCAATGCACTAGGACATGGAGACCAGAGACATGACCCAGAAACACTGAATAAAATATACACTCTGCCTGCTGTGGGCTCACACCCAAGCTCCATTGGTGGCTATTGATCCTGTGTGTCAGTGTGTGCACACGTACATGTCTGCCTGCTTGTAGTAGCTGTCAAGAATACCATGAGACTTACTGGGCAACTGATTTAATGTGTAGAGTCATTAGCCAGATATTGTGACTAAATGGCCATTTCGTCACCAGTACAGCAAAGCCAGACCTTTGAATTGCTCACAAAAACTTTAGATGTGGGTGGCGATTCAGAGGTTTTGGGTGCTAATGTGTGAGATAAGGAGTCTAGTATTGTTTGTTGTGAAGTGATGCAAGTGTTACGTACTTGAATATCGCGTAAATATAATGTATATAATGGGGTTGTGTGTGCGTCATCTGCAAGTGTGGCCATTCTGCTTGGTGTGTGTGTATGTTGGATGCATAAGCAAAGTGAAATGTGCACTGGTCTGTCGCCCTGAGTGCTTGGCTCTGCTCCACCCGGCTGCACTGTCAGTCACAGTAATAGGAAGGGAAAGCCGGGGCTAAACAGTTGCTAATGGGAGATGACTAGGGAAACCTTAGCACTGTCCTCGCTAACCACTAATGCAAACGAATGAAGAGGGAAAACCTAGCACTGTCCCGACTGATGCTAACTGTTAATTCAAAGTAATGAAGAGGGAAAACTCTGGTAATGCTAACACAAACCAGTAAAGATAGAAAAATTAACACTGTCAGAGCTTATGTTAACCATTAATTTAAACCAGGGAAAATGTGACAGTTGCTAACGATGATGTGCAAACTAATGAGACTGGGAAGATAACAGTAGCACTGTCCTCAGTAATGGCTGCTGATGACACCAATTACGATAACAATCATAATGTGATGTGTTATTGATTCCTCTCAGGAAACTCTCTTTACACTTACACTCTCCAACAAGAGGTCCGAGGTCAGGGTCAGGTACAAAACAGTGCAACCGCTTCATTTTTTATCACTCTATCAAGGGGGATGTTTATAGGAAAGGGAAGATAAGATTTGATGCATAGCAAGGTGGTTATTTTGGGCATTCACAGTAGTATTTAGAGACATCCTCTGTACCAATATGGTGGAAAACACATGATATAAAGCTATACACCATGTCACCATAAAGCTGAAATAATTGGGTAAGACATTTTGCTTTTTTGCTAAGAGTTAGATGAGAAGATCGATACAACTCGCATATCTATCCATCAAATATTAAGCTGGAGCCAGCTTTAGCTTAGCATAAAGCCTGGAGACAAGGGAAAAGCTAGCCTGGCTCTGTCAAACAGTAAAAACATCTGCCTACAAGCACCTCCAACGCTTACTTATTAACACTGCATATTTAGTTTTTTTAATCTGTACCAAAAACTAAGTGTAAAAATGACAGGTTGTGGTTTTACAGGGGGTTATGTGAAAGACTATTTCTTGGCCAGGCACGGTGAAATTCTTCCTACCGCAACTTTATGCTAAGCTAACAGAGTGATATCAGAGTGATATTGATCTTCTAATCTTGGAGAGTGAATAAGCATATTTACATTATGTCGAATCATTCCTTTAAAACTGACATGAGCCTATAGTATTGTTAGATTTTCACCTGTGTTTCTTTGTTGAGGAACATTAGGAATATTGTTAAAAGAAGACTTTGAAATGGGAATTCACACTGGGGAAAACGCAACCAGTGGCTTCTATCACCCCACGACTCAATTAAAGACATTGTTTGAAAGTGACACTACTCACTGTCATTGTTAAAGTTAATGATCATCTGTACAGATCATAGGTTATAGTTATTACAGTATGTTCTCTACTGTTGGTTGCATTAAAAGCTCTGTGAGAAAGACTAAACATCTCCATAGGGAATATGTTGTAAGGCTATATTGCAGAGTGTATTGAATTAAGCTCAACACTGATTCCATTCCATGTAAAAGCATTCTCTTTATTGGATGTAATTATATGTGGGCTGATGCAGATTTTTTAAATAGGTTTTATCCTTTCCTTTCACTGATTGCTAAAGGCTAAGCCCTTATAGAAAGCATTAGTGTTCGGTACCTGCAAATAAACACGTACAGGTAAATCAATTGGGAATATATTTACGATGGGAATGAGTTTAATCTGAGAAAGAGTGCTTTGAAGTTTGGAGGAGCTAGATATAGAGACAGATAGATGATAGATAAGAGAGAGAAAGACAGGGGGAGTGCTAAAGATTAATGAACAGACGGACCGCCTATAACGCAAAAAAATGAAGATGAATGATCCCCAGGTTCAAAACGAATGGATCTTTTCATTAGGAAAAGTACAAAAACAGGAGAGAAATGGAGAAAAAAAAAGATGAAGCAATTGACGGATGAGGGACAGAGGAAGGGTGATGGTGGTGGTGTGGCACAAGAGGAGAGAGGAGGAAACAGATGAACTGATAGAGAGGGAGACAGAAGGACAGCTATTAGGGTTTGAGACATATGCATGGCAACGAGAGAGGACAGGAAGAGCCGGTGATGGATGGGAGGGCCAACGCGGGGTTACAGGGGAGGAAGAGAAGATGACAACGGCTGGAAGGGAGCATGAGATAGAAGAGGAAGAGGATGGCGAAGAGGGCAGGAGTGTGAGAGAGTAAGGGTGGATCGGGAAGGACTGAGAGTTGAGAGGAGCTGCCTCTCAGAGAGACAGACAGGAAGAAGGGTCGGAGGAGGAGGAGCATGAGAGGAGAGGAGAGGAAGGTGTATTCACTTGGACAAGCTGTCATAACGGGAGCCGACTGCTCACCCTGACGCATTGAACTGGCCTGACCCACAGTGCTGAGGACGCAGGGGGCGGTGGAATGGAAGGAGAGCATGGAGGGAGCGAAGAGGAGATGAAGATGGAGAAGAAGGAAATGTGGGGATGGAGGAGTGTAGGCAAACTGTGAGAGGAAGGGAAGGCTTCACTTTGAACTACTCTGACCTGCCTGGCTTAAGATAGCACAGAGATAGAGAGATGTATATAGAGGAGTGGATGGATGAAGAAGTAGGGTGGGCTTGTCTGAACTGATCTACTTACTTTGTGGCAGGGAGGGAGATGGAGAGATGCAATAGAGGGACATAACATTTCTTGGTACTTATCGGTCGACATAAACGCCAATACAAATATACAGTATAATAATATTTAATGGGTTTTGTATCCTGTAAGATACAGACATTTGAAATGATGAAGGTGGGACCCTAAATTGAGGTATGTCAGTTTCAGGCTGCATCCACACTAATATGTTTTTATTTTAAAACGGCGAAAGCGATCTCCGTACACACAAGCGTTTTATCACCGTTTGAGATATGATCTCCATCCATACTACACACCTGGAAACGCATATCACGTGACCATTCACGTGCACTGGGCATGCGTGTGCTGGTGTAAACAGGAAGCAGATTGTCTACTCTGCGGTTGGTTGCTTAGTTAGTTGCAGGAAATACTACGAATGAAGAACAGCGATGGAGTAAAGTAAGAGCAGAGATTTCTCTGCTTGGACTGACGACCAGGTGGAACTGTTACTGAAAGTAATTGTTGTGATTCGTTAATAATGTTGAATTAACTGCTGGTAGTCAAGGCTGATGTTTTCGTCTGGAAAAGGGTCACGTGATAGGGGCCTGATGAATCAGGGAAGGACGCGTCGTGGCTGATAAGACCCAATCAGGAAGCGAATGTGGGTGTCTGCGCCATCGTTTTAAAACGTCTCAGTTTCTGCCCGTCCACACAAAAACACAATCTGGAGTTTTCAATGATTTGATGTAGTTAGGCTGCATGTGCAGAACCACATGTACTGTATAGTATCTGTATGTCATTCAAAGAGGTTGCAAGGTGTGCTTTACTAGACAGACCTCCATCATGTGTAAATTAGTAAATGCAAGTAAGGCTTGGTATTGTCAGTGGACAAAAAGCTTAGAACTGCTTTTCTCACTTTCTACTGCCAATGAGATGCTGGCTTAGCTTGGAGTGTTTCCACTACACAAACTCTTGAGTTAGAATTGTTCTCAACTCTTCTAGATTTAAAATGAGTGTTTACAGGAAGGTTTAAGATCACTGTTATGTTTTATGATCAAATGATCTTGTACAGTTTAAAAATTGTTGTAACATTCAGTGTTTTAAATCTATACATATCTTGAAAATAATCCTGAAATTAAGTTATTTGAGCCCATTTTTTATTATGTTATTAATATTAACCATTTAAACCTATGTTATGCCCATTTAAGAGATATGCTCAAATTAGCTGATAATATCAGCCATGCCAGCGTATCAGCGTACTCAGTAACATTGCTAATTGATCCTAATTAGCACTAAGAGCTGCAATACACTATTTTGTTATAAAACACTGGAATTAAACATAGACCTCTTCTATGCTGTAAAAGCAGCTGCTTCAGGGGTTTTGACATTATGTTATTCACCATAGAAAGAATTTATTTAAATCTGCAATTAACTGAGAAGTAACAGCTATGCTGCTGCCATCCTTTCACTTGATAAAATATATCTGGCACCCCAAATTTACTTGGAATAATTATTTTCTAACTTCTTTTTTTTTCCTTCTGTGAAACAGCTTAGTGAACTGAGAGAACAATGACTTATTATAAGGAAAATTACATTAAAGGATGATAGTATTTCAAATCTGGTATTTATGGGGGCTAATAACAAATTAATTATTATTACAACTTTTTAAAATTATAACTAATAACTGAACTTGTCGTTAGAAACTGAATTCAATCTCTTTTCACAGACAAACCACTTATCTGGGGAATTTATTTTATTTATTTAACACTGATGAGATAGATGAAGTATATGCTAGGGAATAATGGCAGTGGAGTTACTTAGCTACAGAATAACAGATATAGCAAGGATGGAGGCAGATAGAGGAAGAGTTGGTAAGAGATAGAAAGGTGTGAAGTCACACCGAGAAATAAAAACAGGAGGAGGATGGAGGGTGGGAGGTGGAGGCTGGCTGCAGGATGAAAAGCTGGGGTGGGGCTGACTGAAGCTTGGAATTGAAGAAATTCCTGGTGGAGCTCTCAGCCGTCCTGCACCTCCTCACAACAGAGGAGAAATCCTTACACACACACACACACACACACACACACACGAACAGCACTTCTGCCAGGAGATCTTCCATAAGGCAATACTGTGTAAGTGTGTGAATAGGGTACATAATTATAGTCTTATAATTATAGTCTTAGCTAGCACCCCCCACAGCTCCCTTCCCTGGGAGGTGTGGAGCAAAGAGCTGAGGGAAACGATCGAGAACCCCCTGCTAGGAAATCAGTTTGGGAGTCAAGATGTTCTTATTGCATAAATGTGAATACACACACACGCACACACTGCCCACACAGTATATGAATAATGTTGGAGGTGTAGGGGCTCCTTGGAGTATTCCACATCAGCTATATTCATGTATTATCCATAGTATATATAATGCATAATTAAACTGTGTGTAGTATGCGGCAAGTGTAACGGAGCAAAATGTACTGCACATGACACCTACAGTAAATGGTTTATGTCATGTTAGTTTTGAATGTGTGTGTGTATGTTTACTGGTAAAGCCTTCTGTGTGAATGGACTCGAGTTGAGCTAGGTTGAAATTAAGGCAGGCAGTAAAATGTCTTGTCTCCATATAGCTGTCAAAAATACATGTCTTCAACTTGAAAGGTAGCAGTATTTTGAGGATCTGCTGACATCTACAAACCTGCAAGCGAGCCAAAAAGGAAGGGGAGGGGGGGAGGAAAAAATAAACAAATCCCCTCATCTTATTCCCATATTGGGCTGCACTCAATTTACCACACTCATATTGAGGACGGGAGGTAAGAACACTGCCAAGTTGTCAGATCAGGTGCCAATTCCAATTTGCTTTTTCCACCACTCACATCTGCTCAAAGCCCACTTGGAGCCAGCTCATTTCCGCAAAGTCACCCAGACATCTTATGTTTACATGTGTAAGGCAACACCCGCCGTTTGATCCTATTCTATTTTCTAAAAAATACAGCAAATAGTCTCAACACTTTGTTCATATACAAGGATTGCTCCTTTTGGATCTCTGTGCATGTGCAGAAGACAAAATACTTTATTCATCCAATTTCCCTCATCAGTAGAACTGAATGTTTTTTTATTTGCCCTTCCTGTATTCTTTTACTTTACAGTTGGCCAATTAACGAGCACATTTGTTTCTTTCTAATTAAAAAAACAGTACAAGCAAGCGGGGGAAACGTGCGAGGTGGCGAGGGAGGTCATACGGACTGAAGTAGGTAAAAAGCTTTGAGGAGACGACGTGAGGAGGAATAAGAAGACACGCTTTGTGAGCAAGAACAACAATTAAGAGATTTTGGGGGCCAACATGTATTCTGCAAACATAATTATACTCACACCCCAAACCACAAATTATAGCAATTTATTCTCCTGCACTCTAATAGGAGAGAAGAGGCTTCTGAAAAAGGGCACAAGAGAGACAACCAATCGTTTGTAGGCAAATATCACAGACTGGATATGGTTAAGAACATGTATCAAAACACTCATGTTCATGATTCAGTTCCAACATCGTGCTGTACTGATGTTCTTCAAAACACACTTGACATTATAAAACACCACAGAGCAAATTAATCTCTTCCCACTTTTGGGTGCTGCTCTGAGACCAAATATTTGACAAACTAGTCCTTTAATCAGTGAAATTCCCACAGACAGGAAAGCTGGTGCCGTTTCTTTGCTGGATGGCGTGGGAGTCACTGGATCATACATCACACAGTCTTCTTGTGGGTTGGACTCCAGGGTGCCATAGCACTAATGCTTCAGACAGCGATGTATATGGATGGTCATATAGCTGCAGGCTGGAATACATTACAGACAAAGTTCCACTGTGTCTCAGTGGATAGCTGTGAATCACATGTATGTATGGAAGCAGCGCTATACACACATATTCACTCAACCATGACTTGGATTTTGTATTATGCATAAGGCACAGCAAATTCACATCTCTCACAGCCAAGCATTGGTCCAGTTTAAGTCAACGATACATGTCTTCATCTGTTTAATCTGTCATGCTTCAAGTTGGTATACTGTTCGCTAAGCCCCACCCCCCTTATGCTACACCTGTCATTGGCTGATTTACCATCAAAAGTCGCAGTAGTTATGGAAGGTAGGCTCCTCATTTCTAGCCATCAAGCATTGTATTTGCAGACTAAAATGACAACTGATAGCAGATTGTATCAGCGATAGCTACCTAGCGTAAGCTAATAATGATACTAACTCTGTCATTAATGTTTCCAGCTTACTCATTTTAAAAAGAGAATTAAATAAAAAAAATAAAAGGGTCTTAAATATACACTTGATGGCTACGTACATGATTTCGTGCTAAAGCTAAAATGTCTCAGGCAAGAAGTTAGCATCCTCACCAGCTGATGATCCAGTGTACATGTCCATGTAGAATACATGGAGCAGCATCCAACCCTTGGTTACCCTTGGTTATGTTACTTACTATAGAAAAATCTACTTGGACAAGCAACACAGTGGTCAGGTGCTTATGCTTTAGTGTTCATATTTTCAAACATTATGTTTCACTTTTACAAGAGTAAAGGATTTAAGAAGTTTGGCTTGTGTTGTTTGAGTGTAAACGTCCCCAAACCAAGCTAATGTTTGTAGCTTAGGTTTAGAACACACTGTTTAATCCATTCCTTACAGATTTGCACTTGTATTTTTGGTTTTGGAGAGACTTAAAAAAAGACATCACCCTCCAAACTCTTGAGATACACAGTATAGTTCTTATTGGAGCCCCGTGCACACAGTTTTGGCATGTGAAGAAATCCAAAGCTAAACAGACCTGTGTGCCTAGTCACGGTTTCTAAGCTATGATTACACAATCGCTGTTCAGGGGAGGGGTTTAGCAAACCGTCTACTGGTTGTTGCAGGGTTTTGTCTGGCACTGTACCTTACTGGGTTTGGGGACTCCAAGTCAAGCTTTCTGCATAAACACACACACTCAGAAGCAAAAACACACACCAAGGACACAGTGGATTCATAACTGTTCATTACTAATTCAACAGTCAACTGTTATGGGCAGCCTGTTGTATGTACACAAAAATTGACAAAAGGCTACCAGAGGGCATAGGAGACGCCATAAGATGCTGAAGAGGGATATGCATACAAACATGTGCAAATGCATTAACACGAATCACAAACACAGTCATTCCTTCATTCCTTCCTTTCTCTCTCAGACTGAGTGCTATGAGTGTGGACATGTTCAGGGTTATATTCAAACACATTACATCTACTTAATTAAAATGAAAGCTTGTAATAACTTTTGTATTTCATTCATGTTCCACAGATCGTAGTAATTGCACGGCCACGAGGCTTTGTGCAACAATTTCAAGCAGTCGTTCATTTAATGCGCTTTGAAATGTTATGTTCCAGAAGTGTTCAGGAAACAGCCTCGCACAGAGAGAGAAAAAAGGCACGTTTTGACACAGGAGCTCAAGCTTGTTATGGCACCACTTTAGAGGTACCATCTGCCTCATTCAAAGCTCAACAGATTACAGAGCTTTCCATATGAAAACATCAACTACTTTCTGCGTGTCTCTGTGTGTGTGTGCCCGCGCACATCCGTGCACAAGACAGCACTGTCTGAGGTACAAATAAACGTTCATTATCATCAGCCTGTCTTTGTCCAACCCAGCCATGTGTGAACAGGCATGTCAGGGTTGCGGAAAGCAAATGCAGCCAGTGGGAGAGAGATGCACAGCCGGGCACAGCCTTCCCTTCAGGTGAGTGAACGTGGCTCATTTGGGGCCCGCTGATTGGCAAAGGGATGCTTCCCCGGGATAGGCTGGTTAATTAGTTAATTAGCTCCAACAGCTTCCTAATGAGATGCCTACACTGCTTCATCCTTGATCAGAGGAGGAGAGTTGGAGTAGCACAGGTGGATAACACACACATGCACACTACCCCCACCTACACCCACCTTGTACATATTCATATCCCATTCCATCACCACCACATAAACTAACACGTACGCATAACTTCTTCAATATGTTGAGCTGGGGAATATGTGCAAATGCTTTCACACACACACACACACACACACACACACACACACACACACACACACACACACATTCAACACCGCAGAGAACCATGTAAGATTTTCAATTAATAGGCCAGGTGTTGTAAAGTGAAAGTGTGTGTAGGTGTTCAAGAGAGTAGTTCAGTGGACTTTTAAGCTCTTAAATTCACAGCCTGGTTTAAAGTAAATTACACATGCATACATACATGTTTCTGAGTGTGTGGAGAGAGAAATGAAGTATGCGCTTAACTACCAACTGCAATAGACAGTCTTTCACTGTGTGTGTGTGTGTGTGTGTGTCTCTGTGTGTGTTTGGGGCTAATTACTCTATAGGTTGGCCTCTGTGTGGAGGAAACCAGGTGGAGAAAAAGAGGAAGGGCATGGCTCGGAAAGTGGCCAGGCCGAGAGGTGGCCTGGCTGGGGAAGGGGAGAGGCAGGAACTGTTGGCTCTCTGGGTCTGGGGCTGTGGACCAGAGCGGGAGGTGGAGCAGCAGAGGACAGCAGGTGTAGCCTAGCTCTCACACTGCTCACAGCATCTGTTACTGGGCCAATGAGTTACTACGGCCAGCCTGTGTTTGGCATGTGTGTGTATGTTTGTGTGTGTGTGTGTGTGTGTGTGTGGAGGGGGGGGACTGCACGGATGAGTGAACTCTATTTCGCTCACTACTCTCCTCGCTTTTCCTTTGTCCAACTCCCTCTCCCTCGGTCCTCTGCTGTCTCATTTTATTATGTGTGTGTACATGCAACTGTGTGTGTGTGTGCTCATGTCAGGTGTCCTATCGCCCCTGACATTATCATGCTTTTCCTCCCGTCAATCACAGGTGCCCTGGCCAACCATGTGGTCGACACCAGGCAGCCCCGTCCTTGACCTCATCCTCCCTATGATGCAAATTACTTTTATTACCATTCATATTGCCTGTGTGTGTTTTTCTGTGTGTGTTTAAGGTACGCAAAGAGGTGAACATCTGACATGAGTAATGTAGCACGCGCACACACACTCTCCTGGCCCCAGGTGCTGTGTTAGCCAGGCTTGATGTGTTAATGCAGTGGTGATGGCAGGGTGGACATGTGGAAGAGGGTTAGTGGAGATCCAGGGGAGAAGAGGGTAGATGAGCCACGGGGCCCAGCTATGCCCCAGGAGGATCCGGTGTTTCTGGAACCAAAGGGATGAGGCAACAGAGCAACCTGGCATGGAGAGGCACGGGCTGGAGTAATGGGCTGAGGAAGTAGCAGGCAGTGGGGGGAACAATGAGGAAATGATGTGGATATAAGCAGGGATAGTCTGCGCATAGTGGTGGAAGCACAAAAGTACAAATTGCTTGTGCAAGGGTTAGGGTCACCTCGACCCTCTCATTTTTGTTTTTAGGTTTTCACCGTTAAATCAATACTAGAAATGCAATATATCAAGCTACAAAAAAAAGCCTGAAAAGCCGGCAGTTGGAACGGAAGTACAGAGAGTCGTTGCTATGGAAAAGTACACCGTCTCATCTAGTCGCATTGGTGTAAACTGGCAGGTTTCAGAACGTTGCAGACTGGCGTATTGCAAGTAGCTGCAAGTTTCAACTCGTGTCGTCGCGAAGCTTTGGTCTGAACTGGGCTTTACATACAATATATATAAACAATAAAAAGTAGCTGCATTAGCTGTAGATCCTTAGTAGAGATGTAAGTTTCACACAACCTCAGTCGACCAGTTGTAGTTTACAACAACAGTTTAAATCTTTTCCAAACAACTGACATATTAGGCATCCATGAAAATAGAAAATCACAAGTGTCATACATAGCAAGCAGCCCTTTAAATGTGCACGGCTGTCAACCTATTGGCAAAAAGCAGACGATTCAATTTATTCTAAACAGCCTTTTTAACAGTTCTTCACCTTAGGAGCTGCCTTTAGTACTAAGATAATTTGTTGGCAGCTTTTACCTTTACTAGCATTTAATCTTAATGTTAAAGAGAAAATTTTAAGAAAATGTCAACACTGAATTGAATTTTTTTAATATAGTTTTACCACTCAGACCAGCTCTAGACGGCTTAGTGAATGTGGCCCCAGGTTTGTGCTTCCCACACTTAGACAGTAGTGATATTTAACAGACACACATGTGAAAATCCACTGCAGCAGCCTCAGTAGACTGGGATGTAATGAAGCCACACAACAATGTAGTTTTTGAGGGAGAGGCAGGGAAGAGGTTCTCAATTAAAAACCTCTTGCCTTTCTCCACACATTACAAACAGGTAACAACATCAACTTCACACTCGTTCTCTTAGGATTATCAAGAATCATTTGGGGAAATGCAGGAAATCACTCAAGAAAGCTGAAGTTAAAGAATAACCAGGAAGGAAGGAGCCAAGGAAATACTTCCACATAAAATAACTCTTCTTTTTATTTAAGAGAGGTACAATTAATTGATGACATCTAATAGTGTAAAAGTGTTCAGTGGTGGACTCGTCTTTTACACCTGAACATGCGCATGTGTTCGCATTAGTGATACACAACAAACAAATGCACACACTCTCTGCGCATGACTGAACATCAAG
This sequence comes from Macquaria australasica, assembly GCA_005408345.1. Taxonomy (NCBI): domain Eukaryota; kingdom Metazoa; phylum Chordata; class Actinopteri; order Centrarchiformes; family Percichthyidae; genus Macquaria; species Macquaria australasica. The sequence continues at coordinate 1,331,481 of SEMN01000029.1, read as the reverse complement.
AGAAACAAACACACACAGAGAGCCTACACTGCATGCAAAGAGAGCTCAAACGCAGTTTTAGTCCAAGATCACATCGCGTCACACCACACAAATGCTGACTACTTTTCTTTGCTGCACTTGTATTTACACTAACTAACAGCCTGTCTTTATGAGTGTCAATCTGAAAGTAAAGATGCATGGGATGCTGTTTTGCCTATCCAAACGACTCTGGGGAGAACTAAGTCTCCCAGTTAGCCCCGTAGCGCCGCGCGATGATTCAAACAGCTGTCATCCCTGTGTAATGATGATCCATCCCCGGCTATTACCAGCCCATGGTTCCTCACTTACAATGCTGATTGTTTGACATGTGAAACATACATCAGCATAATCTGCCCCATAACTCAGTTTTTAAAGAGTGCCCACAGCAAATAGTGTGTGTGTGTGTGTGTGTGTGTGTGGGGGGGGGGTGTTAAGTGAGGACTAAATGAAAGAGAAGATGAGCAGGGGACAAATACGGGAGAGAGAGGAGATGAAGGAACAAAGGGAGAGGAAGTGAGAGTTGTGTGAGAAACAGAGAGACAGATAGGTAAGTGTAAAACAAGAGAGAATTGTAAATATAGACAGAGAGGCAGAGTTACAGTAGGTGGAAAGGAAAAGTTTTTTTCAGATCTTTAGAGAACTGTCTCACTGTCTCAACGGGATGTGAAACAGTAATGTTATACAATACAAGATGCATAAAGAGCACTGCAGTTACTTTGCTCAACAGCCCCAGACTGTCCAAGAAAAGTAGGAAAACAAGAAGGTAAAAAGAAGTGATTGATTTACACCCACTATATTGTGATGGCAGACTCTGCGGCTTTTATAACAGTTACAATAGTTGACCTAAAACTTATTTTTGTCTTATTTGTTAAAGTAAAAAATTTGGTGTTTTTCAACCTTGGGTCTTATTCATAAAACTTCATAATTAGGGCCGTTCTGACTGTGGGCCATGCTAACTTCGCACCTGCCACAAATTCTGACAGAGACACATAACAGTGCTGGAGTATATATAACTGTATTCCACAAGTTCCTAAAGGTGCGAATCTATAGGAGGAGAAAGAAGAGGAGAGGGGAGGGGAAACAGAGGAGGAGATAACAGAGGAAGGCAAGAAAGTAGAAGGCATGTCAGGTGAGAGAGTATCAAGGCCACGGACAAACAGAGGAGAAACAGAATGTCTGGGGAGCAATGAGAGAGAAGCTGTGAGAGCTGTCTGAATACATGGCTGTGTCTGTGTTAATGTGTGTGTCAGTGCAGGAGGGCGGATGTGTGCATCTCACCTGCCCATGGGAATGTGTCAGTCTGTGTGTGTGTGTGTGTGTGTGTGTGTGTGTGTGTGTGTGTGTGATGCGAGCCAGCTGAGGTGCTAATCCCCTCTCAGAAAATAGTGGACCAGCCTGTCCTTTCTCAAAGTCACACTCTATACCAACCAACACACACACACACACACTTAACACACCACAGTCCCCCTTTCTCTCCCCTCACATAGAGTCAAGAGGACTTTGCTCATCAATTCTGCCGGAGGTTGCTATGGAGACTGAGAAAAGTGTGTGTGTGTGTGTGTGTGCGCAAGTGTTTGGGAGAGGTGTTCAGCCTGCATGTGTCTTAATATCTTCTCTGGTCCTGTCAGGTCGCCTTTCACACCGCTGTCTGGTCATGGGACAGCACACACACACCCACAAAACACACACACACACACACACACACTGAGGACCCCTTGCCGAAGCGTTGAGCAGGCATTTTTCACTCCACACTCCCCTGAATACCAAATCACGAGTTTTACAAAGTAACAGTGTGTGGGTGTGTGTGTGAGGCAGAACCATTTTAAGGAGGAATCATCCTGAGCACAAAACATTCAAGCCTGTGTGTGTGTGTGTGTGTGTTCAGTCCGTGCACTGGAGAGATGGCTCACCATAATGCAGAAGATGCCATATCTGCTGCGTGCATGTGCACAGACAGCAGCACAGAGCATATATAATTGTGCTCTAGATGAATGTCTGATCTAGTGCACACTCAAAAGCGGCTCTGTAGGTTTTATTTTTAGCATCACAGGCTAAAGCAGCCCCCCCCCATTGCTCTCTGCCATCTCTCTCCCACTGTCACTTCTCTCATCTTTCAAAATCTCTTACCCTATTGGGTGTGTGTAGCTTGGCCACAGCGTGCGCACACACACACACACAGCTCGTGCTGCGTACAGTATGTCGACATAAGTGTTGCAGCACCAAAGAAATGCTCTAAGCTTTGTACAGCGCTGTTCCACCTCTCTGCTCTCATCATCATTGTTAATGTCAGAATGAATGCATAGTCTCACTTTCATCTCTCTCCTGCTCTTGTTCTCCCTCCCCAACTCTCACACTGGCGGTAGAGGGATATAAAAAGCTCATTGGGGCGGAGGTGACGTATGTACTGTAAGCATGTCTGTCGCCAAGGCAGCCAAGGCAAGGTCAAGTGCTCAGTGGCCCTGCGAAGCTTTTCATTACGTATTGAACTCCGCAGAATTCCCTGCAGAGACCTCGCTGGAGACTGCCTGCTGCTTCCTCCTTCTCTCCGCTGCCACTTCAGCCATGTCTGTTGCTAGAGAAACTCGTCTGTCTGGGTGCAGACAGGTAAATTTCCATATTAGCATATATATAGAGACAGGCATGTTCTGCTATGTGAATGATACCACGATGGTTAGCATTTGCGTAACGCTGACAGGGCTGGAGAGGCGGCTGTTAAATATGGGTGTCAGTGGAGACGGAGAGAGAAAAGATCATGTCTCTCAATCAGCCAGACAGGAAAAAAAAAAGATTGAGAAGGTTGATTTCTCTTCCCTGGCCTCTAATACTGCCATTCCTGTCTTTCTGTGCTCGATTGTTTTTTGTTTTTCTTAAATGCTCTCATGTAAGGACAATGAATGCAGAGTGCAAGAGACAGAATTTACTTATAAAGTTTACATATTAAATAAACTGTATCTACAGTTACTAAATATTACCCCAAAAGCTTTGAGTCGTAAAAAAACAGCCAAATAGAGAAATTGTTCATCAAAATAATCAAAAATCAGTCAAGACCAATTCCTTCTCTCAAGACATGAATCTTGGAGCTATTCGTACTGCAGGATACAAAATAACTGCTGTCTTGGCTGGGGTTGTAACTCACCAAATGGGATGCTGTGAAGGGTTTCAAATGGATGTACTGATGGCCAAGTTGCCACAGGCGAAAAGGAAATCTAAATAGGCAGCAGAAAAGCAGCAGCGGAAAAAGGGGAAAAGAGCTGGAGTATGGGATGAGGGAATGGTGGAGCAGCTGACTAGTTGTCCTGTATGCCAACAGTAGGGTTAGGAGGTGGAGAGTCAGGACAATTTGTATGTCATCCTTGTTTGAAATGCTGAGCTTCAGGCAAAACCCTTTACCCATCGCATTCATTTAATTTTGCCACCTGAATTATCAAAGTGAGAAGGTGCGCCAACTGGAATTTGAACACCACTCATACTGTATATGTGTAGGATGTCTGGCCAGGTAGCCTTCTCTTCAGGAAACGGTAGAGAGCAGTAATTTCCCTGTGGTTCACTGGTGACCAGCTTCTCCTAAACCAAACGAGTCTGGGATTCAAGCCTCACTTCAGCCGACATGCTCACTGTTTCACAAAGATATTCCTACCACTGCCCTTTATGAATACTGGTCTTGCATTTCGAGCTCTTTGATTTGAGACTTCTAACTAAACACACTAAACTTTTCTTCAATATTGTTTCCCTTTCTAATCCAACTAGTATTTCTGTACAAATAGCCTTCCATCTTGTGGGAGGAGTACTTGATCGAAATATGTTTATTAGTTTCGACAACCAGATTTCAAGTCCAGTAGCAGAGAACTAACACTTTCTTTTGCAATCTGTTTCTTCCCAGATACAGTTTGGGCAAGACATGTTTTAAAAGGCCAGCTTTAAGTCTTAATTAGCAGCAGCACATTCAAATGAACTCAACTGCAGCTGTAATCATTTATATGATCAGGGTTATTAAATACCCTGCTAAATTAAAAACATACAGCAATGCAAAACACTTGCAGTCATTTGTGGTAGGATTAGTAAACCAAGACCACAAAATTTTACTTTTGCACTGCTGACTGAGGCTGCAGCTATAACATCCAATATGTGCAGGAGGGTTCTGACATGCAAGGCAAAGTGTTGAGTTTGCATTTCACATGACCACATGTAGCTCCTGTATCAATAATTCCTGCACTGCCCTTCCAAATCAGCATGTCAGATTGCTGAAGCAAGAACACAAACACAGTAGGAACCTTTACAGTGTATCCACAGAGCAGACATTGATATGCATGAATGCATGCAGCTACACGTGCTTGACGCACACCACCCCTAAACACTCAAATGTGCATTTCTAACCCTCGTACTGGCTTCTCTGTGTGTCTCTCTGTCAAAAGAAAATGCCATCCATCATATAGGATGCATGGGGTGAAAGATTACTCACATTTCTCCCAATAATGGCAAAATTGCACTGGATGGCTCTCATATTTGGGAGCTTGCTGTGGCTTTCTCTTTGCATACAAATGACAAAGTCTCCCTCTCAATTTGCTTTCTCCTTGACTCAAAGAATGCGATGAGAGTGACACACAGGGCGGTGAAAGAAGAAAATGCAACAGATGCCACTAGTAATACCATAATCTGGTAGAATTTAATACTTTACCATTATCTATTTTCTCAGTTGAATCAAATTCTGTAAAAAACTTGGAGTAGCTGCTGATACTTCTGACTCATTTTGTCATCTCTAAAAACCAAACTTCTGTTAGTAATCCACTTATTTGGATTCCTTCTGAACAGGATTATTTTTGGCCATCTAAAACTCTACATATTAGGCTCAAGCTGGGATAAAAAGACTCCACTACAAAGACAGTATTTGTACAGTCTACAGTATGACTGAGTTGTGCCATAACACTTTTGTCTTATTATGAAACCCATTTTGTGGCAATTAGCAACCGTCACAATGGATTAGATAATCAACAGATCTGATAATAAACCCAAAAAAATCCCATATATGATGCAGCTGGTTAGACTGCAAAAAAAATCCAGTTTATTTCAACTTGGGTCTTATCTTTGGCCATCATTTCTATCAGTGATCATGATAACAGTGTACTCACCAAAGTAGTTTCTAGATATGGGAACTCAGCACCATCGCTACAACTAAGTCAGATGGGGAAAGGAACACATGTGGTTTGACAGGTTGTAAACAAGCCAACAGTTTAAGCAGAATATTGAAACCACTTCATTAGGAGGTTCAAACACACTCAGACGTCGATAATAATTCCCTCATTGCACAGGAAAACTGCGTGCATGACCAACTATGACCAATAGGTCAAACTTGAGGCAGGAAATATGCCATCGTTTTCTATTCCAAATAAGTTGGGCAAACCTGGGACTCTGTTAAAAATAGTTTTCTTTTCAGAAATGTTGCTGTGTTCCCAGATCTTACCAATTTACTTGGTGAAAACAATGTTATTTTTACAGATAGGAATGATTGGTGTCTACAAAAATAAGACCCAGGTTGGAAAAAAACAAATCAAATGATCCTTTTACTCCTTACCACTGCTCAGTAAGGGCACTGGAGTATTAAAGCAAAGAAACACGCTCCTGTCACACTGGTTTCCTGGCAGCTTTATGGATCTCTGGTAATAGTCACATTTTAGATTGAATTTCGTTATCCACTTGTAGCAAAAATGCTGATGAACTCAATAAAGAGGCATTGAAAAGCAAACACTTTAGGTAATTACATGCAAATGAAAATCTGTCATCATTGTAAAGGCTGTGTAAGTGCTCCGAAAGACAACACAGTAACGTCCTTTAAAAAAGAAACAAATCAAAGTGAGGCAGGCGATTTTGAAGCGGCTTCCAGCAGCCCACTCTCTCTCTCTCTCTCTCTCTCTCTCTCTCTCTCTCTCTCTCTCTCTCTCTCTCTCTCTAATGAAATATCTAATGCACTTAGTTTCCTTTAGTTAGCACCTGCCTCCTTAGAGGCATGTTCCTCCTCTCCAAGCTAAATTACTTGGTCTCAATGGAGCGAGACAGAGCGCAGTAAGTAACAAAGAGGAGAAGTCAAGTGTATTTTCAGGAAAAGGATGACAAGCTCGTGCTGGAGAGCTGAGGTGACAGATGATACTCTTATTTTTTCCAACCTGGTGACGGCAGGATCTCACAGCGACCTGAGCAGACACGTTACAGTACACTCACTGCACTCTGCCTGTAAAGCTACCTTAACTGCTTTCCAAATCCCTCACTTTCACTGTGCTGTGTCTGGTGGTAATAGCTCAAAAGTGCATCATAACCATGCCTTCTCCTACCAAAACACTCTGTAAAGGCATTTTCCTTTTTACAATCCTTGCTCTTTGCGGAATGAATTATACAGCTGAGAAACAGACATCTAGAGGTTTGAGGCACCGGGCGAGGGCATGCAGTTAAAATGAAGAATTGTGAGGTGTATTTCCTTGTCAGTAAAAATGCCAGATCTGTATCTGATTTGCATGCTGTTCCCATCCCTGCATTCTCTCTCTCTCATAAAGGCCTTTCTATGAGAGTTACAGGCAAAGTATAACTTGAGACCGAATGCAGGACTCAGTGGCCAAATAAATAAGAGAGCAGTGGTCACATGGTGAGAAGGTCAAGGGTGGTGCAAGACCATAAATCTAGTTAAAGTATATGGTTGTGACGATTTGCCTGTTGACTTGATATGACTGCTAAAATAGAAATAAATACAGAACTCTTACTGCTTGTAATAAGTAGATGCTGATAGCATCTTTTGACCATCTAACTAAATTTTAATGATCATGCAGTTACTTGACAAGGTGTGAAAGGACTATGGGTCACACCACAAACGCAGAAAAAACACAGAAAATATTGACTTTTTGTTTTTGCTCATAGAAACTGATCTTTTTTTTTGCCTTTTGGTTTACAGTCATTTATCTGTAATTTATCTTCTTATCTATAAGCATTACAGGCAAAACTCGATTACAGTTGGGATTAAAAGAGGATAGGAGTATATCCACAAACAAAAATCAGATCAGATCTTCTAAAAGTGGAGTGAAAATAGTGCAGTTATAGACATAAAATACACGTCATACAAATTAAATGTTCCTTTTAATCTAAATTCAAGATGTACTGTTGTTTTGTTTGTGTAAAAATATTGGTGACATGAATACAACGCTTTTTTTGGTGGAGGACGGTTGAAGCGTGAGACTTTGCGTTCCTTTTATGAAACCTTGGCTTTCAAAGAAAAGCAAAACAGTGACACAATCAGAGTGTTTAGACTGGAATAATCAACACAAGAAATCCATAAGAAAGTGAGCTCTCATGATCAACGCCTGCACTGGTTGTCATTAGACTGATGAATTCTATTGTTGTCATCCATCACCGACTTAATCAATTCAGAGAATAGAGTAAAATCGACTTGCATGTGTGCACAAATGACTGTTTTGCGTTTGGTGGGATGGCTGGGTGCAAAAAGGAAAACTGGAGTATCTCAGATTGAATATATTATAATCACACCTGATTATCTTCAGAGTAACATGGATGTCTTATTGCTATGGGAACATATGCAAACTATGTGTGTGTCTGAGCAATTTAACATAAAGAAGGTATCCAGGTCACTTACCGAGCACACCAAGCCGGTAGTTCATGGTCACCACAATCACGTTGCCGTAAGCGGCCAGGACGCTGGCATCAAACATGTTTCCGGTGCCTTCCATGTAGGAGCCTCCGTGAATGAACAGCATCACCGGCTTCTTCCTGCGGTCACGGATATCTACACACACACACACACACAAAGAGGAGAAAGAGCAAAAAAAAAAGTCAATAACTGTATTTATGCCTCTCATATTCTCTTTGATCACATATTGTGTTAGACCATAATATACTGAACAAACAGCAAATTGCCTGGCTGGATGAAAATACAGTACTGTATCAGAGACTAAGAACAGCACTATTCCCTGCAGCTGCATGTCAGCTCTTAAAAATGAGCTTGAGGTCATTTAGATTTCAAGGGATGATTTCGGCAACAGGCAATAAGAGACACCACTACAAGAATCTAATCAAGTGTTTCCTGGTGATTATAAGCAATAATGCTAGAAGAAAATCGCCGGGTAGTGTAGCATATTAGAGCTAACCTGTATATCACTGTCTCTGTCTTTATTTCACACTGAGGCCCAGATTGCAAACACTGATGCAATCTCAAGCGCAGCACACAAGAAACTGCATGTGCAATTGATCCCACCTGTGCAAGGTTATTTACTATTTAAAGCACGAAAACGAGGGCAGACTCGGGCAATTAGTTCGGACCGACAATGCACAAACATGAGAGCAAAACAATGTGCACGACAGCTCTTTTGCCGCGAGAGCTCAAAGTGTCAGTGTCAAAGCTCACCCCAAAGAGCTCTCTGCTGCAAAGAAGAGATGTTTTAACATGGCATGAAAAAGGCACTCTGGGACGACACAGCAAACACACCGAAATCAACTGGGCACCACAAGCGCAATTTGCAGGTAAAGCCAAGCCTGCAGGGAGTAAAGCCAATGCCTAGAGAACATTCTGTGTGCAATCAACAGATAATAAAAGGCTACTGGCTCTTAATATGTCATGTCTGCTATGAATTTCCATAATTTCCTCATTTTATTTTGCACCTTGGAACTTGGAACTCACATAAATGGAAATTGCAACTCGCCCTGAGCTGCAGGGACAGCTACATCAACCTATTTCTAGGTCAATTCCCCCATGGGGAATCTCTAGAAAACACTATATGCTATCATTTTGCAGTGTCACAAGCTGTTAGTGGATCCTGCCTTGAGGTGAAAAATATAAAACATCACTGAAAAGTTCCATGTGAAAATGTTATTTCTATCACTGGAAAACATGACAGAAAGTTTAGGTTTAGGGTTGCTTCGGTTAATCCCTCTAGCAAGTACTGTACTCTCATATAAAGGAGTTATTCTCCAATTTTTAGATATATTTTACTTATTATTTTTTTCTTGAAAATGATTGAGTGAAATCACTTTGGAATCATGTTGTAAATATGGATATTTGGGGGGGTTAACGTTCAGGGTTGATGGGCCCTCGTTGGCCTTTGAACCAGTCTCCCAGCTGACTGAGAGCAACGATACTCCTGCCTGCCAGGAGCCTACGGTAGCATATGGCACACAAGACTTAGAGCTGTGGCACAGTGACAGCCTCTGTTGGCTTCTGTGTGTGTGTGTGTGTGTGTGTGTGTGTGTGTGTGTGTGTGTAGGCCTGGGAATATGAGAGAGCAGTAGTGCAGAACAACCACATAAATAACCACTACAGCATCTGTTAGAAAGGAAGAGAGATGGAGGTTGTTTGGCTCCCTTTTAAACCTGCTTTAATATATATTTATGTGTGTGTGTGTGTGTGTGTGTGTGTGTGTGTGTGTGTGTGTGTGTGTGTGTGTGTGTGTGTGAAATACCTTCTGAAACATGCATCAAATGTTTCACATGGAACACACACCCTGAAACACCAGTTATACACTAGGGCAGGACTTCTCAAAGACCGAATGGCAAGTCAATCCGGACCCAGTCCAAACCTTGTGTTAAGAATAAAATACATTATGAAGTGTAACGTTTTCTATTTTGAAATACATACATATAATATTGATCAATAAATTGTTAGTGATAGTGCATATACAGTGTAGCTGGAGATCGTTCACAGCGATCCTGTCCCCAGATGAATGTGGTTTTAACGTGGCTTATTTCCCTATCGTTGACATTGTGGAAAGAGTGCTGTGTGTTGTTTCTGTCGAGTTCATGCAGTAACGTTACACTGGAGAATTTGCTATCAGCTCCTAAATCGCAGATACAAAATGTGTCACGTTTTCTCTAGTACACGATTTCTACAACAAAACATTTTTTTTTTCTTCCTTGGTTTCGTTCTGGCTGAATCAAAAGAGATGGGACGTAAATTAACTGTGACAACGAGTAGCCTACTTGTAAACAGAGTGTGTGTGTGTGTGTGTGTGTGTGTGTGTGTGGGGGGGGGGGGTGATGTGAATGTTATTGTCAAAATTTACAAAGAAAGTAAAACTGAGTATTCAAGAGGAGTGGACAGACAAATATGACAAACATGCCCCAATCCAGCACAAAGCCCATGTGTTTGATTTGCACAGAAACAGGGACTGTGAAGAGTGGTAATGTAAAACGTCATTTTGACACCAACCACCACCAGTTTCAAACAGCAGTATCCAAAGAACAGCAAATGACTGCAGGCAAACAATGCCATTTCTCCCACAAGGCTCGAATGTATTTTGACCATCTTGACTGTTTTGAAGTTGAATATATGTTGCTTAAAGGTCCGCATTTGCTTTTTATTTAAGGTCAGACATTTAACATGAACTCACGTATAACTTTTGAGTAATAAGTTTGAGAACCCCTGCACTAGGGTGTCACACACACATACAATGTATGCTTAATACACAGCGATGACGCTAAAACCGGTGCATAAGCCAGGCAGACGCACACACACTGGGGAGAGAAATTTACAGGCAGCTGCAATGGAGAGTCGCTATGGCAACTGCTTCACTTCGACTTGTTTCTCCCTCTCCTCTCTCTCTCTCACTCTAAGTCTCTCACTCTCCCTACATGAGACACTCTCACGTGGACAAAGTCTCATTCACTGTTGCCGTGGCAACATATTGCTCTTGTGCATCTCTAACCCCGTGATGCCCTTCACCACGTCTCTACCTGAATCTCATTTCATTAGTGGCAGATGACCACATACACACTTCCTATACACACGTCTCTGTATTCTGCATCGGGAGATGAAGACTGACAGCCACTGGCATCTTGGGAGACAGAATGCAGATGCACTGATGTACCCACCCGCACCCACATAAGACACAAACACACACGCCAAGCAGGCTGTCACAGTTGACCTGTAGACTCTGTGTCCATGGATCAGTTACAGGGCGACTCGTTCTGGCACAGTGACAGACAGGACGGAGGCCCTCGGGGGCTACAAGCTTTCCCTCTCTCTCTCTCTCTTCCTGTCTCAGGCTTTCTGTCTCTCTCTGCCTCTGACTTTGTCGCATTTCTACCACAACAAAAGTTTAGCATGCAATGCCCACATATGGGCGGGTGGTTAGGTTCCCACCCTCAGGGTTCACATGTGATCCTCATGTGGGATGCACTCCTTTTAAAGCTTAGAATAAACACCAAGCCACCTAGGCATCTATCATTAATCTCTTAAAAACATGCAAATGTTATGCAGCAAGGTGCTTCAAAAATTAATCAGATCATCAACTCTACTGGGAGAACCTGTAGTGTGTGTATAATATTTCAATAATTTCCTTTTCATGTTCACAACATGTCTATAGAAACAGAACAGGCACTACATGACAACACAATGTCCTGTATACCATGTACTTCACCATGGAGGCACTTTGGGAAATGGGACAGTGTCCAGAATATACATACAAAGCTTCAACAAATCCTGGACATCCTATGCTAGATTGTCAGCAGATGGTACTTCCACACAGACATGCTGCTGTACAGGGAGAGGCTTAATCACAGTAACATGGCAAGGCAGGCACTGATTTGTGTTGTACTACGGTTTACATGTCTAACTAAAGGAACAGCAGAACTATAGCAACAGGTCAGCATAACCAAAAGACATGACTGAGAGGTTTACTCTCACCGTCCTCTATACGATTTATGGTTTTTCAGGAATCTTGTGCTAAATATTTAAACCTGTTTTTGTCTGACCACGGCTACCGCTAGCACGGAGGCATTATGTTTTCAGGTTGTCCGTCCGTCCCATTCTCGTGAACGCAATATCTCCAGAACGCCTCGAGGGAATTTCTTCACATTTGGCACAAACCTCCACTTGGACACAAGGATGAACTGATTAGAATTTGATTGTCAAAGGTCAAAGGTCAAGGTCACTGTGACCTCAAAAAACATTTTTGGCCAAGAAGTTATGACAAAGTTTCACAAAGATGTTTAATGGGATACAAAGTCAACTTCAATTTGTGACATCATAATGTCCTGGAAAAACACCTTTTTTCAACACCATAACTCAGGAGCAGAAGATTGAGACCATATTTCATGGTTGGTTGAACACTGAATTGGTGACACTTTTGACTCAAAGGTCAAAGGTCAATGTGACCTCAATATAGGTTTTTAGCCATGATTAAATGTTAATATACTTTACTCCAATACATGTATCTGACAGCTATAGTTACTAGTTTGTAGACTAAGACTTTCCATACAAAACATTTAACATTAACATTTAACTACTAATCAACACACACTGTTCCACCACGCTAGCACTATGTTAAAGATTCACAGAATGCAAGTACTGTGAAAAGTTGCATTTATGTGATCATGTAACAAATGTATTAATTGACTCTTCTTTGTATAGTGGTCATTTTCTCTGAAAAATGCCCCGTCGTAAAAATAATCCACGTATCAATCCAAGGCAGCGAATACAACCAAAATCTTAAATGCAGTCTGATAGTCAAACAGTGTAATAAATTGTTGAAAACTTTATATCCACAGCCATTACCCACCCAAATGGAGGATAGGCTACAATTTCAAAAATCACTCAGAAAGGGGCCAAGTGCAATTTGCTGATAATACTGACACATATATAATACTGAAAAGTTTCCTATTTTTTTAATACTTTTTATCTTCCATTTATTTTATTTTCCATCCACTACTAACAAAAATTACATGTTGGATAATCGTGATTAACAGCTAGTGGCGCTTGTTCTACAGTGGCCATTAAACCATTGCAGAAGAAGAGGGTGCAAAGAGATGACGTAATTAAAAGAGCGCAAGTCAAATCTCAAACGGTGGGAAACGATGTGGAGAACTTGATGGAAATATGGCATCTATGTTTGTTTCATGTATTCATTTGAGGAAGGTTACAGTCTGTTTTTGTCCACCGCCAGTGGAGCGGAAGCTTCATGTACATCATGATTAACTCACCATGTCTGTTTCCATTGCAATTTGCTGCTCAGCCAAGCGTAAAAACTTTTTTAAAATATTTACTTTTTTTAATTTTCAGCGATTCCACTCAGGGTTTTTAATGCAGAAATTGAAAATGCGCATGGAAAATCACTTACTGTTTGTAATTGTATCTAATTGCCACTTGATTTTTAGTGTTACAGTGTTAAGTCACTGCCACTGGCCACCACTGCTGCTGCTTCACATTAAAAGCCATTTATGTGAGTTTTTTTTCCATTGGCATTACAACGTTTACTTAAGTAAAGATCAGAATACTCCCACCACTGCTGCTAGTAAACTCTGTACAAATATATACGTGAATTACTACTGACAAGAAACACTTAATAGCTGACAGTCAGGCTCTGATCCTTTCTCACTCAGAATTATAACGGCACCTCAGCAACAGCAAACACTTAAGACAAAGAAGAAACAATGATTAACTAAAAACCAGAATTCAAAAGGTGAACAAAATCAAATAACCGAACAATGCCAGTGAAAACACAGCAAACACAAACAACACCAGAGACAAAGCAAGATGGCAGAGAGCAGCTGAGGGCTGGTACCCCGAGGGGCTTAGCACGGCTGCTGATCCTTTCAAGCAGAACGGAGACAATGAGACGATTAGGCCTAAACTTGTGTTGAGTGTTCCAGTTTAGCACACCACCCACCGTTGCCCTCAGAGACGCCACCCTCTGGTCTCCTGATGAGACGCGGGGCCTTCGTCTCCACTGCATTATCTACTGACTGATTAGTCATGGGGATGGAGCGTGGTCTGCCGCGCTGTGTACGTCACTGCCGGGTGTTGATTTTATGAGAATTGATGTTTGCTGCCAGTAAACACTGACAGATCCAGCAGAGAGGGAGAGGAAAGATTGATAAGTACTTAAGTGGTACAGCTGAACTTCAGGGTGTAACTGAAGGGATAACAGATGAAAAGCCTTAGATTGTAAAATCTACATTCATATTTTTCTTGTTGATTTATTTTGTAACAGCTGAGGGTAAACCAAGGATTAACCTCAACCACATCCTGTCTAACTTGGCTTTCCTAGGAGCTACAACAGCAGAGAGACGCGTGAAGGCTCAGTGTTGAGGACACAGTGTTTAGAAAGCATATATTACTTAACAGAGCAGAGAGCGCAGCAGCCTGCTGAGATATCATCTTTCCATACGTTAAACTGAGCATGGAGAGATGGAAGCGTTGGGCCCTCTCCTTACAGAGAGCCATAATTAAAAAGATATTGAATCACGTTGGGGTGAAATGACAATTAAAAAGGGAATAAAGCAGCACACAGAATTTTTCTCCAAATTAGAATTTTCATTTCTCCCATATAGACCTGACTTAGTCTTTTTCCACCGTTTCTATTTTCATTAGTATGGATAGGCCAGCGAGTGTGTGTGCACAAGCACATGTGGGTGTGAGGTGGAGATAAATATTGACCTTTTACGCTGGGGTTCCAAGCTGTAATAATAGGGAAATTGCTCACAGCAAATGATGAACTGTCATCTGTGTGCAAATACACAGAGGCTCCTTTGTACTAGTGGTCCAATTAACAGAAAGGTTACATAGTGGTGAAAATATTGTAACGGTGTAATGGACGGAATACATTTGTGCATATTTTTGTATTTCTGAGACCTGTAATTTTAGTCATGATGGATTGGAATTAATACGAACAGCTTTTCTTCTATGTGCAAGTCAAGTTGTTTAAGAAACACTTGGATGTACATCCCCAAATTATGTGGCTAAATATATTCTGGAATGAGGCTTTACTCTAAATATGTACACACATATCCTCCTCATTAAGAAAACATTTATTGAAAAACTGATGCTTGAGACCAAAAGCAAGCTACAACTGCCCTGATGTGAATCTTATCTGCTGAATATTCAGAAGGAAAAGTCTCAGAAGAGTTTCCTTTGTACATAAAAAACATGTTTTTTACATTTTTGATGCGCCAGAACTACAGATCTGGTTTGCACTGAAGTGTGCAAAAACATACAGTAAGACACACAACTGCATTTTCTTACTTTATATTTAGATTATCTGTCAAATATTAGTAATTGGTCTGTATGGATGTCAGCTTGAAGGTAGTTTAGTGAGTGATTTTAATCAAAAATAAAGCCAGTAGTCACCAAGGATCTCATACTGCAAACAGGGTGAATATGACTGTACTGTCATCTGTGTGGCTCTGTCTCAAATGTGTGTGTACATGGGTCAGTAGGAGGTCAGTGGCAGGCTGATGTGATAGAGGGCTGGAGGTGGAGACAGACACGGGGTGATGAATGGGATGTGATGAGATGCACAGCAGCAGAGCTGGCCTATAGGCCACCGAGCAGGGCTAAGGCTTAATCGTTAGAGCACAATGGATCAAGCCAAAGGCCATGCTGATTGCATCTGGGACATGTGTGTGTGTCCATGCACCATTATTATAATACTTGTGAGAACCAGTTGGACTTCTGGATACGGGGAATGAGCTTTTTCATAGAAAGTAAAGGCATTTCACTAAGGCCTAACTTTTTTTTGGCTGAGGCATTTCCTTAGAAACATCCATGGCAAGAGTGAAATTACAATATGTGTGTTTTTGCATGTTTTTACTCATGAACAACACTCATTAACACAGAGATTGATGAATGTGTCTTTCCTGTTGTAACTTCCATGCAGCCAGGTTCCATCTAACATCAATACAAAATGGAAATCAACTAGCAGAGACGTGAAACTTGCTTCAGAAAGGTCAGTCATCACAGTAGACATCATGTCACTTCTATTCATTCATCCTATTTATTTATTTTTTGTCAAATTTACATTATTGCAGCATTGAGACGTAGTTAATACCGGGTCCTGGTTTAAAATCTCTTCCCTGATGGTGAATTCAAGTGCTCACGGAAAGCTTTGACACTCAAGACTTGAGAGTCAGCTGCTAGATAGTATTGCATTTGCAAAATATGTTTTCAGAAAATCAAACCCAGCAGACAAACAAAAGAATCAAACAAGAAAATATCCTGTAGAATAATGTGAATTATTCTTGCATTCAACGGTGACAGCTTGGCAGCTGACTCTCAAGTGTTAGTCCCAGTGTGCTGTGAGCCTCTTAACACCCTGAGTAAAGTTTGCAGAATTATAAGAAGATAATTAACAAGTATATTGCCTCGTAAAAAGATTATTGCAATTTTTGCTCGCATCAAGCACTATCAGAACCCTACAAAACCTGTTTTAACACATCATTTGACACTATTAGAGCCTGATGTACCACTTAATGCATTTTGTCCACTGCTTCCCACTTTGTGCATGGACATATGGTATGTGCTAGCCTGTCATAATCATATTAGGTGGAATAGATACATGCACTGACAGAAAAGCTTTGCCCAGTGTGTTTGCTTATAGATATTCAGGGGACATATAGTACCTGTACAGTACAGCCAATTGAATAGTGAAGGTGATAGATTTTACCTAACTTAAAAGTATTACATTAAATTAAATTTGAGTTTGTTGATGGCATTGACACAGTTACATATGTGTGACCAAGGGGCTAATGCAAACCAATGACAAGGGCTTTGTGTGCATGTGGTACATCTGTGTTAAAATCTTGAATACCTAGTTTGCCATGCATTGTGTGAGTCACAAATGTTTGTTATTCTGCAAAAGTCACAAAAAAAAAATGATTCTGAGTCTAATTTCATGATGTTCATCAATTAAAAGAAATAAATAAAAATCATAGATAAGCTAAAAGCTCCACTACCTCTCCACTGGTCGGTGCACAGACTGAGGAAATACACACATACACACACAAAGTCAGCGCACCCCAAGTGCTGCTCCTGTTGCCTCTGTTCTCTCTGTCTGCTTGAGCTTATAACACTGGGGCTGTGGGGACCGGCATGGAGCTTGGATGGATCCTAGCTGCTGTGCTGTTTGTACTCTGTCTACACCAACTTCACTGCCTGTGACAGCGAGCAAACACCCACCTCAGAGCTCAATATGCTTCCAACGATCAGAGCAGCAACCCCTCCAGCCCAAAAATAAGCAAACAGCTCCTGTTCAAAGGTATCAGATATGTCTACAGTATCTATTTAGTGCTGTATAGCAATGATCTATTAAATACATAAATATTGCTCAAAATGATTTTTGTATAGGTTTAATGTCTAGAAAGCACATTTCCAAACCCAGAAAAGAAGTCAACACACATAAAAACAGAGACAAAAATCTTTCTCAAGCAATTAGATGCAGCGAGCTAGTTATTATTGTGGTTGTTGCAGTGTGCCGAGCATCTGCACCCTTTACTCCTTTGTATTTTGAGCTCAGCACCTCCTGTGACTACTTTCCCTTGCCCAAATCAGACAGCAATGCTTCTTCTTTCCCTCAGCAGATTAAGTGTGGGCGAGGTAAAAAGGAGCAGAGCGAGGGAGAGAAAAAAGACGAGCAGGGACCAGTGGGAATAAGAATAGCCGCCCTGGCCTGTCTTACAACAACATGCTCTTATTAGACTCAATAACATCTCCAAAAACACGAGTACTCCTCTCTAATTTTCCCTCCATCTATCGCTCTCTCTTTTTTCTCTCTCCACTCCCACAACACCTCTTTGCCTCTCACTCTTGCCACCAGCAAGTGCTCTCTCCTCTTCCTTTCACTTCCTGTTGCTCTCAATCCATATCATATTCTTTATCTTTCACTCTTCACACCCGTCCTCCAGCAGCCGCCACCCTGGCCTCTCTCATCTTCTCCAATTGTTTGTTTTCTGATCTCCATTTTCTTTGTGATAACCCCCTGTCTTTTCATCTCTCGCTCTTTCTCCCTCTGCCTTAATCTAGCACTGGCTAGCCTCTTGCTGTGAGAGTCCGTTTGTAACCTCTCTCATACCTCGGCTACAAGCCCAGCTTGTTTTTTATTCCAATTGCACTGAGTAGTCTTCCTTTTGTCTTTCTGCATTTCTCTCTCTCTCTCTCTATTTGTCTTCCTCTATCTTTCTTTCATCTCTCTGTCATAGGATATTGTAGTGCTTCTACTTTTAAATTATATCTCTCACGCCCTCCTCTCTCCCATCTGTGTTATAAATAATGGTTGGATTAGGCTGACTTTTTGTTTTGCCCACTATTAGGGAGCGGATCAATTCCACAAATTGAGTGGATGGGGAAGCGAATACACACACACACACACACACACACACACTTAGGCACACAGCCCCTCTGTCCTCCAAAATGCCACAGTGACAAAGACTACACAAACACAGGCATTGTCCTTGCTTTCCCACTGCTGCCTCTCTCTTTCCCCCTCATAACAGTCTTCTTCTCTTCCACATCCCTTTCTCTCAGCCTTAAGCCTTTTGGACTTCAGCTGACCCCTCTCCTCTTTCTCTTCCTTCCTCTCCTTTCCTTCCCCTTTTCTTTTCTTTATCTTCACATTCTTTATGCTTGAATGTAACAAAATACCCTATTTTTTAGTGTTTGTCCGTAGGTTTATGTGCATTTTGAGATAACAAACTCTTTAACAATTACTGCGTCTCATTTGAAATACCATGAAAACACAATTAGCAAAACACTTAACACCACACAATTGCTCATAAAAAGATAAACACAATTTATCAAAAATCACTACTCATAGTGCCACTATGGTCCACTTAACACCACATTTTTAAAAATGGTATTACAGTTGGTGCATTTGTTACCATTTTGTGACACAGCTTTTGCCTTAAAATATATCCCAACCTTATTTCTTGAAACTATCTTAACTCCACATTGCTTAAAACTATCCAAGCTCCTTATTGCATGAAAACCGTCCTCACTTCTAGATACTTAAAGACTATTCTTACACCTTTTTGCTTAATACTAACTCCTTATTGCTTAAAGACTATTCTTACTCCTTATTTCTTAAACATTATCCTAACTCTTGTATATCTAGCCTTTTGTTGTGTGTGTAAACTATTTCCCTCTACCATGTTTCCTTTTTCCTTGCAAGAATATAAAGAGGAAATACTAAAAAATTTTAACAGTTCTTACATCCACAAGACGGTTAATTGTGTTAGGGCTTGAGTTCAGGGTTACATTTAAAATGAGCATTAGGATCTGGTTTGAGTATTGCAGTGAGGGTTTGGAGTTAAGATTTTAAGACATTTTTCTCTATATATCTGGTACAATACTGAAGGTAGAAACGGTTTAACTCTATTGTGCTGAATTACTTGTATCACCAATAGAGCACAGCAATATGGATTTTTATGTACTGCATATACTGCAGGTTATTACTTTAAGGAACAAGTGTAAGGATTGAATGTCAATGGAAGGCTCTCAAGCAATCATATATAATCATCAGATATAAATGGCCATGCATTTCTTCCCTTTGTATTTGCACATTTGTGTATGTCCATGAATAAAATGTAATCAACCCCCGCTCTGACGCTGCTCCTCATCTAC
Source organism: Macquaria australasica (assembly GCA_005408345.1). NCBI lineage: Eukaryota > Metazoa > Chordata > Actinopteri > Centrarchiformes > Percichthyidae > Macquaria > Macquaria australasica. Next base: position 1,312,085 of record SEMN01000029.1, on the reverse strand, counting down.
CTCCTCATCCGTCCTCGTGCAACCTCTCATTATCCCCAATCCACCTCCCTCCTTCCCTCTCTCGGCCCTCGCCACTTCCCTCTCTCCTATAACGATCTGGCCATTACTGGGGCTGCCGCTCCAGCCCTGGTTTCACGGGGTGTCTGGGGTCTAATTGGGACTGAATGAGTGTGAGTGTGTGTTGCTGTGAGGCCTCATTGACACAGGCTGGGATCCAGAGGCATCCCCCCCATATAGAGAAGTACTCTGAGTGAGGCTTCACATACAAACACTCATAATCAAGCATATTACACCCACATTTAACACATTTCAACATACATACAGTACTTGGAAAAAAGTGTTATACAAATGCAATTACATGAATGTTTGATTTGTTTTGGGGGGGAGGTGGTCTATTCTGAAACTTTACTTTTACTTTTGAGTAAACTTAAAGTTTTAAGTTGTTTTAATTAAAAAATATGTTTTCTATTCAAAATTGTACATGCTTGCCCCCACCCCCCATAACTACAGCAATATGTACAATTGAGTGTGACTGAAACCTTGATGACATGTGGTTTCACAAGAAAAGACTGCATCATCACATCATGTGAAACAAATTCCTCAGTTATTCCGCCTTTTCTATTCAAACAACACAGGAATGCCATTTGATTCCAGTGACTATTAGAGTACTTCATTTGCAGAGCAACTATATCTGTACGCACTGGATTGCCCATTTGCGAGATATGTGAGATGACTGATCTCACTTTATATCTGTGTATTACCTTGAACATGTTTTTAGCTTTTAAATTGTGTGTGAGTTTGGCAAGTCTTTGTCAATTGCACATCTTTCTAATGAATGTGTTGGATTATGCTTAGAGCAATAGTGATGGCCTGTGTGGTTTTAATGTAGATTTTTTAGTGGTTTTCTAGTTTAGCTTCTTTCTACTGTTATTCTGACACTTTTGGTCTGGGTAGTTTTAATGTAGGTTTTCTGGTTTTTATATCTGTTTTGTTACATCACCTTTGCAACAAATCCTTCTATCTAAACGACAGAATAGGTAGTTTTCCAAATGAAACCCAAAACAACATATATAGGCATACCAGACCTTTGTCGTCATGGTAACAATAATAAACACGTGGTTAACGTTGTGAAATGGTCACAGTTTAGGTGGGTTTAGGCACCAAAACTACTTGGTTAGCTTTAGAAACAGATCATGGTTTGGTTAAAATAAGTACGTTAGTTAAGTTAAAATAAGTTGAGTTTTGGTTTCACATGGGACACGAACAGTGGTCTCCTGGGTAAAAGTCCTGTGTTGTTTGACCCATCCACAAACTTTGTCTCTCTTTATAGGTCGCTGCCTAACAACAAGCGTAAATACGGGTTGTAATAAGCTGCTTGCACAGATGACCTATGGTCATATTTTTGGGGAGGGCAGTCTCCACCTTTGTTATGTGTAATGTACAGTAAATGTGTCTAACTGCAGTTAATATGCACAGTAATACTCCTCACCTTGGAGGTAGCTCCATTTTAGCATTCTGGTATAGGGGACTGCAGATGAAAATTAGTTAGTCTTGGCTATTTCGGGCACATTTACATTCAAAATGTAACTGAAAAATGTATAAACAGGTAAATAAAAATGCAAATTATATTCAGTGTTCTGCACGTTTGCATAGTTGTACCTTAATTTGTTGTGATTAATTGTTTGTCATGGTCCACAAACGACTCTTGTGTGGACTTGTGTGTTTTGTCTTGTTTCCTGTTTTATTTTGAAATACCTGTTCTTGTTTCTTTGTGTCTGATTTACTTCCCGTCATTGTTCCGTTTCCCTCCAGTTGGATTGTGTTCACCTGTGTCTTGTGCTCACCTGTTTCTGTTTCCCTCGTTTACTTTCCTCTACATATACCGGTCCTCTCCCTTTGTTCCTTGTCGTGTCATTGATGTTGCTGATGTGGATATTCCTGAGATTTGATTGTGATGTTCCTGATGTTCCCAAGTTTGATGTGTTGGATGTTCTCCTCGTGTCATGCTCCTGGTGATTCCCTGTGTGTCTGTTCCTGAGTTTGTGTGAGTTTTGTGGTAATAAATAAATCCTTGGACTTATTCTGCATCTCGGTCTGCATTTGGGTCCTTCCCCTGTTGCCTAGATGGCCTGTCGCGGCAGAGCTGCCTCGCAGGCCTTTCTTGACATTGTTCATGTTAGTTAGTGCTTTAAGAGTTTAAGAAACAGCTTGTTTTTCTTTTACTAATACACACAAGCACAGACACTTTTTATGTGTATTGATATTTATAGAACTGCAGAGTATATTACCCTGTGGATGTAATGTATTCTTTTTCTGTTTGCCAATGTATGAGCTCCAGAAGGAGGAGCAGAGAAACAATAAATTGGGTGTCGAGAGTCTCCGCTGTCGTCTCCATTCAGACACCAGCGTTCCCATTAAGTAATGCTGGCAGGTCTGCCACTACCCAGCGCTCTCCATCTTATACATAACAATACCTCCTTAATTGGAATGCCACTCCGACAGTTACAATACAATCCAGGTGGAAACGCACAAACACGGTGAGTACAGAGTGAGAACAACACGCCCTGGAAAAAGCAGTGGCTAGTAAAAGTGAGTGGAACTTTTAACCAAACAACCTTGCTCAACATGTGTGTGTACAATCAGAGAAATCATTCATCTTTCCTGCTGTGTATGTCAGTGCAGTATGTGAGCGTGCATTTCCTCAGCCGGCGTGCAGTTTGAGCTGTGATCTCTGGGATCTGCCATGCAGCGGCATTGCCAAGAGCCTGGCTTCGTTTCACCACAGGGTGTGTGTGTGTGTGTGTTGATGTGAACGTGCGTGTGCAGTCGCTCATCTGTAATCAAACACTTTTACATGCGTGGAGATCTTCCTGCCTGTGCTCCATGTCACCCCGGGGGGGGATGTGGATTATCAGCAGCCATTTATCTCGCCTTGTCTGTCCTGACAGTTAATCTGATGGTGGAGTAGCAAATTCTACTTCTGTTACAGAGCTGTCAGACTTTCATCTCTGATTGGTTTTTGAAACTTAGATTCACCACACCCACATTTTCCTTGTATCCACACAACTAAACTAAAAAAGACTGTTGGCAAACATCAACATCTTGGTTTTTAAAATAGTTTTGGAACAGGACTGATGGAAGTGAACCACCCGTAGTCCCACTTGATCACATCCGTCTCCTGTGATGATCCAGAATCCAAAATTAACTTTTTGGCTCCCCATCCACAAACTAGTAAATAAATGTACCTGCCAAGAATATTTCCACTGACTTAACTATTTATACTGTTTGTATACATCACATCACTACATCAAACTCCATCAGTACCTGTTTTCAATATATTTGAGAATGGCATCATAAATTAGGCTCTTTTTTTTACTCATCAATTAATGTTGGTTTAGTTAACATTCATGCGGCAGAGAAACATCATTTTACATGTTATCTTTCCCTAACCTTAACCAAGTGCTGTGAGTGCCTAAACATAACCTTAAACACACGCTTTAGTTGCAACAAGTACTCCAACATAAATGACAGAATAGGCTGTTTGTCCATGACTACCAAAAGGCAATATATACAGTCTGGTCCATAAGTATTTGGACAGTGACACAGTTTTTGTAATTTTGCCTCTATACACCATCACAATGGATTTGAAACGAAGCAATCAAGATGTGATTGAAGTGTAGACTTTCAGCTTTAATTCAAGGGGTTTAACAAAAACATCAACTGTTTAGGAATTACAACCATTTTTAAACATAGTCCCTCCATTTTCAGAGGCTCAAAAGTAATTGGACAAATTAATATAATTATAAATATAAGGATTATTTTTAATACTTGGTTGAAAATCCTATGCAGTCAATGACTGCCTGACGTCTGGAACCCATGGACATCACCAAATGCTGAGTGTCCTCCTTTGAGATGCTTTGCCAGGCTTTTACTGCAGCCGCCTTCAGTTGCTGCTTGTTTGTGGGTCTTTCTGCCTTCAGTTTTGTCTTCAGTATGTGAAAAGCATGCTCAATTGGGTTGAGGTCAGGTGACTGACTTGGCCATTGAAGAATATTCCATTTCTTTGCCTTGAGAAGCTCTTGGGTTGCTTTCGCAGTATGTTTAGGGTCATTATCCATCTGTACGGTGAAGCACCGTCCTATCAGTTTTGCAGTATTTGGCTCAATCTGAGCAGATAGTATAGTCCTACACACTTCAGAATTCATCCTGCTACTTCCATCAGCAGTCACATCATCCATAAACACCAGTGACCCAGTTCCACTGGCAGCCATACATGCCCATGCCATAACTCCACCATGTTTGACAGATGATGTGGTATGCTTTGGATCATGAGCCGTTCCTTTCTTTCTCTATACTCTTCTCTTCTCATCATTCTGGTACAAGTTAATCTTGGTTTCATCTGTCCAAAGAATCTTGTTCCAGAATTGTCCAGGCTTTTTTAGATGTTTTCTAGCAAAGTCTAATCTGGCCTTTCTGTTCTTGAGTGTTACCAGTGGTTTGCACCTTGTGGTAAACCCTCTGTATTTACATTCATGAAGGTGTCTCTTGATCGTAGACTTTGACAATTATACGCCTACCTCCTCGAGAGTGTTCTTGACTTTGTTAGATGTTGTGAAGGGGTTTTTCTTCACCAAGGAAATAATTCTGCGATCATCCACTAGTTGTCTTCCGTGGTCTTCCAGGCCTTTTGGTGTTGCTGAGCTCTCCAGTGCATTCTTTCTTTTTAAGAATGTACCAAATTGTTGATTTGGCCACTCCTAAGGTTTCTGCCATCTGTCCGATAGGTTTGTTTTGTTTTTTCAGCCTAATGATGGCCTCCTTCACTTGCATCGACACCTCTTTAGACCGTATATTGAGACTTCCCATGAACAGCTACCAAATGCAAGTTCAACAGTTGGAATCAACTCCAGACCTTTTATCTGCTTAATTTGTCATGAAATAATGAAGGGACAGGCCACACCTGACCATGAAACTGCTTGCCAGTCACTTGTCCAATTACTTTTGAGCCTCTGAAAATGGAGGGACTATGTATAACAATGGCTGTAATTCCTAAACGGTTGATATTGTTACTTTTGTTAAACCCCTTGAATTAAAGCTGAAAGTCTACACTTCAATTACATCTTGACTGCTTCATTTCAAATCCATTGTGATGGTGTATAGAGGCAAAATTACAAAAACTGTGTCACTGTCCAAATACTTATGGACCAGACTGTAGGTGTACCGGACCTTCATTGTCATGGAAACAATAATAAACACGTGGTTAACGTTGTGAAACGGTCGCAGTTTGTTTCTCATTATGTTTCTCTCTAAACATATATACTGTTGCAAATTAGTAGTATATAAACATAATTTCTAGGAGACATAGTTTCAAATATGCTATTTAAAAAGCAAACAGCCAATGCTGCAGTTCACCATATTTTATAAAACCACAAATCACAAATCAGACCTTGTGCAGAGCTGAAACAAACTAAAACAATATGTATAGTTTGAAACAATATATTCAAATGCTTTTAATTCACACTGTAATTTGTTCTTCTGGAATAAAAGAAAGGTGTACTTTATTTTAGAATAAAACCTTCAAATAAATGCCACAGATTTCTTTAGTCATATTCCAAAGCTTAATTTCCAGCCCTCCACTGCAGTGGGTAAATTGCAAAACAACTCTTCATCAGCTCATGTTCTGAGATGGCAGCATGGGGTGAAACAGGGTCATTATTAAGAAGTGACTAAAGAAGCTGGGCATGTGCCTATAGCTGCATCCCACTCTCAAGCCTCCCCCATCAAACACTGTACCACCACCTCTTCATCCATCAACCCTAGGGGCAAATATTCTCTCCACAATGTTTGCAAGCATATTTCCAACCAGCATTATGGACATTAAAGTACTGAAGTAGGCAGAACTACACAGTACTTGTATAATTGTTGGTACTTCTCCCATTTCACGATGTGAATGAGTTACATATTTAAATGCTCACTTGCTTCTTTCATATGCAGTATGCTTGAATGTACATTTTAGCTTTCAAAACTATGCATCATCCAATATAATTCTGCAGTTCTTCACTAATATTACTGATGTCACTATTGCCTTCTGGGAGGTCTTCTCTGCAATACAATTCCAAACTTCATTTGTTTCAGTGAGCACTTTAAAGTTTATTGATTTGGATTAAATAGACCCATAATAGCTCTTGGCTAGCTCAAAGCCAGCGTTGGGGTATTCACTGAGTTCCAGGAGTGGATGAGGAGCTGAGCCAGCCTTCACTGTTGCTTCCCTCAGTCCCTTATAGCCATTACACATGGCAATAAACCCAGCCAAGTGCAAAACAAAAAAACAGTGTTGAGCTTTTTCCCAAGCGCTAAGCTAGCCGACGGGCGACACGGCGCCAAATAGCTCTCTCTTTCCCCGTCTCTTTCTTACTCGCCCGCCGTCCCGCTCTATCTCCCGGTACCTTCTGATCCTTTTCATCTCCACCTTTCCCTCAGCCTCCCATCTTTCACTCCTCTTCATTTTCTTTGTCCTGTCAAAGGGTTTCAAGCTCAATAAAATACTATCTGTCAGCGTGCGAAGGAGTAGGTGTATTCGACACGATATTGACACAACCTTGACACGACGTGGGCCGAGCGTTGAGGTAATGGGGAGGCAGGGAGCTTCAGCAGCAAATAATCGACAGGCCCACCGAGAGACGGAGTGATAGAAAGAGACGAGAGATTGAGTCTCTGTAGTAATGTTGAAATAAAGTTGGTTTGACAGTACTGTTGATCCTTTCCTGCAGAAGATTGCATTCTGTTCGGTGCTGGGCTCTTTTGTACTGTGCCGAGCCGTACTGTGCTATTTTATTCTTTGTCAAGCTAGTGTGTGTGGTTTTCCACACCAGGCTGTCCTGTTTAGTTGTTTTATTTTGCATTTTCACACAGTGAGCTGTTCAGTTCTGCTCCTTACTGTTTTTTCCTTCCATTCTCTTTTCATCATGTGTGGATATGTTGCTCAATCTTGTCCCCGTGCTACCTCATTCCATAAAGAAATCCTCTTATAAAGTCATTTGTACTCAGCATGTAAGAATGTAAAAATGGTGAAATGAATAATAGAATGGATGTCCGCCACCACATTTCTCATTGCTGATTGCTCACAACCTCCTTGTCCTTTTGTATTTCACAATTCAGAGATTTGGCGGTTAGAATGTGTATTGTACAGTACATTGGATATTACACTGTGTCCATGGGGAAAAGCCTACAGGAAATAGAGCGATTTAGCAGGAGAGCATCTCCCTGGCTGCTCCTAATTATATGAAAAAGATTAAACGTGACAAGTCTCCGTCCTTGCATGGCGCTATTTTCCAAAATGAGGGATTGTGAGCGAGTACTGTAATAGGGGGAAGTGTTTTAGAGCGAATGTGTATGTCATGTGAGAGCACGAACAGAGAAGCCGATATGGAGAGATGCTGCATTGCCCACAGGCCAGCATCTGCTAGCAGAGTTATAACCACAGTGGAAACACCACATAATACAGAGAGACAGAGAGAGGAGGAGGACGAGGAGGAGAAGGGGGAGGAGGAGGAGGGGAGAGTAACAGGCAAAAAGAGGAGGAAATTGAGAAAAATATGTTGATGCAGACAAAAACAGTGGAGACAAAAGCTTGATTCTGTCTCACGTAGACAACGACAAACTCTTATTTTTCCTCCACACAATCTAACATCTTGCCGTCCAGGGGAGAGCCTCGTGAATGTGTTATTTTGTTTCTTGCTGAAGTGTCTCTGTGATGAAGCCACTCCGGCTCTCTGACGTCTTTCATCTAGCTCGCCATCAACAAACACAAAGCATCGAGATGCGGCTTCCTCTGGTGCTGCCATCACTCTAACTAATGCTCTTTTTGTCCATTTTTCTTGTCTTTCACTCTTCAGACTTAATAAAGTAAAAAATAATCTCTGGCAGCCAAGAATATACATTTTTCTTGGGAATACTGTATGACATCCAAGTCATTATCAGCTGTTATGCGGCACATTCAATTAAAAGACATTAATTAAAAGCTCATTCAATAAACTGTGATCACTCATCAGGCCAGTGGAAAAAACGCTTTTCGCAGGGCCAGTGTTACAGGCAGTTAATCAAAAGCCTGTTTGATACAGAGCCATTGTTTTGCTTTGAGAATACAGTGGTCAGCAGGGACAGTAACTTTTACAGATAAAGTTTAACAAGCGTTTGGTGCTTGGTCTCTATTAATTTCAGACCCTGCATGCTGTGTAGTTAAGCATTCTGCAAAGTTGAGGCATATGCTGTTTACAATATCCTGGATGAGATAAATAATTTCCTAATTATGAGAAACACAAGCATGAATGCTAACAATGAATCCTGGTCATTGTTGTTTTATTTATCTATAATAATTTTGGTCACTAGTGTTTGTGTATAGAGTGATATTTAAAAGCACGATACAAGCATAGAACCTCTAGAATAATAAAGAACATTCCTCACTCGTTTTATGACTGTATATCATATCATCAAACTATACTACTGTATATTCTCCTGTGTGCAGATCAAAATGAATTATTATGTACTAATATAATATAAAATACACAACTAAGTCCTAGCAATTCATTTTTGGAGGTCAAAATTGCACAACTTCATAACACAAGTTACGCAAATATTCAGTATTAAAAACACTGGCAAAATAATGCAGGTTTAAAACACAATTGTGGAATAAGTACATCTGCAATCAAAGCTATCTGCCTTTTTTTGGACTACATACATTTGACGTATATTCTTTGAATTTGAGTTTGAGTTTAAAAATAAAAACTCTACATTTTGTTTTCTGTTTTTTTGCTGATAACTGAAAATGTAGGCCTACCGTGATGTAAACAAACCTTTAAAGCTGCACCGATCAATATCTTTTATATAAACAATAGGTCAAATGATCATGTGCAATGTGAATGGTGTGGCTGATAGAAACAAACCCACAGCTGATTATCACTTGGCTTTGCATTTCCCCTCAGATCTACAGAGCGTTTATTGTCTTTAAGGTGATGATATGCAAGCGTTCTGCTGCCTCCAAGAGGCCAAACATCAATTCATGCAGCTTTAACGGCATCAGAAAACATAAATGTCTTATATTTTGTTGTTGTCTAGTGCTAGCTCAACTACTAGAAGGATCTGTCAATCAATTTGAGATTCATATCAGGTTCTAATCTTAGGTTTTGATTTTTGGTGGTGGGAGACCCTGTTGTTTATATTTGGATTAAGGACTGTCCCTTTAACAAACCAAAAAGGAGCTACTATTTAACAATAATTACCTGATGTGTGTTATCTATGGGTAATACATAAGGAAAGGTTTCTCCTATGTTACATTATTGCAAAACATTTAATTTCCTTGTGTATAGGAAATTACAACTAAGCTTGAAATTCATTACAGATTTACAGATTTCTGTATAAAGAAAGTGCAAGTAACTGCATGCAACAATGCAGCTGGCCCAAATAAAAAGTCAGTATTCTGTAGCCTTGATAGCATATTCTCCTTAATTTGTATTACACACACAAAAAGCTCCATCCACAACTTTATACCCTGCTAATTCAGTTCATGTGTTAGCGGCAAGCATTAAGCCCTGTAAAATAAAAATATAAAACCAATTGATTCTATAACCCCTGCAGTCTGGGGATGTAACAGCATTAGTACTTTATTATCAGAAATTAAGTATTGGCTAACAGTTTCAGTGAAGGTAAATCTAAGCCTTTAACTGCATTGTTTGATTAATGACACCCAATATTATACTGTAATTAAATACCCAGTTGGATGGTTCATATTCTTATCATCACTAGTCATGAAGAAAATTGACTGCATTATTGCAAAAAGCCAAAGCTACATAATTGACATGCTTAATGTTTGGAAAATTAGTGACATTTTGCCACGAAAGATGATAAACATTTCAATCAGGTATTAGACTGGATAATGAATGAAATCATCTTTACAATAATAAAAGTAGCAGTTACTGTAACAGCACAGTAACAAAATTTGTTTTCTCCCTCTGTCTTTTTTCCTTGTTTCTTTATTTTTTGTTTCTAAGACGAAGTGGCCAGGGAAAAGATCAGTGTACATCATCTAGAGGTTCTGCTGTAATTTGTTGGTGGCTGATCTCAATGGCAAAAAATCAAGGAGTTCTACATTTTACGGAGCTAACACATGAGAAGTCTAAAGTGATTGCCTGCAGATTGCAAATCATCAGAATCTAATGAAGTACTGCATAGTGCTTGCCTTTCAAATACTAACCACCTGTAGCTCTCTTCAATCTCCCCTTTTCCTCTTTTTAGAATAAAAATAATGAAGCAGTGGAGAGTTGAAGAGATGGCAGTTGATTGAATCCCCCCACTGTGCTGTGTATGTGAATGTAATTTTAATATATTTAAAAGATATGCAATTTATTTGATTGTTTTCTGACAGAATGTTAAACATTGTTTCAGAATTAGAATGAATAATAATGTCTTATGAAGGTACTCATTTATGATTACACTTTTTATGTACACCTTATTTTTACACCTTATAGCCAGTGTTGGGCAGTAATTAGGGCTGCAACTAACAATTATTTTCATTATCGATTAATCTGCCGATTATTTTCATGATCGTTTAGTCAATAAAATGTCAAAAAAATGTGAAAAAAGCTCATCACAATCTCCCGGAGCCCAAACTGACATCTTCAGATTGCTTCTTTTGTCCAATCAACAGTCCAAAACCCAAAGACTCTTCATTTACTGTTATAAATCACAAAGAAAAGCAGCAAATCCTCACATTTAAGAAGCTGGAGCCAACAAATGTTTGACACTTTTGCTTGAAGAATGACTGAAACGATTAATCGATCATCAAAATAGTTGGCAATTAATTTTCTTGCAATAGACTAACCAATTAATCGACTAATCAGTGCAGCTTAAGCCATAATGCATTACTTAGTAACGCATTACAGTAATGCGATTACTTTTTTTCAGTATCAAGTAGTGTAAGGGATAGCAAATTTGAAATTCAGTAATTACATTATGTACAGTTACTAATCCCAGTAATGTGCTGTTCCTTTGACATTTTGGGGTCGGCTTGTCTTAGTGGGAGTTAGATGTAGAGTTAATATTAGTTTGGTCTCTGTGTGTTCAGTTGATGTGCTAACTTGGCACAGGGGCTTGAGGTGGGGGGATGGCGGTTAGCCTCTACCAAAAATTCCAAAGTTGTCTTATTCATGACAATTTTACACCCAGTCTGCCTGTCAGTGCTACTTCATCATCCCCCCAGGTTGGACTGAGGGCAGACTGGACGCTACAGTGACTCACTATCGCCTCTTCGGGTACAAAGTGATATTACGAGACAGCACGGGCCGGGGCTAGCAGGTTAGCATGCTAACTTCAGTAGATATTTCTGCAACACAATACATAGACATCTTTAACATAACGTCAAAACTGTTATGTCTTCATGTTCTGTTGATAATTGTAGTAAAATTTTGAATGTTTTAAACTAAAATTCTTATATATAGCTCCTTTAAGTCATGTAGTTGTAATATAAGAATTGCTTAAACAATGCCTTCATTACAGTGATTAACTAAATATTGCATTGGTTTCTTTTCTTATATCCTCACATATCATCCATCAGTATGATTTTTATTCTCAATTGATATAAATCCTAAAACGTGTACATTTCCTTTTAAGGGCATGGCCATGTTTGTATTGTGTGGCCTTGTTTATATTACTCTGTGTGTGTGATTGTGTGTGCGTGTGAGCGTGTCAGAGAGAGGTGACATTGTTCTTGGCAGAAATATGTTCCAGGTTTGGGGCTCAGGTGGCTCTGGTTTGTCTCTGATCAGAGCTGACACACAGGATGGCAGAGGAACACACTCTCCCTGTCTCTTTCTTGATTTAGCTCTATCTCGCTCTGGTTTGTAATCCCCTCCTCTCCGCACGCGCACACACACACACACACACACACCTATGCAGAGCTGTGCTGTAAGCTCTATCAATCTTTTTGAACATCGACACTGAGCAGCACTGCGGCCTTTGCTCTCTCACACCTGATGCAGAGCAGAGAGCGAGCCGCTGCTGCTGAATGAAGTCATCTAGCTGGGTGGAGGATGCTGCCTCAATTCTTTGTTTCCCTTTCTAGAGTCTACAGTGTGTACTTTTTACTTGAATAGCGTAGCTTATGAATAGGTTTCTGCATGGCCTAGAATAGGCTGCTTCAAAGCATGCCAAATTTGAAAAGGCTGTTGATACACAGCTGAAAGAATGAGGACAAAATGGTGGACAAAATGGATGAACTGATTGTGCCGGCCGCTGCTGTTTGAGTCAAAACTGTTTTTTCCAGGTTAATGTAAGATTATAACAGTTTCTGCACACTGAATCCGGTTTCTTACACTGAAATCTTTATTTGTGCACCAATTCAAACCATTGCAGGTCTTTGACAGGTAACAGTGCATTGCCTTAGGGTGGAAGATTGCACATGTCAGGCTTAGGAGCAGCTTGGAATCAGAGTGCATGTACCACAGACTGGAGTATGTATGAATCACTTCCATCAGGCAAGATGAAACCAAAAGACCATACTGCAAACAACTGCCCATTGTGCTGTATTACAGTATTTTACACAATGTAGCCATTGTACAGTAGCAGTCCCACTTTTGCTTTTTCTGCATCCAAATGAGCACTCTATATCCATTTTCAGGTAATGCACGTCACAAGTAATGTTCTGTTGACTACTTAGTTGAAACACACTGTTGTTGTGTTTCAATATACCTGTCTGCTTTTACTGTGCACTTTCACAATGATTACCAGCAGGGCCGTATAGCTACCAATGAGGCCACTCAGTTCATGTCCTCGGTATAGTTTCTGGAAATTCAGGAATTGTAACAACCTAAGGAGCAGTTTACATTCTGCAATTACACATGACAGATTTTGGAGGATGGTTCTGATAATTTTTTTAAGCTAAATATACTTAAAGATCCTCTCCAGACATGTTTTTATAATAACAATAAAAATACTAACATAAATAATAACATGTCTGATATGGATTTTCCACAAAAAGTTAAATTATCTCATTAAATATTCTTAAAATGACATCTGCCTATTCTCCCTCACTGAAAAATCCAGAATCTATGAATATGCAAATGTTGTTTGTTTGTCAAGATGTCTTCTACTTCACTGACAAGTCTGTTCTCAGTGTATGTGCACTGCAGGCCTCAACTTTCCACATCCCCCTTGTGTAAGTTAGATACTGGACCCCGATTGGCTTCCAGACTAGTTGAGAGGTGAGCACAGAAAGATAAACTTTCCCCCTTCTTGTGCTGTGAAACTCTGCACAGCGAAGCTCAGACGTCTAAAAAATATATAATATAATAGAGGGATTCAGCATTTCTCCACTAGATTAATATCCCTCGAGTGTGGAGAAGGCTTTGAAACAGCATTTAGACAACTACGCAGGGAGATACATTACAAAGTTTAATTGCACAGATAAAGGAATGAAGAAAATTAGGGAAAAAATTAATAATCAAAATATTTTACAGGATGGTTGCTGATCTTTTTTGACGACTTGTCATACGTTTTTTGATAGATGAGGTTGTACTGGGGTATTTTTGAAGTCATGACCTCAGTATTTCTAAAATTCTGGCTATAGCTCTGGTAGCAGTGTATCTAATGGGACTGTACAGGAAGTAATTGTCCTGTGGGAACAGGGTGCCTGTATTCTTCCAAACTATGTGTATCTGTAATCCTGTGTAGAGGACATTATCTGTTTATTTTTTGTTTTTTTTTACAGTGCTTGTGCTTATTTTCTTAAGGGTTAGGAACATCTATTTTTTCATACATCTGTATCCTCTCTGTTCAGAGACTAACTTTTCCCCCTGTACCTGAGATGAATTCCAGTTTGGGATTGTGTTGCTGAGTTAGTGTAATGGGATTAGCAGTTCCCAATCAAATTAGGTTGATTGTACGTTGTGATGAGGGATGAAAGACATATTTAGAGGAGGAGGGGGGGCATCTTGACTGGGCTTGACTGGCTTCGACTGCTTGCTGACTAAGGCAGCTCAAAAAGTTGTGTCTGTGCCAGCACATTTGATCACCACGAAAATCCTCTCGTGTCAAACTTCCTCCGACTCCCAACTTTAAAAAAAATACCCCAAATCAAAGAGCATCACAGAGCAAGAAAAAGATTCACCCGCACAACCCTCCAAAATAGCATAAAGAGAAATATGTATCAAAATATCATCAGTCATCTTTTTTTTTTCTCCAAGAAACAAGTCCAAAAGAACAAGGGAGGGAGGGGGGGATGGAAGTGCAGATAAAATCACCTCCACAGTGTATGTGCTGCAGGTAGGAGATAAATTAACAGCAGGCTGTGAGTTCTGTCCTTATTGGAGCAGCCGATTAAACCCAAATCTTCCAAAGCGGGGCACAAGCGTCCTTGGATGTCCCCAATTTTTTTTTTCTTGCTTGATTTGATTTTATCATCATTGACTTGGAATAAGGCTGGTTTAATATTTGTGTAGGTCCTTACTCAATAGCAATTTCATCCTTGAGCTGGGGATTGAGGCGCAATAATAATGCACCTCATTGTGTAAGCTGGTCTCAATAGGTGCTTTGTTGTTCAGTGACAATGCTGTTAGTTGGCCAATGCATTTTCAAGGGCACAGTGGTGATGATGATGTCCGAGGCTCTCTCTTGTTTGAGAGCCAGATAAGCGGCCACTGGAAAACACACACAACTGCCTGCAGGTGACTTTTTAATGAAGGGTATCTGGGTTCCATTAGCCAGGCGTTATGATCATCCGAGGTTACATAAGGCTAATGATTTGCATAGCAAAGACAGCTTTTTAATTGCAACGGTCAGCACATACACTTACACCAACACATCGGTATGCATCTCATATCCAAAGTCCCACCTAAGAGATGTTTGACTTGTGTGTGTGTGTGTGTGTGTTTTCCACTCTACTGTATGTGTACACATCCCCCAAAAAGACTTCAAAACAAGAAAAAAGGAAAAACATGCAACAAAAATACCTTCGTCTCGAGGCTTGTTCATTGAAGATTCATCATGTTTTTTTGTGAGCGGACCTAGGGTTAAGAAAAAAAGGGGGGAAAAAGAGAAAAGAGAAAATTCAAAAAAGATTACTGGCAAAAACGGAAAAAAAAAGAATATCAAAAAAAGAAAAGAAGAAAGAGCAAAAAGGACAAATCAGCAAGAGTTCATGGTTGCTTATTGTTTTGTTTTTTCTTTTTTTTTCCTTTAAAAAGAGTACAAAAGCAAAAACAAAAGGCATCACAGACACAGATTTATCACAAGAAAAGACACAAGATCAAAGAAAACTGTTTTTGGATGTGATTTCCTCCTCTCCCCCTGCAGAAGAAAACGGCTGCCATTGTTTATGGTCCCTCTTTCTCTCTCTCTCCTTTAAACCCTGTTTGTTCCCTGAGCCTATCTTTGCTTGGGAGCTGGGTGGGTGGTGGGTGGTGGGTTTGGTGAGGGAAGGGAAAAAGGGAATGTGGATTATAATGCCTCTGCGGTTTGAAGAACAGGACCCAGCCCTTTCCTCCCACCATATGACCAGAAAAAAGACAGATTTTGAAAAAAAAAGTACAGGCAAAGAAGAGAGGACACCTACAGGAAGAATGGCGGGTTTGGGTCCTGATGCTCAAACCCCAAAATCTGAACGCCGACCTTTCAGCAGTGAAAGCACATACAACATTTTAAAGAGCTGGTGCACAGTATTAGTCAATTAGACCTTTTTAGATAGACACAGAACACAAAGACACCTTTAATTAGACAGCGACTGGTAAGCAAATACACAATGACCCTGTAATGGTAAAAGGCATGTTAAACATGTTTCAGATAAAATAGGGCACAGGTACTTTTGTGTTTTGGAGTGTGTGTGTGTGTGTGTGCATGTGTGTTTGTCATTATTTAGTGGTTAAACCAGAGAGCTATTCCCCAGGCGGGTAAATAATTACATAGCACAACAGCAGTGTGTCAATTTGAAATGACAAGTAAGCGTGACGCTAATTGCGCAGAGGAGTGCAGGTAAAAGGTGAATGTAATTTGATCCCCATCTGCCCACTGGCTGTTTTTGGTAAATTAAAAGAGTGGCGGAGAGAGAGAGAGAAGAAGACAGAGGAGAGAGAGAGCAGGAGAGACACACACACAGGGGGAACCAAAGAGAAAAATAACCTCTTTTCCTCCCTCCATCATCATCTCTGAAGGTTTTTTTTATTTGTTGATGAACTGCTCGTGTCACATTCAAGGAACCTGACTGTGACCAAGTGGTTTCAGTGCCATCAACACTCCTGTGTTCCACGACTTCTTCTCATAAAGTCATAATGAGCAAGTGAGGCGTTTACAATATGAAAATACTAAAAAATCAGCTTGTTTTATCATCGTCACACCTGTCTTTTTTTTTTTGTTGTATGCTTCGTTCAAGTACAGATATCACAGAAAAGAGACAAGTCACCATTTTGGATGTAACAGAAAACTATATATGCGCACTGTTCACCTCATCTTTCAGGAGGTGAATGTTAGTAGAAAACACTCTTCACCTCAGCATTCAGAAAGTAAATACAAAAATGCTCTTCGCCTTTCATCGCCTTCGCTTTCATCTGAGATATCCACTTTGGGAACTTGAGGTTTGGCAAAGAAACTGGATTTTAATCAGTTGAATCTGTGAAAAAAAGAACTTATATAACACAACCCTAACTGACTTACTGGAAGAGTCTGCTCTTCATCAGGGTGTAGTATGGCAGAATATTTGTCAATTATCCAGTGAGAACTAGACACATGAATGGCCAGTGTCGTGGAAAAACTGCTTTTACTCTTAAGTTGAACAAAATACAAGAAACACTTACAGATCGTTGAGAAAAATATATTGTACAATAGGAGATATACAACAGAAGTCATCAGCTTTCTCTCTACATCTCAAAGAGAAGATACAAGAATACAGCTTTTATAGTATTTTGGAGACAAAGAAACTCTTTTCCATTGGTCAGTGTTACATGGTTCGATAGGTTTAAACCTATAGGAACTTTCAAAAACATACCAAGACCCTTAATGCACATCTGGAAAACATAAAGCATCTCTGTACTATAACAAAATCCTCGTATTACCATCTGCCGAGCAGAAAACGTTTCCATATAAGGACCTACATTCCACCATATAGCTGACCTTTTTGACCTCACGTGGCGTCACGTGCTTAACACACACCAAACTAAAAGACATGAAACTAGGTGAGAGTTTAAGAGTAGAGACATGAATAGAACTAGGACTATTAACTAATTAAAGTAAATACACAATCATATAATTACTAAATATTAATAAGTATACAAACATGATTATGAATAGATGATTAACATGTGAATAAATGATAAGTTATGAGCTCACAACAAAGTTTACTTTCACACCAGCTGCTAAAGGATGCGACACCTCCAACACAGACATTTCCAAATAAAAGCACACAACAAAATGTTACATCGACCCACAGAGTACACAATATACAATAATATATATATATAAGCTCTGGGGAAAAGTGGACCTTGAGTTAAGTTTTTGGTGATTTCAAGTAGGAATCATGAAGAGCAGACTCCTTCAGTCTGGTAGTGCTGCCAAGTTATTTTTTTTTTTTTGCATTTGGTCCTTTGTTACTTAAGCACCTAGTTGACTGGTGCCACCTTGTCCCCTTAAAATCAAATGTATAAGCTACTAAATGGTTTTGCCAAATATGTTTAGCAGAAAATGTAATTATTACATATTCACTTTATTACCACGTAGTAATGTACACTGGCAATGTTTTCCAATCTAGGATGTGTTGTGTTCTTGTAACACACAGAATCCATAGGGAGGTGGCTGGGGTAGATGGCCGCCATATAAAGTACAGAACTTTGACACCAGAGACCGGGATTGGCATCCCAGGTGTGTTTAGGTTTAAACTGTTACGAAGAAAAGATTGTGGTTTGGGTTCATTTTTGAACAAGACCAAGAGTCAACAGCCAGGCTAATGACCCTGTGAGTCAGCATGCTATCATGCTCACAATGATCATGTTAAAATGCTGATTACCATGTTCACCATCTTAGTTTAGTGTGTTAGCATGCTAACAAATGCTAATTAGCGCTAAACACAAAGTACAGCTGAAGCTGATGGGACATTAGTTTTGTCAACCTGCTGGTGGCCCTATGGGTGAAGTCGGGGCATCACCATAAGGAATCATTGTCTGGGAACCATGAATGTTTGCACCAGATTTTAGGACAATCCATCAAAGCACATATATTGGATATATTTGACCTGCTGGTGGCGTTGGGTGAAAAATCAGGGGATCATCAATGTCATTAGGCTTCATCCTCTGGGGACCATGACTGTATGTACAAAATTTCATGGCAATCCATCCAATAGTTGTTAAGATATTTCAATGTGGACCAAAGAGGTAGACCGACTTACATTGCCATCCACTTTTAGCCCCACTGCCCGTGTGGCTAAAAATGACCTGACACAAAAATACAAATAGGATACAATTGAAGATGAATGTGAATATTAACAAGTAAAACACCATGAAAAAGTGTTAGCATTGCCAAGTTATTTTTTCACATTTGGTCTTTCGTTACTTGGACACATAGCTGACTGGTGAAGTAGGTAGAGCACACTCTAACAGACTCCTTCTGGATGTTTGGGCCTTTATATCTAGAAACAAATGATGCATTCAGGTTTTGGAGTAACTACTGGAATTGCATGACTGCTGGCTCAATTTAACAAAAAAGTATATCAAATAATATAAAAGCTGAGATTTACAATATTTTCCAGTAGTTACAACCTGAAAGTTGAAGTTTGTAATATTTTCTATGGTATTTAAAATTTGTAATATTTAATTAAATTTTTATATTTTAAAATATTTATGGTTTGTAGCTACGGCCTGAGAGCTAAGGTTTATGGTATTTTTCAGTAGCATTTACCACCTGAAAAATCTGATAAATCATTGAGCATTCTTCATTCATTTCATTCTTGACCTTGGAAACAGTAGTTTGACAAATGATGAAGACCTGAGCTAACTCATTTTGCTGGGGAAGACCGTGAGATGTAGTTGAAAGCCACGAAGAGGCTAGTAAGTGAATGATGAGTTCTCAAAAAGGTAAACGGAAGTAGGAATTACATATATATCCACTGTCTTTTCTCTATTAAGACAACGCAGCATAGTTGTTTTTTAGCTGAAACTCATGGGAGTTAAACGACATCATCTGCAGCACCTCATTAGCTAATTGATTGTCACATAAGGTTTGTGTAATATTAGCGACACACAGCACGAAACAACCACAGGGACTTGTTATTGACTGATGCATGTCAAAACTATTTACTAAAAAGTTTGTCAAGTGATGAAAAAGTTTAAATAGTAACCTGCCCATCAAAGAAACCAGACTTTTTTTTTTTTTCAAACATTTTCTTTGGGAGGGAAATGACAAAATCCGTAGACCAAAAATCAAGCAACCATTACAGGCCTGGCAACATGCTGAGAAAAAGTGTAAAAACTGAGCTTGATTGACATCTTTTTGGAATGAGCGGGTGAGAAGCCTGGCAGTGAGTGAATCAAGCCGAGAGAAAGAAAATAGCTGGTTTTCTTCACATTTTAGGACGACTTTCCCAATCAAAGGAGCTGAGGCGACAGGAGCATGTGCAATTTGATGGAGAGCCATACCCCAACTCCCATCAACCCCCTACACACACGTACACACCTCTCTGTTGATGACAAAAATAACAGCAAATACAATTATAATACACCCAGAAAAGACAGTAGTAGTACATTTGCCTGATTACTTCAGCACAGGGTTAAAATGAGGACATCCAGAAAAACATATTAGATGTTTTAGAACTAAAAAAAAGGCTTTAGCACTTGTATGACGCTTGTACTTTTTTGGATGTTGTAGCCAACCATCCGTGCAAGTAGCTGCTAAAGAATATTTTAGACCTAAAGTTGTTTACACCCCCTCTCCTCTACACTCTCTTTCTTTTATCCTCCCCTCTCTGTGAAACGGTTTTCTTCTTTCTCTCCTTGCGTTTTGCCGTGTCTGTATTGCCTGGCTGACTGCGGCGCACTTTGAAGCAGGTTATGTAAGGCTTTCGCTTCGGCTCCACTTCTCCTGATGGCTACACACACACATACGCACATACAGGCACCAACGTCACGCTTACACGCCCTCATGCAGCTCACATGCATGCAAGACTTACAGAAATACAACACAGACTGGAAAGCATGAGGTGTGAAGATCCCCATTCACGCACAAGGTGAAGCAAAAATAGTAAAATAAAGAGACAGCAGAGAGAGATGAAAGAGAGAATCAATACTTGTGGTATTTCGTGTTAATGCACCTATTGAACTGTATTTGCTCAGCTGTGCCTGACACCAAGGGAAAAACAGACTGAGCATGATAGTATTTTTTTTCCTTTACCGTCCTGCTGTGTACTCTCATATACTGTCTATGTTCGATCAGAACAGGGAGCTTTCCTGTTCAACTACAGTGGAGAAAGTGTCTCTCATTCACTGTTTTTTTTTCTTTTATGAATGACAAAATAAAGGAAAAAACAGACATAAAGCGTCTTAATGGGCCACCAGGAGCCTCCAAAACATGTCATAGATTCTCCATAGGTGTTCAACTGGGTTGATATCTGGAGACTGTGAAGACCATATTTATTTATTTATTTTTACATGTATCTCTTTTTTTTAACACATATCCTTCAGTACCATTATGTGATGTGAGGCAGACAGTAGCCCGTGCACAAAAAGAGGCTCATTTCTCCTTGTTTATGGATATGAGCGAGCGTGTGTTTGCGCGGAACAAATGTTTGTGCCGGCACAAGAGTAAGTAGGTGTTGAGTAGCTCATTTAGGCAATGTGTGCCAGTCCGGCATGATCTACGAGGAAATGGAACTGTGTCTGACAGCTCGTGAGTGAGCGCCGACCATGAATGATGGATGCTGTGCAAAGGACTGTGTGTGTATGGGAGAGAAAAGAGATGGCGACATTGTCATTGTCCTAGAGCTAAAATACTGCAGCAAAATGTGGGGAATAACTCAATAAGATTTGTGCACGAATGTGTGTGTGTGTGTGTGTGTGTGTGTGTGTGAGAGCAGGTTGTAGATGAGTAACTGGGATGAGTGAGATGTGACTGCCCCTCTGAGAGCCATTCACCCACATTCTCTATTTCACACATTGTAAGTAGATGATCTGGTGTGTGTGAGTCTGCGTGTATGAGAGATACAGTAGTTAGATATACAGACAATCAGGCAGGCAGGTAGGCAGACATACTATACTGCCAATCTTCATCATCACACGCCACTGCTTGCTAAACTGTGCATGTGTGTGTGAGCCGTGTGTGGGCAGGTCACAGATGAGTAGTTAAGATGAGTAAGCTGTGACCACACTACAAACAACTGTGAAGTTCATTTTCAGATGGATGGCAGTTAGAATAGGATCCCGTGTGAGCCAGCGGAGATCTGTCCTTTCAGCATTCACCCTTCAGAGATATTCCAAATGGATTCATACAGTCGTCATTAGTCACCCTGTCACAATTAATTTTCTGCTGCTCTCATATCATTAAGTCTCAATTCAGTTCTCCCAATTAAATGACGTGACTTGCATGACTGTTTATCAGACAATATTGCCAAGGCGGAATACAAAATGTGAAGACCTACACCCAGCAGACAGGAGGCTCTCTTTAAAATGACACTTGAGTACCTTCAGCTTTCAACAAGTCCTCCACCCTAAACGATCAACAATCAATGACCTTTGTCGTCCTGGTAACAACAACAACACGTGGTTAACGTTGTGAATCGGTCGCAGTTTGGTTAGGTTTAGGCACCAAAACTACTTGGTTAGGTTCAGGAAAAGATCATGGTTTGGGTAACTTAAATTAAAATAAGTCAGCGTTGACTTTTGGTTTCACACGGGACACGAACAGCGGTCTCCTGAGTGAAAGTCCTGCGTTGTTTGTTCATAATAAGCTGCTTGCACAGACGATCTATATGGTCCTTTTTATGGGGAGGACAGTCTCATCATAATTACTACGGCCACTAGAGGTTGCCATTTAAATAAACGTAAATATGGGTTGTAATAAGCTGCTGCACAAACAACCTATGTGGCCGTATTTTTGTCTCTCATCTTTAATGTTGGAGAACTGCAAAATGAATCAATTTAAAGTTAGAAGATACTAAATGTGTCCACTGTATATGTATCCTTCTGTTCTTTTCACTCAAATGATACAAAGTTCAGGCTTACAACACAAGTTTTGCAGCCTAGCAGGTCTACCAGAGGGCAACAAGGGCATGATAGGGGCAAAATACTATGAACTTATAAGTTTTGATTTATCACTTTCTGTGGGCTCTTGTCTTGTGTAGCCTTACTGAAATTAATGTTTTGACTCTAATCTGTCTTGGAGGTTTAAAAGGGGGAAAAATATAGAAAAGAACTGCAACAGAAGTGAAACACACGTTAAAAAGTTGGTCACATCTGCATATTTTACAAGTGCTTGATAACCTTGGGATTATGCTGCGTATCTCCTAATGTCAAAAGTGCAAACTCAGTTCTGCTTCCTTTCCATCCTTGTTTTGGGCTATAAGAAGTAAATCTGGTTGAGCTGGTTTTGGCGCGCTTTAGTCTCATTCTATATTCGCCTCTGGAGACTATACGCACATAAAAAAGGATCAATTAAATATGTGTGGAAGGTTCTGCAAATGTATTAAATGTATTTATATCTGTATACAGCAAGGGTTCTTTTTAAGGCATCAACTGCTGGAATAAATAAGGATAAAAAAAAGGCTTGTGACTGTTGCCAGCTGCACTAACTGTGATTTGGAAGTGTGTTTGGAGAGCCAAAAATAAAACAAAAAGGGAACATCAACATTTCTGTAGATAGACAAGGATGTTGAAATACATATGAGCCACGTTGAGGCCCGGATTTATGAGGTGTTTACATATTAACAGCTGCTTTTTAATATGTCATGTTTTGGTCCTGCAATGGTCAAAATTAGTAATGACCCCCAAAGTCTACCGGACGCAGCAACATTTCATTCCAGCTCCATCACAGCTGCTGGAGATGATCTGCTGCCGTTCTAACCAGCGTACCAATGTCCACAGGATGTGGCTCACAAGCAGCTCTTTTCTCTGCTCTGCTATATTTAAGCAGCTGGGTTTTACCCAATCTCTTGTCCCTTGAAATCACTTACTAATATATATAAAAGGACACATTTATTGACAGCTGACCTAAAATTAATACTTCACGATGCATTTCACATGTCTTTTTGTATGTGCCACAAAACTAGTTATTCCTGTTTATTTATTTCCCTCCCCCCACCTCTATAAAGCAAAAAGAATATTAATATACTCTACAGTTAGAAGATAAAGATAAGATGGCATGCTATACAGTAATTGAATAAGTAAAGTATCTGTTACCACATCAATCATAAAATTAGCAATCTCAAAACAATATTGGAGCAGGGTTGCTGTGGTGTTTTATTCCTTATTGACATTTATCATTAACTGTTAAAATATATGTAACATTAAACAGCTAAATGAAAAAGTGTATTCAGATTCTAACATAAATACTTATAGGAGTATTTATTTTAAGGTGCCCTGTGGAGTTTTCTTGGAAACAAACAAAATGTATGTTTAAATTCAGTGTACTTTCATGTGTTTTCTTGAAATCTAACATATGTGTTGCCACCAACTGTAGATCAGTGGAATAAACAGCGGGTTGCGTTTTTAACAGAACGGGGACCCAACAAAAACATTGCTCCAAAACACTGCTAGTGGTCTAAAGCTCCACAGGGTACCTTTCATTTAAGTCATCACATTTTGCTCTGTGTCTTTCTCCTGATACAGCCTTCTGTAAATCATAAGATACAGTAGGATCTGTTTCCATGTACACTTTATTTGACTTGTTTTGTCTCTAATGGAGCATCAGAAAGATTCTGTATCAACAGATAACTGTGAGCTGTAGTTGATGTATGTGCATAATGAAAGTGCTGACTTTTTTCTAGATGCAATATGTAGTATTTGACAGCTGGTTGATGCTGACTGGCACTGCCTCATATCGAGCATATAAACTGTGTCTTTCATTAAAACACTATCCACAGCTGATCTGAGCCACATTCAGATCTCCACAGCCTATATATCTGACAAAATCTTATTTGCCCATAGTAACCCACTGTGAATGTGCAGCCTACCACATGTGGCCACCAGGTTGTTGCTGGGTCACAGGTGCATAAGGCAAACTATGCCTTATGCACTGGTGCATAAGGCAAATATGCACTGGTGTGCTATTTTTTTTCTTTCTTTTCCCTTCTATGTCTTTCTCCTTTTCCCACTACTATTCCCCCACTCCCTTTTTTGTATGCCGTTTCTCTCTCTATCTGTCAACTATGTCCCTTTTCATTCCCATGGTGCCTCATTGTCAAGCCTCAGACTGAGAGCCTGAGAAATATCAGTCCAACCTAGCTGAAGGGGAAGAATTAAGTAGACAGAAAGAAAAGGAAGAAAAGGAAAAGAGAAAGAAGAATAGGGAGGAGAGGGGGGCATAGGATGCTGACATAGGGTTTTCAAAATAATGTATGTGAGAAAAAGACAGAGAAAACCAGTGGGTGCTTAAGAAAGGGGTGGTGAGATGAAGACAAAAAAGAGAAAGGGACTGTTATTTGAAAAGGTATTAAGGTTGGGAGAAAAATGAGAGGAAAACATCTATGTATGTGTGGGGGAAAGAATGTTGTGAAAAAGAGGGGAGAAAAAACATGTGGAAGGGGGTATTTTTAATGGCAGAGAAATGGGAGACGAAAACAAGGTGGGAGGAAGAGTTTAAAGTGAGAGAAAAAAAGGAGGAAAGGGAGAAAAAGGGATGAGGGAGGGGAAAAAAGATTGGAGGGAAGAGAAGGAACTTAGGAGGAGGCAGAGATGGGAAATAGGAGGGTAAAGGTGTTGCAGTGGAGGAGGAATTTGGAGGAGAGGGAAAATAAGACAGCTATAGAGGGGAAAAAAACCTACTCATAAAATGATGATGGTGAGAAACAGAGAGAGAAAGAGAGATTATGTGAAGCAGAGAGAAAGAGAAAGAGGTAAACAGAGATGTAGAGAGTGGCGGGGAGGCAGATGTAGTGACATTTACGGAGTGGTGATGATCGAGTAGGCATGAAGGTTAAAGCCATTTTCTCCACATGTAGCCAGACACACACACACAAACACACACACACACACACACACACACACACACACACTTGTAGGCTTATCTGCTCATGCATTCATGCATACACTGCGTCGACAAATGTGTGCTTTAGAGTTTAAATTCCAGTCTGAATCTGGATTACTATACACTCGCTATAGAATTATTCCAGGATTTTATTACAGCAGCCTCTCACATTGTCAACTATAAACTCTGCTCTTCTCAACCAAGAATATTGAATAATTGGAGATAGTAAGCTCAAGCATTAACTTTTCATAAGGTGACCAAGTAAAGAAAATAAATCCAATAGTTACACTACTTTATATGTCACGTTGAATCCCCAGTGTAAATACTGCACACAACTTTTAATGAAAAACTCTCCCCTTTCAACACATTGATTTATATATGGTCTGGTATTTATCTATGGTTTAGCAGAGATGTGTGTGTCTGGTTTCCAAGGGCGATGGCCCTTAACAACATGGGGTCTATTATATCTTACATACACTGAACATGGTTGGTGGTATGAGAGCATGTTTTTGACTATGTGTCCTGTGCGAGAGGTAGGGTTGAGTAATTCATTGTCTTTATATCAAATTTGAAAGAGTGCAATTTTCCAAAAGTAAAAACCACAATTTATATTATTACTATTACTTTAAACATGACTGAAAAAATAAGAAGTTGGTTGTGTCCTTTTACTACTCAGAAAAGACCAAGATTGGTGAGTCTTTTTCAGAGCAGCTAGCTTGGTAGTTGTCGAGTGTAAATAGCAGACAAATGGTGAACAGACTTGTATGAATCTCTCAGTTTAACCCTTAAGCACATCGTATCCTCATGTCGATGCTTATCACTGTAAAAAGCCGCTAATTCTGTCATTCGGTGAAGCTAATGTTAATGTAAGCTTAAGCAGCTACATAGTGGAGCTGTCAACGTTATCATTAGGGGTTGTCAGTCAGATATCACAGCATCATAAAACATGACTGTCATCATTTCCATAAGTGGACAATTTTAGCTGTTATCAACAAATATAACCACACTTTTAAATGTCATTATTATTACTGAATAGTATTGATTTATGTCAAGTATACCACTAATGTGAGTTAGTGGTATACTGAGTTACCACTAAGTTTTTTCTAACTTACTGTTTTTAACCCTGAGACCTCAACAACAAGCAACTGCATCATTTTGTGATTCTATTCAAGAAGAAACAAAATCAATTTGTAATAGTTCTTGGTACAAACTTATCTTTTTTAAGACCACAAATACATGTCTGTTTAATTTATAGAAAATAATCACAATTTAAAATGCCTATTGCATTTTAAATGTTGAGAAATCTTTGAGCTATTTCCCTCCAGCCCTAGTGTCAGGATGTCTGTGTGTGTGTGTGTGTGTGTGTGTGCGCGTGTGTGTGTGCTGACCCAGTCAATTCCCAGTCTCAATAGCGTAATTCCTTCTGCTCCAGAGGTGATAGATTACTGGAGAGACTCTCACTCCATCTCCCATGATACCCTGGGTCTGTCAGAACAGCGCCCGCTGTTTGTCTCTCCATGTAAAAGATAAGGGGTGAGTTCAGAGAAGCCCGCTTTTTAACCATTTTGACATTTACAGTTTTGTCAGCAGAGCTGTGTGTGGTCTTTATTGGGCTAACCTTTGAAGAGCAAAGAGCCTTTATGTTGTCTGACATATGGGAAGGTGGAGAAGGTAAAGGGAAACAAGAAAAAATATGGTGGGAGGTGGTTATTTTGAGCTATCAAAATGTAGACAGGCTCAGCTGCTCGGTTGCCATTTTATGTAGTATTTCATCTCCGAGGTAATCTCTGCGGTATATTGTCTTTCCTTGCCTCTGTCCATGAAAAACACAAAGGAACCAATCTGTGTTTGTGTGTTTGAACAGTCATTCAACCCCTGGGCTATTTCTGCCCTAAACAAAGGCTCGTTGGTGATCTGTGCAATAACCTTCCAGTATGATCCAACATCAGTGTCGCTGTTTATCTGTCCATGTGGGCTTTGAACTCTTCTTGCTGCTTTAACACCAAAGCCGTTTCCATCAGATGTAACACAGAGGTCTTCTCTACTCATCTCCTGCCCCCCCCTGCTCTCCTTCTCCTTCCCAGTCAGATATTGAAATACACTATCATGCTATGGGTATCAGATACCGAGCTAAAAAGAGTGTCTTTGTTTTAAAATGTCTCCATATGAAAGACAAGAAGCAAAAAGAAAATCTATTAAAATACAGTTTTTAAGTTTTTGTTGTTTGTCTGTTTTTCTCCCCCCAGCTGGATCAAACTGGTGCTAATACATTTTTTTTAGATTCTTCAATTTGTTGAAGAAAATTACCTGACAACCATTTTGATAATCTGTTGATAATTTAATTAATTTATTGAGCATTGGCTGGTGCTACCTACCCAAATATGAGGATTGTCTGATTTTCAATTTTATTCTATTTCTATGTTTTATATCACTCCAAATGGAAAATCTTTGGGTTTTGGACTGTTGGTCAGACAAATCATCTTGGGCTCTGGGCTGTTGTGGTGGACATTTTTAGCTATTTTCTGACATTGTATAAACTAAACAATCATCAAATAATTGAAAAAATAGAAATACAAATTAATTGATAATAAAAATAATCAATAGTTGCAGTCCCAGATACCTTTAGTTACAACGAGACTATGTAACTTTTGCTGAACAGCGGCCACTATGTCTTCAAGTGGCACTTGCAGGACAATGGCAGAGAAAAAGTCTCTTCATTTTCCAATATCCTCTTGAGTCAATGACTTTAAACGCATCATCATTAGGCGACTGGCTGAAAACAAGTGAGATGGGACTACATATAGGGAACAATATATTGTTGACATATAGTGTTAGATTCTTGTTTTCCTTTTGTGATAACACCATTAAAATGTTTATATGTCATATGCTAAAACATGCATAGTATACATGTTGTACAGTATAACAGTAGCACAAGTAGAAAAGGGTCTTAAAGCCAGAAAACATACTCCACAGTGTCAGTTACACAGCAGTATCCATCTAAAGTTAGTTAACATTTGCTAACATTAGCCACCATAAGCCACTGGTCATCCCGGACCAAGTAAGGTTATAGCAGGGAAAGCCCAGAGTGTATTGAATTGGACAAGAAATAGTGTTTTTGCTAGTTTATTAAACTTTTCATTTGTAAAAACAAAAAATCTCTTCTTTTAAAGGTTCAATTTTTTTTACTGCACACATTGTGTGCTGCAGAGTTCAATCTGACACTGTTGGCTAAATGTCTAAAATGTAAATGTTGAAACAAACTACTTTATAGTTTAACGCTAAAAACAGACATGGTCAGTGGAGACGGCAGCATCAGCATGTCTCTATAAAAGAATGTGTTTGTGCTTGTTTGGGGCTGACCCTTTGCCATCCTGCCCCCATCTAAAGCCATCTCCTCCTCTCAGGCCAGCCTTGTAAGAGCTTATTCCACTGCCGGCTGCAGCACTGGTACATTACTAACCAGTGAGCGGATGAGGCAGAGCTCCTAATGCTGACAGAGTGGAACACTGAGGGAGTGCCAAGATGGAGGATGGGAGTAATTTAGGTCAAAGGCCCAGGAGGGACACCAAGAAGCACGCACATGTCCAATTTTTTTTTAAACTTTCTTTGTGTCTTAGTTCGGCTTTTCATCTGTCTGTTTCCTTGCGTGTACCAGCTGTGCAAATTCCATTAAAGGAAAAGTCTGCTCTTAAACATGCCTGCTAACATTGAGTTATAAAATCATGAGAGATTTTCCATTTCTACTAATTTGTCCCACTAAGGTCTTCTTAAATGGGATCGAAATCCTGTTATACTTGAACGCAAAAATAAAGGAGACTCCTGGGAAATAAGGCAGAGCTGACAACAGTGATATAACTGAATACACGTTATTTTAATGCTTTTGGACAGCTCAATTGCCATCTCTCTCTCAAGGCACCTTATCTCCCCTAAGCTACATCATACCAAAACACCAACGGTGTAATCTGTTGTGTCACCTAGAGACTAAAGCTGGAGCTTCACGGTACAATCAAGTGGGGGCCGGCTCTGTGGACTTTTGATTGGATGTTTCCACAAAAACAACCTTGATTAAGAATAAAACGTTTAATAGATCTAGCGCCTTATGAAAAGAGTGCTCATATCCTTGTAGAATCACTTGAGTTTGTGTTAAAGTGCCCTCAAAATATGGACACTTTTTTAATCTTGACAGAGTAAACTGAGCTGCCAATTACTGAGAAACTGAGAAATAGGATAGACAGACTGTGGCTGTGTCCAAACCGTTCACTGTATAGTTCACTCATTTTTTTGCTATTTCGTGGTCTGTGAAAGTATAAAAAAACAACTTAATTTTGTGTCGCAGAAATATGTTTTTTTCTGCCTTCCTATACAGCTAATCATCTTGCAAAGCCTCATATTTATCTTTCAACCCCTTGTGGGGGTCCAGACCCAAGGTTGGAAAGCTCTTCCTTATAGAGCGGACTCAAATTATTCCACAGTGAATTATAAAAAGTAGTTTACAATTGATGGTCACCAACTGAGGGCAAAGTAAATTTAAGCGACTGCTGGATGAAAGGAATAGCAGTCTCCAAAATTGTTTATTTTCATCCATATACAGTGAGTAGTAAATAGTGAATAAGTAAATAATTTCAGACACAGCCAATGAGTTGGAGAAACAGAGAAGGCGGCTTCAAATTTGATTTGGTTGTGCGTGCATGTGTCAGGTCTGGCTCCTCTGACGCTGTCCATGGTACTGAAATGTGAGCAGCCATGAGTGTGCAGTGCATGCTGCTGTTCTTGGTGGCTATTTTTTTTTTTTTGCGTCACATGAAAACGCAGCACAGGTCAAATGAACCCTAGACTGCCCGATTGACTGCACAATACATGATGGTAGTAAGTGTGTGGTTAGTGACCACTGACTTTACACTACTTTTTACCTTGCACTGCAGATTAATTTGAGGATGATCTAAAACTGTGTCCCAATTCAGAAAAAAGTAAAATGTAAAATAATGTATCATAGCTAAATACAAAATAATTGGTATCTCATCAGGCTTTGTGTACTTGAAAAATCATTTTAGTTTGTTATTCGGTTGATAAAATATTGATACAATGAACCAGTGTGTGCATAACAAGACACCAAAATATAGACCAATCAGACAATCAATCAATCATAAAAGACTGATGACATTTTCGGGGCAATTTATACAAAGCACACGGTTTGCATAGCCTTTGTTATGCGACAGTCCGGTTTATGTTAAATTTAGCAAGACACTTTGGCAATTGTTTATTTTAAGATTGTCGCATGTTTCCTTTTTGTAAAGATGTGATTCAGCCTGCATACGTCACAACAATTATTTTCATTATCGATTAATCTGCCGATGATGTTTACAATTAATTGATTCATCTTTTAGTCTATAAACTATAAAAAATTGTGAAAAATGCTCATCACAATCTCCCAGAGCCCAAAGTGACGTCTTCAAATTGCTTCTTTTGTCCAACCAACCATTTACTGTCATAAATAGCAAAGAAAAGCAGCAAATCCTCACATTTAAGAAGCTGGAACCAGCAAATGTTTGACTTTTTTGCCTGAAAAATGACTGAAACGATTAATCAATTATCAAAATAGCAGGCAATTAATTTTCTTTCGATCGACTAATTGTTGCAGCTCTATTTTTGTTTCATTAAATTTGTTTCATTCATCAAGTGTGTGTACACGTGTGTGTGTGTGTGTTGCAGGGGCCCAGGTGTGGGAGCTACACAGATGACGGAATCACAACTCCATGGATTAAACTGCACTTCCAGTCATTAATACTAGGCGTCAGCTTGAACCCAGCAGCTACTCTTGCTAACTAGTGATGAATTGCGTGGCAACGATGCATTGACTTTTCTCCTCCGTGAACATATCAGCAGACTTGTTCCAGCAGAAGAGGAGGCCTTACCTCTGGATAACCTCCTGCTCTCTGTCTATTCCTTCATCCCCCCTTTCTTTTAATCTCTCCTTTTTCTCTTTCACTCTCTCTGCCCTTACCATTCAGTGCTGTGGGAGGCACTGTGAGCAGCGGGACCTGGCAGAGGGAGCTGTGTGTGTGTATGTGTGTGTGTGTGTGTTCAGGAGGGGTAATTTGCATTCACTGCCACCGGCCACCTCAGCTTCAGAAGCCCTGAAGAGATGGCCCTTTGAGCTGTATTGAAAGAGATGGAGTGTGTAGGTGTGTGCGTGTTTGTGTTTGTGAGCAAAAGAGAGAGAGAGAGAGAGAGAGAGAGAGAGAGAGAGAGGCGGATGGAGGTAGGTACAGAGTGAGAAAAGGCAACATACCTCATAATGCAGAATGAGCAGTGCATGTGTGTGTCCCTGTGCATGTGTCTGTTTTTGTGTGTTACTAAGTGTGTATATGTACCAACAAGTGTTTTCCTGTGTGTGTGTGTTTGCATACATGTGCATCTTCAGTAGCGTTGGGACAAACCAGAACCATTATTAATCCCCAGACAGCTGAACTGTGCTTTTTGCTGTGCGCCTCACAGGTTGCTTTGATCTTCCTATATCTTCCTTTCTCAAGGTTACTTTAATAACAAGTACACTTCCAGTCTGAGAACCCAATCTGTTTCCAATTTCCATGGGCAGATGGAACAGAGGTAGATATGATCCTGTTAAAGGTCCAGTCTGTTCTGTAATCCCTTATAAACTAGCAGTATTACACGACTTTCTTCTTCCTGCAAGTGAAGTTCCTCTATTAAAGTGAAATTAAAGTGCAACGTTTTTAATCCAGTAGAAAGGAGAAGAATGATTCCTATTTAAAAATAAAATAAGCATGTCTAACATCAGTTCAATACTACAAGTCAATACATTCTTGCAACACTGCACTACTCTATTTCTATACCCAAGCTTATCTCTGTTTCACAGCACAACAACATGGTAACAGGATAGCTGACCAGGCTGGCCTGAAACGGCCGACTCAGCAGTTCAGAATGTGAACTGTATCAATAAACTGCAGGATTAATTATAAAAGGCAAATGCACTGAGAGCCGAGGACAATTTATGACTGTCCATTCCTGCTATACATTATATGACAAACCTGAATCTTGTTGATTCTGATTATTACAGTGTTGAAGCTAGCTGAGGTTGTGCTAAAAAGCATCACCACAGCATTACAAATATACTAACAAATCCAATATGCCTGTACAAGAAAATTCTACTTAGCAAAAAGGGAGTGTACGCTGTCGCATGAACAATCACGCTATCCGTTCAACATACGAGTAAATATCCAGCTATCAAACAGGAGAACAGAGTCATGAGGAGTTATTTTATGAGGCCTATTTTATATTTAAAGCTGGAACCCATTGCCTTCTGCATGTTAGAACTACAGAAAAGATAAGAAGTTAGCTTGTGTCACATTTGTTAAGTATTTTCAGCTTATTGTTATTGGTATGAAGTGAAAAGTCGTCAACAAATAAGGTAATGTAATTAAATGTGTTATTTCCTAAACAATGAAATTAGAAGGTTTTTGCATTGTCAACTGGACAGGTGGGACACAACAAAACCAATCAATATTCCTAAATAAACATCTCTATCCTCCATAAATGGCCTGCTTTTGTTTTTTTTTTTGTTTTCTTTTTTACCAGATTACATACATGTATAATAACAATCTGTTATTTAAATCTGCATTTACTTATTTTTTGACCACTTGGGAGCAACGGATTCAAGTTGTATGAACACAACATTGACATATTATCACAGTTGGTCATTTACACATCCAGATTCGGAGCAACATTAGCATTCCTTTGGAGTTGTGTTTCGGGTCACCTGGTGAATGTAAGTCCAAATTCACTCTCCTTTTAGCTCTGGTTTAGTTCTTTCCACCAACTCCTGAGGAAAATATCTGGCTCTTTAGCTGATAAATGCTCGACTATGTTCACCAGCTAGCAGCTAACTTTGTCTGTTTGCCGTTTGGTGGTGGGCAGGCGGCGTACAGTGGGTGGAGAAGTAGAGCTTTTTTTGCTGAAAACAGCTGCCCGCTGAGTCTGGTAACCACGCTGTTGCCAGTGGCAATACTAAACCAAACAGTAAGGCTGCGGGCCAGAAAACCAAAACAACGAGCTCCAAGATGCTACAAAGCTCCGTAGAGCTGAGGTGATCTGCAGCTTTCAGCTTTCAGCTTTAAAGTTTGAATTAAGTATTTTTTAACATTTTTGAACAAATATTCTTGAGACATTTGAAGAGAAACTGTAAGAGAGAGTTCAAGAAGTATTTTGTGTCAGAAAACTAGGCCAGAAGGTTTTCCTTAGCATAACTCTGAAGCGCTGCCCCACCTGTGGGTGGGTGCCTATATTTAATGGAATGTTTAATTGATGGGGCAGGGTACATCAGACTTCATCAAATCCCATTAGATGTACTTCATCAATCCCCGAGTTAAATCAGATGATATCACAGATTGTGCTGGAGCGCCACTACAGAAGCCAAGCCAAAAGAACATGGATAGTCAAAGCCTGAGAGCTTATTATTGAAGTACTGTTGTAAAGTCAATTCACTCTCCTGCGGCTAAAACGATCATTTAAATGGACTGTCTACAGCTAAATCCTATTTCTGCCTTCATTGCTCATCCAAAGCATATGGTGATGACTGGGAAGCTGTGAGAATTTCAGGCAGGTGGTGGGGGATACGCCTAAGAGAAAAGCAAGGGGAGAGGGATGAGGGCAGAGAGGCAAAAAGGTGGGAATGTAGGGGGAAGAGAGGTTGGATGAAAAGGGTGGCAATGCATGAAGAAGAGAGATAATATAAGCTGAATGAGAGAAAAAATGACGGGGGAGGACAGGAGAGTCGATCAACTGATGACCCACATGAATGCGACGAAACGCGTAAAAAACACAGCGCGGAGATTATTAGGATCATGTGATGTGCACGCACATGCATACACATACGTACACACATCCACTGAATACTAACACACACACACACACACACACTTTCCTTCAAATTCCCTCTCTTCCTCTCCATCTCTCTGGCTTACAGGCTATAAATAGCTGGAACCGAGCCCTTGCTAATTCCTTCATTCAGAGTCTAGTGGAAAGGCAAAATGCATGCAGCCTTTGATGCGTGCCCTGACAGGAAGACACAGGAAGTGGTGGATGGTTGCCAAGACAATCCCTCCGCCCCACTTCCCCCTTCCTTGTGTCTTCGATCTAAATTCTGCACTCCTTGAACCCCCCCCCCCAGTTCTCATCCCCTCTTCATTTCAGTGTCTCTCACTAACTATACTGTTGCTTCTCAGCCTCCTTCAGAGGCTAACTGAAGGCTTCAAAATGTGATCAATATCATAATCTGGCAGTGTACTCCGTCTCAGCCATGTAATCACATTATGAAACCGCTGCATTCGATTGCATCCACAATAAGTAAAGATACTGAGGGATATATGCAAATCATTTCTCCAATTACAGTCATTGTCGATATGTACAGAGATTATTTGAACACAGTTATGCTTCCAAATGTTCCCAACATGTAAGGCACATACATGCTGAAATATGGTAAAGTCCAAGAATATTCCAAGACCAAGTCAAATCCAAGCCCAAGCTCAAAAGAGGGTCAAGCATATGTAAACCAAAACTCCACCTAAAAAACTAATTCTCTCTCAATACCAAGCTTGAGCGATGATTTAGCCACCACTGATTCAATGTTTTTCATTGAGAGTTATAAACTCAAAAATTACTCAGATCAGTTAATTGGATTTAAATTTTTAGGATCAGAAAAACGTACCAGGCATAATTTAAGTGCACTGAGAGACTTTGGCATCGTCCAGTCACATTTAGCAACTGTAACTGGGCACGGCATGCCTGTCAAGCTTTGGATTTCTCCTCAAGCCAAAGCGGTGTGCATATGGCTGTTGTAAAAGCAACAATCAGTATGAATTTTCTTTTGCCTTTTCAAAAACCAAACCCAAGAGCGAAAGCATAAGGAATGGATGAAACTGTGTTTATCCGTTCTATCCTGCTAACTAGTTTACCAGCTACAGAAGTAACCAAGCATTAGGCTACTTCCAAAGCCAAGGAGCATTTCATTTACTAACTACAACAGCAAGTGATGTTCCCACAAGGAGGAATTTCATAGATAATCTGCTCTCAAGTCCAAACCCACCCTGCAAGATTTGAAAATAAGTCCATCACACACTGCACAATATTAAGATGAACTCTTCTTGACAGAGCTTTTTCACACCCACAGACGCACACTCACTCCCGTTCTCACGCCTGATATGGGTTCTCCCCAACTCTTCTCTTTGTCTGCACAGTTATGATTTCTCTTGTAAGACATGTCAGCCTCAGTAGTTCTGGATACATTTGTAATAACCTTTCCTCCATTTCAACAGTCCATCAAACCCACAGGCTACACCAGCTTAGCAGTCAGCAATTTAAAAACCCGCTCCTCCTCTCCTCTCGGCTCATGTTTCATATTGGATATTGTAGGTCTGTGTTGAAAGGAGAGATGTTACCCAATTTTTGCATATATTAATACAGAGATAGAGTTTTGTCATCCCTAAGGAACCATCTTAGCATCTTTACTGACATGTTACTTTCTGTCTTACTGAATCAAACTGGAAATTAATACCTAAGAGTATATCTAGAGGTACTACAACAAAGGCAAATGGATTTGCTGCTTTAGTCCTGAAGATATTTTTGCCACTCATCCAAGATACTTCATCAGTTCCCAGGGGTGTGTGTAATCTGATTATCCTGGTTTAACATCAAGTCAGTTACACGTCATGCATTACTGTTCCAACCCTGCTGATCACCATAAAACTCCCCTTCTCTATCCTAATTCACC
Organism: Macquaria australasica; assembly: GCA_005408345.1. Classification (NCBI taxonomy): domain Eukaryota; kingdom Metazoa; phylum Chordata; class Actinopteri; order Centrarchiformes; family Percichthyidae; genus Macquaria; species Macquaria australasica. The sequence continues at coordinate 1,276,102 of SEMN01000029.1, read as the reverse complement.
AATTATATTTCAAATATAGATTTTCCTGATTTATAACTGTATTTTTTTGCTCATTTTTGACATCTTTGTTAGCTGCAGGCAAACATGATTTAATGCTCTAAATATACTGTCAACAGCATCAGTACCTCACTCATATACACAACCTGTCTGTGAATTTACACACCACACACAGGCACATGCATTTACATCCACATGCAATGTGACTTCACAAAGGGCTATCTAAATGTAATGCTTTTTAACACCTTTTTAATGCTACCTGGATTTAACGTCAATTGAAAAACCAATTACAGACACTAAAACCAAGTGAAAACAGGTATGAGTTATAAGCTCTTCAGGGGGTTACAAGAAAAAAGATCCCAAGAAGGCCAACCAGATTTATTAAAGCACATGTGATAAATACAATTGTGTTTGGCATATAGTAGGCCAATTATTATCATTCATTCATTTAGTCTCAGGGCACAACTCCAAACCTATTTCCATTACTGAACAAATCTGAGATGTGGGCAATTCAGAGGTGAGGAGGCCTAAGCAGTAGTGTTAGAAAACAAACAACACTACATCGATTTCCATTCGCATGTTAAGTAATTCAAGTGGAATAATTTGTACTCTGATTGAGAATCCAGTTCCATGCCTAAAAGGACAGGATCACTAATCTTCAAAGGCTCAAACACGTTTCTTAATTTTAGTTTTTAACAACTAGCAGACACCCTGTGTACTGTGACTGACCCTGGCTGATATGATTCTCTCGTCACCCTCACCACCTCCCAGAGTAAGACAAAGCCTTAGACCAAGCAGGCCAGTTGCTGTCTGCTCCACAGTGCCTCAGGACAGAGCAGAGAGGAGCAGACTGCAGAGAGGAGAGGGGGGGGGGCACAAGCAAAGATGAGGCCCTATGTTCTGACCTCCATCTTCTATAAAATGACAACTACCTAGAGATGTCTGACTTCAAATCTGACTCTGCTGCTCACTCTGTCCTTGTCTTTTTATGAAGGGCTCTGTTTTGTCTCCTTCAGTTCTGGCGAGCACGCTCACATCAAACAAAACTTTTGGGTATGTGATAAAGGGTTTGTGTGTGAGGGAGAAAAAGAGAGTGGATATTTCAAGTATCTTGGGAGTTACAGGCACCCATACTGTATGTAACAGCTATTTTTCATTCTAAAGGAAATGTATTCTGTCTGCAGAAAGACGGTGATCTATTTTCCCCCATTTTTGTTCTTTAGAGGGTATCAACTGGGGTTGGCAGGAGAAAGAGGCGATATAAAAAGATATGGAGCAGAATAATCAAGTTTTTTCTGGCATCAAAAGCAATATATATCTTATTTCCACTGCTGAATGCTGGCACCTTTCTCTCTCTTTCCATTATTTATCTATTTGTTTTTATCTCTTTTATTTATTTATTCATCTCTATCCCTTTGGTGATGCCGATGTTGCAGCGCAGTCCTCGGCCAGCGTGTGCATTATTGTGTTAGTATCGAACCCTTCTTGATGAATCTCCTCAGAAAATTGAAATATTGCGGAAAGGGGAGATGTGGGAGTTTGAGTTTGATGCATGGAGATAGATGAAGTATCGGATGGAATAAATTATAAGGCCCCCAGTTTGCACCCTGCAGCTCAGCCCAAGAAGCATGGTGCTGACAACGCTGAGGTTAGCGGTTCAAATCCCAGAGGGTTGTCTGGCAAAACTGATGTATACCCTCCTTGAACAGGACTAATTGAACAGAGCAGTTTAAAAGGCACTTTGTAACAACTTATCAGGGTTAAACCCCTGCCTACCACCAATAAAGTTCTTCTAAGTATGGTGGAGTCTGTCTCACTTTGTTCAAGATCCATGCTTGTCTGTTTGTTATTTAGAATCCAATCCTTAATTTAAGAATTATTGATCTTAAAATACTGTCCACACCAGTCACAAGCAGGGTGTCAGCATGTCATGAGCAACTCATGTGAGTCTCCTGTCACCAGCTGTATTTTAGTCCCACATGCAGATGCCTTTGAAAAGCCTAATTGCTCGTTATTGCTGTTTCTTGTGAAGTTGACCTTGGGTTGTGGACCATGCATATTGATACTGTATATTGGTTGGTAAAAGGGTAACTGTAGGGCAACAGCCCTAAGCTGATCAAAAAGTGGATGGAAAGTGGTTTGAAGGAAAACGTTTTTTTTTACAGCCCAATGCAAAAACTACAAATTTCTCTTCAGGAAATGGTGCATCTCAAGTTTGCTTCCCTGTGTTGGAAAATAATGGCAAAATAATGAAAAGATAATACTTAAGGAGAAGAAATGAAAGAATAGAAGAATTGGATGAACCGGTTATTATTTGCTGGAAAAGCTTTCATAAAGTAGTAAAATGCCTGGTTGAAGGGGTTTTAAATTGAGCAATTGAGAAAAGGTCACAGTTATGAATATAAAGAGCAGAAGCTCAAGCTAAAGCACGAGTAGTTCCGCAAGACACTACACAGCCAGAAAAGACGCTACACTGCTGGTGAAGAAGCAACACGACCAGGGAAGACGCCACATGGCTAGCGTTGAAGCTGCACCACTGCTGGTGTAGACGCCTCAGCAGGTGTTGTGGGTCTACTGACGAAATACAGTAAACCTTCACATACCCACAAGCTGTTTTTACTAACCTGTTTCTGCTAACCTCCAAGCAATGGTTTCCCCGTCACTTCTATGCCCTCTGCCTAACTGCACAAAGCGCAGCTATATGAGACCCTGTATGTAACTAAACATTTACAGCACGAGCAAGTTCCCATTTGGAGGCTGCTGAGTACAACTACTCCGACTTATTTACCATGAAGTCTTGCTCTGTATTAACGGCTGCTGACTGCTGAGAGAAGCATGCGGTTTGTCTGAGGGCCTGAGGCAGCAGCAGCAGCAGCGGCCGGTCCTTCCCTCCCTTCCTCGTCCATCGATCCACCGTGACTCTGCAGGAGCCAGATGAAAACCTCTCGCTATGATTTATGGGATGTCATCTCCAGGGGAACGGGTGGTGCCCCTCCCTCCCTGCATTTGGTGAGGGAGCAACCTACCGGAGGGCAAAACCAGTTCCCCTGGGTCCTAAGATCTGATATTCTACAGTGCTACAGGGACAACAAAACAAGCTGAGTTTATAGTAGACACTTTACATTATAGTGGTATTCCAATGACCATCTATTTATTCTTATAGCATAACTAGTAAAGGAAAGCCAGGACCATCTATCATTGAATTTAAGTGGTAACACATAAAAACAGCTTAATATTTCCAGAACGTGTTAGGTTTAAGGGCCATAAAGAGTATTGTGTATTTTGTATCTACATGTAAATATATGGTGCCACAATTTGTCTTTTTTATAACACTGCACAAATAATGATTCATTAAGTGTGTTGAGAACAACGTTAAAACCTAAGATTGATGAAGAAAGAACCAAGAAATATCATTCCCGGCTCTACAATATTCATATACTGAAAGTAATAGAATCTAAAAGCACTGAAATCCTCATTTGCATATTAGATTACACTTCTGTTAATCAGATAGTAACAAGTGTAATTTTGTATTATTACTGTAAGATGATTAGTTGTGTTTCCTTTTTTAGTTTGTTCCTAAAGTATTCCAAATTCAGAAACATATTTATTCATAAGTGCCATGGAACCAATGAAAAAATGGCAACACATGGCTAGCTTAGCAACTTACTAAGTACTTAAGTATTAATTAAGGAGCCCTGAGTAACCACCAAATGTTAGCGTATTTGTTTATCTATGAACAAACACACACAATCATGTCAGAGTGTCCCACTTTCCTCCATTTGCACTGATGGCAGCATTAAGAAGTAATTCTGAAGGCTTAATCCACTTAAAATTAGAGGAGGTTTTTAAGGATTCTGTCTTAAGGGTCCTAAAAAAAAGGATACAAATAAAAGGCCTCAGGAGACTCTGAGAGATGCAACATTCACGTTTTAGTAGTAAGAAGAATAGAAATGTAATAAACGGCACGGCAAGAGAAAATAGGAGAGGATGAGTGTGTATGTGTGTTACTATGTTTTGTGTTTTGTGTTTTGTTGTCTGACAATGAGTTGAGCTGGCAGTCCACATGAACAGCGAGTTGTGGCTGGTTTTCTCTCCTTCTTACTTTTCTTTTCTCCTCTCCTCTCCCTATCTCTTCTCCACTCTTCTCCTCATTTCCTCTCATCTTTTTTCCTTGTTCCCTCTCCTCCCCTCTGCTTGCTTTCTCTCCTCCCCCTGTTTCCTCTCTCCTGCTTTTCTTGCTTCCTCTCCTTTCTTCACCTCCCCTCCCTCCCCAGCAGCACCTGTAAAAAATGACTTAAAATCGATGCTGGAGGAAAAGCAGAGGAAAGGAGGAGCAAAGAGAAAGACAACCCTGGGGCTGTTGGAGGAGTGCTGAGGCTAGCAATGTCATGCCTGACTTGACCACCATAAATATACCAGCAATGATGATGAGGGATGAAAAAAGTTATGTTGCCACTATATGTTTTTAATAATAAATTAAGACATATGCATCCTAATTATACATATTTGCAATGGTGGTATTATATTTCTAATTCATGAAACATCTGCCCACACCCTCACTGATGTGAGGTGAAGTATTATGCTGACAATGTTGGGTGTAATGCTGATGTTTCATGTTGATGAATGAAGGTCACTATTTCACACCTGTGTGACATTTCCAGAGAGTACACTGCACACCAATGGGACAGCGTGTAAGCGAGTGGGTGGGAGTGTGTGTATATCTCTCCATGCTATGGCACTTGCTTTTCCACCAAGTCGTACATCTCAGAAAGCAGGGGGAAAAACAAGCCGTGTGACACTGTGAAATGACTCTAGACCTGATGTATAGTGTTCTATATGTGCCCGAGGAGCTATAAGTGGCAATGACGGCCTGTCGGGGGCTGAGGCTGCAGTGTTGGAGCGGAGAGGCGGAAGGAAGGGTGTTGAGCTGTGAAGGGCTAAAAAAAAGTCCAGTCAAGTGATGGAAGTGCTGAAAAGGAGACCAAAATGTGTTAGAGTGAAGAAAATGTTCTGAATGGAAATCAGTGCCTCATCACTATACTGACATGCACACCAATGTGCACATATAGAGAGTAAGAGAGACATAGATGAATACAAACATAAAAGCACACACATGCTGATATTGTCAAAGCAGATGATGGGGCATTCTTTTGTAGTTGAATTTTTATGTTTAAACTTGCATTTGTGTGTATGTGCTTATAAAAAAAATAATGTTCATCCCGCAATACACAGATTGTGTTAAGATTGCTCTTAAAAGTTGCTGTCTGAAGACCTCCAGTCGTTTGAGGTCAAACCAAGTGCATGGACAAAACATTTTCTGCATGTGAAACCCGCCAACATGATTTTTCCAGCCTTTTCTCTGTGAAAGGTGTTGGCTTTGTGCAGCTTATATTAAAGATATAGAAATGAAAAGACAAATGTGAGACACGTCTTACAATACCCTAGACAAGGAGAGAGAGAGGGGTGATGGAAGTCTCTACTCTTCATATTACACCTGCCGACAAAATGGAAATATTTCTTTTTTATTGCTCACACACCTAATAGTGCCCAGGCAGATAAAAACGTCTGCAGAAAGATCTGAGTTGAGAGAAGAGGGTTCTTGACGGTAAAAAAAGTAAGAAAAGTCAAATGTCACCTAATCCTTTTCTCATAAAGCACCTGGAAACTGCTTTAGTCCTGGCCTTTGTTCTCTTGCTTTATAACACCTTGAATGGGATGTACTGTAAAACCAGGGAAGGATAATTGAAAAATTCTTTGACCCTCTATGGAATATTTTGCATATATATATATATATATATATATATATATATATATATATATAGTGAATATTAGTCTATATATATATACTGTATATATATATATATATATAGACTAATATTCACGATTTATAAGAAGCTGCAATATTTATGGTGTTTAAAGTCGTGCATGAACCTAGAAAAGAATGAAAACATTCACAGAGTATTCCTGACACTTTTCCACATTAAGGGCGTTTTCACACCTATAGTTCGTTTGCTCTGGTCCAAATCAGTTGATGAGTGAACCAAAATGCATCATTACAAACCACGTGAGAACGTTCACTCCACTTATTAGTCAGATGTGTCTGGGGTGGGAGCAAGAAAGTAAACACAGGAAGAAGGTCCTGTGTTCTGGACTAGTGCATATTTCTGTGAGAGAAACATTGCTATGCAATTTGACATGGAGCAACGGCACAGTTGGCATTTGCTTATAACTGTGGTAATTATCTGGGCAATATACCAGGCAAAACTATACCAGCAGAATGCTGAATGCACTTCAAGGAAAGGTTGAAATATGACACTGCTTCACACTTTGCAAAGAAGACCTGCTGTCTTCAGATGACTGAGCAGAATGCAAAGCACACCTGGCTACAGGAGTCGTTTAGCTCAAACTTGCGGAGTACACTTGGTAGTTGGGTCGGCTCGAGGTTGGTGCGGTCTCGGTGCAATTGTTTTGGTCTGCACCCTGGTGCGATTGCTGTGTTCACACCTGCCAAACAGAATAGGGTTCGTTTTAACCGAACCAAACAGGATAGATGTGAAAACGCCCTAAGTGAATTAGGCTCCTCTCCCTTATGAGCAGTCCTAATTAACTGTTCTCTAAACCCCTCCCCTGAACAGCAATTGTTCAGTCATTGCTTAGCACCCTAACTAGGCACAGCAGGCCTGTCAAGCTTTGGGTTTCTCTGCATGTTTTAAGCGTTGTACATGGGGCTGTAGTAAGAGCGGTTTCTTTCTTTTTTTACCCTTTACAAAACTGAAGAGCAAAAGTGTAAGGAGCTGCAATCGTTAGCAAGTCTGGCTAACTAGCATACTAGCATATCTGCAGTAGTAACAAGTGTTACTTTAGAGGCCAGCAGCACATTATACTACATTATTTTGGGGGGTTACAGGTAACATTAAAAAAAGACCTGTTCACAAATATAACACTTCCACAGTGTAGTATTTCCCCACATCCCCATGGATGCTACTATACCTGTGTGCAGGCTAACGTTAGCGCCTCTGTCCTGCTCTTTTTTGGATTTGGGGAAATTTACACTCCAGGACCCCAGCCAAACTGAGCCTATCCCAGACAGTGTTGTGTTCGCCAAACTTAGTCCGCATTATAAAAGCCTTTTCTCTTTTAACATTAAAAGTGAAACATATGAAAATATGAAAAATAAAGAATAAATATAACTTATGTCTTGCTTGTCCAAGTATGTAAGCTAAGCAGCTAAGCAAGGTTTTGTGAGAATGTACTAAGTTTGATCTTACATTTTAATCTATACTTAAACCACTAGAACTGGCTTCTGGGGCTGTTTCTTTATTTCTATGTCTTCTATGGATCATCAACTGGTGAGGAGTTTGCGCCTTGGATATGTAGGTTCTGCCTCAATCTATCAGCACAATATAATGTATGTAGCCGTCAAGTCAATATTTAAGACACCTTTACACGGTTCTCGTTTCAAAAAGAGTCATTTGGAAACATTAAAAAGTCAGTCAGTCGTTTCCAACCAACTCATGAAGGTTACGTAAATCTGCCAGCCTACATTTCAGCCGATAAAAACGACGGTCGCTGACTAGAGATGAGAAGAAAAATTTCTAAGAATTTCCAGCGGTAAATCTTCCTGTTATCATTGTAAATTGCATATGTACTCTGCGAGTACGGAAAGCTTGACAGGCATAGCAACTGTAACTAAGGGGACAGGGCTTAGTGAACAGTCAATTATCTTTTCACTGTTCTCACTGTTACCCACTAAATCCCTCACCTCCCAACCCCCACCAACTCGTCATTTAATACTGTCCACTCACCATCCTCCGTGGGCACGTAGATATTGAGGTAGAGGCAGTCCTCGCTCTGATTCTGGATGTAACCCGCCGCCACGTCTAGGTTGTCTGTGAACCACACGGGCAGCATAATCTCCGGGAGCACACCGTGGACATTCTGAGGGCACACAGGGGCGAACTGGGTGGCGTTGCGGATCTCCTGCCAGGATCCCGGGGCTTCGGGTGGCTGAAAGCGGCGGTCGCCGATGGGCGCTGTAGCGTAGGGGACGCCCAGGTACTGCTCTACAGGGCCCAGGATCTCATTGTTCAAGTCCTTCTTGATGCCTCTGAGCTTGCCGTAGTTGGTAGTGACTACAGGGTGTTTGGAAGGGTCTATTTTCTGGCTTGAGGCCAGGCTGAAGAGCAGGATGAGGCCTAGTAAACCCATTAGGCAGCAGTCTGTCATGAGACTAAGGGGGCGTGTCCTGGACAACAAACCCCGCCGACTTTGTTTACTTAGAGCAAGCGGAAGGGGGTACATGACTGGATTCATACTGCTCAGCCACCTGTCTGTACTCTGTTTTAGAGTACTTCTGTATTTTTATGAGAGAATGTGGATTATAACCAACAGTCTGGAAGGTAAAGCATAAGAGGGGGATTAAAAAAACAATAGCAGCCAGAACCTGAAAGAGTAAAAGGAGCTTTTTTGGAGGTTTGATCAAGACCAGGAGCGCTGAGCGGAGGTGAGATGAAGGGCAAAGCAGCTGTTCGGGGAAAGAAGGGTCCTTGGGGTGCTGGATAAGGAGGTCAGACCTTGGTGTGGGTGCCAGGTCAGTGTTGATTCTGAGCAATGGCAATCCGAAAAGCTTCCCCAGCCATGGTTCTGTTGCGTTCCATCCCTATTGGTCTTCTATTATCCAGATCATTTGATTTGAACAGCCGCTGAATTCTGCAGAATGAAACAGAGAGGGAAGAGATTTAAAGGACAGTGATACATAGAGAGAAAAACAGGAAGAGAGAGAGAGAGAGAAGGAGGCAAAGGGGGATGAGGGAGAGAGAAAGATAAGAGAGATTATAGCTTATCTGAAACAGAAATATATTCCATTAAATGTTGTCAGTGCAACATTTTCCCTTCAACTGTTGCCAAGCAAAAAAAATATTTTCTGAAATGAAAGCAGTGGAAATGAAAAAACAACCCTCAACAGACATTTTTGTTGAGATCACATCAATAGCCCTCATTTTGGGAATATTTCATGTGGTGATCAACGTGTTTCGCTTCACTTGATTACATCACAGACTGAAAAACGCAGCATGTGGAGGAACCTTGTGATCACATTTGACTTCCTCTGGTTATTGCGATATAATCTGGCCCACAGAAATCTCATGTATCTCCATGTTGAGTGCACGTTTCTCCATCTATTATGGATGAAAAACCTCAGTTGGACTGTGTTCTGACCTGAACGAGGACAATTCACCAAATCCCTCCTGGTGAACTGTGTTTAACCTGCCAGCTTACCCCTGACACGCTCACATCTCTGCAGAGAGCTAATGTAGTGCAGCTGATGTAGTCACGCCACTACATCAAGTAACAACACTGCTACTGATGCCTCAATATTTACGGTTATTAATTTCTTCTGGAGATAAAAGTACAGTAGACAGCGTAGGGGAAGAGTAGAGGCTAGAGATTAGGGTGAGCCTTTCACTGCCCAGTAGGGTCAAAGGTCAGTAATGTGTGCCTGTAAGCAGCTTATAACAGCCTGGGACACTTTCGGACTACATGCAGAGCACAAAGACACACACACACACGCACACAGTAAGCCTTAAATGACCCACACATGAATGAATGCCCACGCCCTGTACACTCATTCATGTAATCTAGTGCACAAATGTGCAAATCCTCATGTAACAGACCTAGTCAGAAATGCATGAGGCATGGAGGAGATTATACAGTCACAACATTGTTGGGTGGTGGTGTTATGTAATGGTAGGGGACACACACCCTAGGAGTAATGAAGACTGTGCAGGGAAAAAAACAAGAGAAATCTATTTTATGTTCAAACACATGCTCTATTTCAGTCTTATCTGATTTTTAAAATTCACCATTACCTCCACACTCTCTCTTGCTTTATCACCATGCCATAATTGTCCCATTTAAAGTCATCATTAAGCGTATTATTGCATCGCCAGCACCCACTGGAGCGCCTCTGTGTTTTTGTTGTCTTTTTTCTTTTCCCCCTCTCCCGCTGCCAATAAAGCTATTTGAATTTGAAAGTATGGGAGTTAAAGTGTCCTGAGGCAAGACGACAGATAATTAGAGTGTATAGGCTGATGAGCAGGCGAGCAGTCTCACTCACACTGGTGTAAGACATACAAAGTAAGGATGCTCATTCATGTAATAATAAAGTTTATAAAGTACAACAAGCTCTTTGAGGAGAGGATATACTCCAGCTTGTAGGGGGAAAAAACTGTGGTGAAAATTTTGGGTTCTTTCAGAGAGCGGTAATTGCGAGTGAGTCCGTAGTGTCTGTAATCGCTCATTGTCTTCTTTCGGTACAGTGCGTTCAGCCTAAATATATTGGTGTCTGCCTTTGTTCCTCTCAGCGTGGACTTTGTTGTTCTGCCCACGCGCCCATGTGTGCATCTGGGCAGCACGATGTGTGCTCTAATTGAACCATGGAGAGTCTAGAGGCCGGCCTGCTTTGCACTGCAGGCAGGGACGAGCCCTCCACCCACCCACCCACACCAACATCTACAATTAAACTTTCATCCTCCAAAACACATGAAAGAGACTGGGAGATAGAGAGAGATGAAGAGAGAATTGGGGATAGTGAGAGACAAACGAGAGATGAAAAGTGAGAATGCAGAGGAAGCAGGTCCTGGTGTCAATGAAAAGCTTCTCTCTGGTCAGCGGAGACCCTTCAGAGTCCTTGCGACATGAGCCGCTGCTTCACTGACCCTGGAGTCTCTCAGAAAAGTGGACATCTAATAGACCCACATCCAAAGGCCCAGGGAGGGGGCCAACTGGACTCCTCTTAACCTAAACTTGCACCTCAAGCCTAGGCAAGCGCAGAGGCCAGCAGAGGCCCACACATGCCAGAATCCCTGGGAAACATCCAAGGCCCTGGCAGGCGTGAGTGTGCCTGCAGGGACCTCCAGAATTTCGGGGTGCATCTGAGTGTTTAATTGCTAATTGGCTCAATTAGAGGGCCTAATAGGTCCAGCTTTGCTGTGAGCAGTGGGAGAGCTTAAGTGATTGATGAAGCAGAGAGGGAGAGACGATGGGAGTGTGTGTGGTATTTGGAATGCAGGTAACACACACTGTCGCACTTACGGACACAGATTTAAAGGAACAGGTTTCCCCAAAATACTGTATCTCTGTGCATGCGTGCAGCAACATCACACACATTCACACTCGTCCATGATTCCTGTCATCAGGAGAATGTTTTTCCTCAATCCCGAGGGGGAAGAGAGAAGGGGGGGTGCACACGGGTCGATCAGTGGCAGACCATCAGTATAAACCTCATCTTTCTCTGCACCTTTCCTTCATCCCCCCACCCTCTCTCACTTGGTACTTCTCATCTGAATGTCCACTGTCAAAACACCTCTGGAGGACAATGCAATACAAAAAATTCTATTTCCAATTCTTGACCAGCCTGTTTACTGCAGGCTGTATTGCTACACGGCTGTGTGACTCTGTATCGATGATCACAAGATGCAAAACAATGGTAAAAATATTTTCCATGACTAAACATTATTCAAATTGGGTATACCCCAGGCCTTTAGCAGACATTCTTATCCACAGCAACGCACAATCTGCAAGGGCAGTGAGGTGTTCGGCATCAAGCTTCAGCACTCAAACCTGCAACCTCTTGCTGTCATAGACTGATGTGCCATTCATTATTTAGAGAAGGCATGGTTTAACTAGGACCACAGGCTGTTGGCCACAATCAGCCTGTCAAACACTTTAATCTGACCAACAAATCTGTAAGTGATACCATTTTGTTGATTAATTTCATTGACCTGAAATGTCTCCTGCCTGTTAACAAATTCCAATAGATGGTGCGGTAATGTTCTTATTATTAGGCCCACAGCTAGGCCATAACAATGTCACTATTGCTCAGTACAGTCGATATCCTTTCTGCTGCAGAAAAAAATGAGTGCCGTGAAAAGGGGGAAGTCGACAGTGAATGCTGAGCATATAACACAGAATGGACAGCTTAATATTCCTCACTAAGGTGGAGAGGAAAGCAGAATGACTGATCTGTCAGGAGTCTGTTGAAGAGCACAACATTAAACGCCATTTTTCCGGCACCTACACAAAAAGGACTGTCTTAAGTAAAAGGAAAATAAGGAAGCTTAATGTCTCATGAGCTTGCAAGCTCAGCAGGACGATGCATGTTTACGAAGCAATGTACAATCCAGGAGCAGGTAAACAATTCAGGTCATATTTTTGCTCACAAGATAGCAAATCATAGAAAACAGCTCATTAGAGGGATGCTGCAAAATGACTGTAAGTCAGAGAAATAGTTTGGGAGCCTACTCAATTAGCTATGCCTTTGTTATAACAGAGGAACTCATTGCCGTGAGGTAATTGTGCAGGGTTAGATTTATTTGACACTGTTTGGAAAAAGCGAGTCCTCAGTGGGGTAATGTCATAACAAATGGGTCACCAAACCTATTAGAGGGATATCACCTCTTGGTGAAAACACAACGCAGAGAAAGTGATTTTTCTTTACAGTGGCACTGATCACGAAGCACTCTGAGGACGTGTGTTCAGCTTTGCCATGTCGTGAAGGTGTTTGTGACACTTATATTATATAGTGTATATAAATTCATTTAAAAAACAAGAACACTTTGCAGTAATAAAATCCAATACCAGACCACAAACTCTGACTTGAAGCAGCTAGTTGACAGTCCCAGCAAAAATGATCTGTTGTAAGCTTTACAATTTACTGCACGGATAATTAGATTGCATTACTCTTTGCAGGTGTTGTTAATATTGTGTCTGTCTCTTGTATATGTGAACAATTTTCTCCCTCATTAATTACAACAAGTCTTACCAGAGATCTGCAAATTATTGCTTGTCCTTTATTCTGTGGATCTCTACTTCAAAACTGACACCAGACTTTGATGTTGTTGCCATGAGGGGGAGAGCTGCTTAACTGCTCATATTAAGACAAGAATTACATAAAGTGCTTATGATTTTGTGTTTTCAACAGCAAGCCTACTTTGTTATCTTTAATTGCTGTGAGGAGTGTTCAGCACCACTTTTATGTGCTGGGACAGAGGCTTTCTCCAATTAACCTGCCGTTAATCTTCCATATGAAGGTCATGTCTCTGCTGCTGGTGACTGAAGTGTGATTGAAATTGCTCCTCATTTGGCAGGAAATATGCATTATTCCTTTATGTTTCCAAAGACTGAGTGCGGATTTGGATTAGATGAGGTTGTGTAATTGACTCATGTATACATCAAAAAGGAAATGGTGATTTGAGGAACATAGTTTGATGCTTGAGCCTTTGCATATTCTACTATACCCATGGATAACCTAGCCAACCACAACATGCAAAATTACTTTTCAAAAAGGATCTACAAGGGACCAAAGGACAGTCAGAACCAATCTGAAATATACCCAAGGAAAATTAAACATAATACAAAATACAGATACCCAAACAGAACCTAACCGAGCACTCCACCAATCAAAGAGCAGCCATGGTTGAAACAGTACCAATAGATGTCACTCTCAGTCTCACTTCCAAGAACACATTTTTCACTTGCAATGATTATGACACACCTCTTGATCAGAGCTGTTAGCCATCCACTGAGGTATTAGATATACTAAAAGAAGAGACCCATGGCAATAGAACAGAACCCTACCTGGACCCGATTACACTGAACAAAATTTGGACAGGGCTCTACTCATGACCTTGGTCTTGTTTCAGTTACTGGGAACCAAGAGGACCCGTGAAGACCTCTACCAGACATTCAATGACAACTTTTATGTACTTATATATACTTATCTACTTATGTACATACTCAGCGCTGCGGTCAGTTTGGTCGGTAAGGTCAAACTGCATCGTGCTGTACTCTTCCAAACCCTAACCTAACCCTAATGTGTTCAAGAGGAAACGGAATTAGGCTGTTGTATGTTTTTCTCATTACACACATGGCTGTTCATTTGGTTTCATTAGTTCAGTGTGGCTCTTTTGCTAAAAAACTTTCCCCAGTTTTCCTCCAGCCGACAAATCAGCCTGGAGATCACAGTCTCAGAATCCATCACCATTCTGCCACATAGCCTACCGAGCACAATCTAAATCCCACTAAAACCAATTCCACTACGACCTCCCCTGTAATTGCTTGCCACCTCTCCCTCCGTGTTGTGTTGCCAGTCAGTCTGTCAGTACACTGGGTTCAACTTAATGATAGATAATAACCTGACTTTGCCGGGCTGAGTGGAGTGGTGCAGGCTAATAGCTGGAATTCAGTATGTGAAGGTGCTGGACAAGAGGTCAACAGGACTTACTGCCTTAAAATGATCTTGAGGTCAGGAGGAAGAAAGACTGAGGGACAGACAGATGAAGACAAATCAAAGAAGTTACATATATAAATAAAAGTGCTTGTGTGAATCTATGCAGGTGAACACACGAATGCAAGAACATATACAGTATATTTACCATGTCAGCGTGCAGCCAAGCACGAACACACATATGCACCCATGCACACAAATACGCTCATTATCATGTCAAGGCTTTCAAAGTCTGATATTTGAATCAGCACAGCTCATTTGTTTTCACATTTGCTAATTAATACAAGACTGAGACACGTCAATGTGTCCCTGTGACCATGTGAGTGTATATTTGTGTCCATACACACATATTTATCTGCGTATATACATTTTGTTTGGATATCTGCGATGTTGGTGTGCGTGTGCTTTTATCTGTGTGACAGCAGTTTGACGTGTTGATCGCAAAGTAATTTTGACGGCATGGTAGAGTGGATGCTGAGTGGTTGAAAAGAAAAAGGGCCGGCTCATCTCTGCAGATGCCACATAAACGCCAGTAGATGGGATGGACATAAGTGTGTGTTTGTATGTTTGCCGTCCTGCTGACAGCCTCTGTGTGGGCTCCGAATAGAAAATAGCCGGCAGGCAGGTCAGCGCTCACTCAGGCTCTTGTCTATTCCGTATTTTTATGTTTCATCCCTTCATCTGTCTCTCTCAGTGTGGGAAAGAAAGAATCAGAGGGGGGCCAGAGTTGAACAGATATAACTGAATGGGGGGAGGTATGTTAAGAAAATGGGGAAATGTAAAGAGAAGACCAATCCACTAACATTTAGTTCTTAAGGAAAAATATAACAGCAAAAAAAGAATAACAAAAACATTGTTAGGTCATCTGACTTTAGATAAAGTCAACACCACATTTTCTCTTTTCTGCCAGAGTTAAAATATCACATATCACAACCCCTCCAAAATCTGAGGCAGCTCACTGTCACTCTATGATATTACATATAAATCATGATCTAGTTTCCATGTACCACATTTTCAAATGATCATGTAGCATCAAAGAATGCATGCTAACATGCATTAAAACGCTGCTGCCCGGTTATTACCAAGGTCCAAGAAACAAGACCACATCACCCCTATCCTTGCATCCTTACACTGGCTCCCCGTTCACTTTAGGATACACTTCAAAATCCTTGCAATTATCTATAAATCTCTCCATGGTCTCGCCCCTACATATATCTCAGAACTTCTCACCCCTTACAGCACCACCAGACCCCTCAGATCCTCCCATCGTGGCATGTTGGCTGTGCCCCGTTCGTGGAAAAAAAGGCAGAGTCTGTTGATGCTTTTGGAAGGCACCTTAAGACCCACTTTTATTCTCTGGCTGTAGTGTTTAACCTGTGTTTATTGTGGTTTACAATGGGTTTTACAATGTGTTATGAAGCACTTTGGTGCAAAACCTGTTTGCTTTTTAAAGTGCTATATAAATGAAATAAAATAAACTGAAATAAATAAACATATCTTATTTACTATTAAAATCCTTATTATTCACATGTACATACAGCATATGCAACTGTAAAGTGAATTTCAAGCAACATCTTTTGTTAATTACCATCAGACTTATTATTATTATTATAGTGTTTTTGCATGGATTTACACACGAGATGCCACCTCAGTAATGGCAGCACAGATTAATCTATATGCACAGATACTTTATAGATGCTTCAGCACCACCAAAGGGTATTAAAAGCATGTCTGTAAACATGTTTTTTTTGTAAAAGACAAAACTTTTCTGCCTCACAAAAGCATAAAACGTTTCTGCCATTTTCAAGGAATCATATTGAAATGTACGTTTCTATTCAGCCTTTCTATCTTTAAACATTGTACATTGGCTTCCCTCCCTCCCCAGACTCTATTCACTCATTATAGAGACTAGACTGGGCTGACAGTGGAAGAGAATGGGCTGATAGACTGCCAGCTACAATACAGACACAATGGGAGGATGCAGATACATAAAGAGGACTAGACAGAGGAGGAGGAGAGCGTAGGGGCTGTCAGTAAACTTGTTGACAACACAGAAATGTACACACATACACATCGGTGGTGGGTAGTGGCGGTTTGAGCGTGAAGTGCGTATGTGTGTGTGTGTGTGTGTGTGGAGGAGGGGGTGTTGGGGTTAAGGACCACTGGAGCGCCAAATTGGAAACAATGTGTCGGCAAGACTTAAAAGCAAATATTTACAGGGCTTTAATGTGCATTGGGAGCACTGCGTTTCCAGCGTGGGTCAGCGCGTCTGTGGCAGATCTGAGGAACATGGAGGGGCATGGGTGGTAATTAGACAGACAGCGGTAGATTAATCACAGGCTGACAGCACAACCTCGAAACCACACACAAACACATTCACAAGATGTACGCAGCCACATCATTTAGTCTGTCTCATCTGGCAAAATACTCTGGACGTTGTCCTCTCACCCAAAGACGATGAGTGTATCCAGCTTTGACGAGCGTACCTTATATTCTCTTATTTTTCTGCTATTTCTTTAAACACACACACACATGTACAGACTCGCTGCCCTGCCGTCGTGCTCTGATTACCTGCTTCTTTCTCTTCCTCTGTCTCCTCTATAAATCACTAGCTCTAAATCTCCCCCCGTCCCCTAGCTTAAGGACAGCTCCTGAGCCGCTCACCCACCTCACAGATCCTCCAGCGGGAGCGTCCAGGAGAGGCAGAGGACAGCGTGGTCCTGCCCCAGGGGGAAGAGCTCTTCTGTTGGCTGGAGGACACTGCCACAGCTCAGTGAGAAGGAGGGGGGGAGATATAGTAGTTGGCTGAGAGCGCTGCCATTAAACACGTTCCATATATCATAAATATTTTACCGTCTTCTAAGTGGTTTTGACCTTGGATCAGAGTACTGTAGGTTATACCACATGGGAGAGACACAACCAGAGTTTTAAAACTTTTAAGAGTTTCGTACAGTGGTAATTAAATTGGGTTGAAATAGGTCTTTTAAAGGTCGTGTCTACGTGATCATAAACCTATCTTACCTTCAGTTTTTAACAGACAGGGACTACCCTTCTTTTATAGTCAAAACACCATAAATGTAATGAATACAACAATGTTAAAGTTGTTTTGTAAAGAAAACTTTAAACTGCCTTTAACTACCAGGACCTTTAAAGTGACAGGTTTGCAATGACTGCTGCAATACAGATTTTTTTTTTCTTCTCTTGGCCTAGTAACATTAGCATTTAAAAAAGCAAGATTTTTATTTGATCAATGTGAGCGAATCCACTGATGACGGATTCTCTTGCGGGAAGAAGTAAATCTGTGTAAATCTTTTGCAACTTTGATGAACTTTGACACGCAAATGTCCGCCAAAGGTCAGCACAAGACAGCTTGCTATTGGTTGCTGTCTTGTGCTGACCTTTGGCGGAATGGAGAGACGACGCTATTGTAGCTTATTAGTTGTGTTGCACCATGCGCTTTTATTTCACCTCCTGAGTAAGAACAGCTCCACAAAAGAGGAATGGTTTGCAGACAGTTATGAGACAGGAGTCAACAGTACAAATGCGTCTTTTCCATTAGTGACCAAGCTAACTATCCTGCTGACTTGGCAAGCTTGCTAGCTCAGACAGCCTTTTCCAGCTTGAGCAACTGTTCATTGAATTAAATTATGTACAACCCTGAGAATAAAATGAGAAAAAATAATTAAAGGTTAGGAGACCTATTGTTACTGACTAGTTGGTCACCAGCAGCAACTATTAATCCCTACGTCACAAGCTTTTGGAACCAAATATTTAGCAAAGATGTGCAGATGAATTTCCCTGTGCCACTTTCTGGTTTGACCTGGCTTTAACTCTGAAAGGGTGTCTGCTAACTGTCATTAATGTAATGTGTTGTAAATGTAGACCAAAATCTAAAGTGGGGGTAAATGGAGGGTCACTTTTTAAACTGAGTGAGTGGGACACACCAATGCACCAACGGGGAGGATTTAGCCCAAGGCAACATGGGGCGCAGCTCCAGAAAATGGCTATGTTTGTGGGACGGGGTGAATGGGGTCTAATTGAGCAAATGAATGCTGCTGAAGGCAAACTGTGGCAAAGAGAGCCACAGTGGCAGAATAGAGGGTACGTAAGGACAAATGGGGGGTGATGCAGGATACTGTTCCCCAAGCCAGGCTAAAGTAAAGCTGGTGAATGTCAGTTGTAGCTTACAGCTGCTCACTTGACAAACAGAAAGGCACTTGGACTTTGTTTACAGTCAGTCAGGGACTCGCGACCTGGGACAGATAAAAGCTTTCCATTAAAATATTGACTTAGAGGATTAGGAAGGTAGGATAAGTTGTGTAAAGTGACAGAAATCCAACTGAGATGTCATCAAGGCTCTAGAGAAAAGGTATATTAAGACATCAACAGATTAATTGAAAGTTTAATCTGTATTTGTACAATACAGCAAATATGGAGAACATAGTTGTACTCACACTTGCTTCTACTGCTAATTCCCCTCCACAACTTATTTTTGTTGTTACTAGTATCTTAAAGATATTAATAAGACTGGGAAGAGCTGCTGCTGGTGTACTTTATTAGAGGCAATGTTTACTCACTGTTTATTGGTCATGCAATGTTATGACAATATTAGTGTCTTTACTTGCTATAAAGTATTTTGCCAGTAATGTTTGTGTTGACATGAGCCAGTGGGGCAAGATTTCCTTGACTTTTTACATTTAATGAGTCTTGGGTTTGAATATTTCATTCAGTGTAGACATCATAGCTTCAGTGAATACAGAATATATCTGATACTGTCAGACAGTGTGGAATAAGACGATATAAACAACCTTAAATCTAATTATTAGTGAACTTTATATTTGTAGTATTACAGCAGAGACCTAGGTAAGTAGGCCTAGCTTTAGATATATTCATAGTTATAGGTTGCAGATATAGATCTACTTATAGTTTCATTACTATTTACAATAATAGTTGCAGTAAGGTTCAGGAGTTAAAAGTTATCATAGTTATATAGTACATAGTAATAACAGTGTAGTTAGTTATAGTTGTATTTTTATTAATAGTGGTAGTTATATAGTGATGGTACAGTTATAGCTACATTTTAATGGAGACTAGTAAACTCTATTGAAGACACTGAGATTGTTATAAAAGCAGGATGGTGAGGCCAGCTGAGGACGTGACAATGAGAAATGAAGTCAGTATCATTTGACTGGTAACGACCAGCTATGAACCTTGAAGAGAGTGATATACATAAAGATGAATGCCACAGAGAGTGATAGAGAGAGGAAGAGGGAGGGTCTGGAGAGCGGCCATCCTGATCTAGTTGTCCCTGACAGATGGCCAGTGAGACATGAGCAGCTGATGTGTATGATTGTCTGCTTCCCAAACAAGAGGGCACGTCAACGGTTGCTGCTTCCCTCTCTACGTGTTGTTGTCCTCCTCTCTCCACCCTATCTATTTGGGTCTTTAATTAAATTAACTCTGTGCAGAGTAGGCGTTTGTGCTGTATCCTTCTAAAGCCAAGGAGAGGATGAGGTATAAATGTCAAAAGAAAGGGCACAGTGAGAATAATCCTCAGATGATAATCAGCATTATTAATAACAAGTTGCAGCAGCTAAACACTCTTCCTCTCTCCCCCAGATTTTCCTCCCTCTATATTTCTCCCTCCCCCCTCCCCTTCGGTGGCTATTAACATCCAGCGCTTTAATCTATACCTGAGCTCATCTAGAAGAGCCGTGTTGGTTTTACAACTGGGGGAGAGCTGGAGGAGGAAGATGTGCTCATAAATATAATGTATAAGATCAGCACGATAATAATATGCAGTATACTGGGTGTTTATTTCCACAGGATCTGATGTGCATGATGATGTTGGCATGCTGCATGTACAGTACAGTATGTTCTATATGGCTCATGTGTGTACTGGTAAGGGCTGCAATTATAATTATTTTTCCAAATAATTGATTGTAAAATGTTTATGTGAAAAGTGTCACACTCACAAAAAGACCACAATCTTTCAGTCAAACTCAAAGATATTCAAGCTACAGTGGTGCACAACAGAGGAAAAACAGCAAATCCTCACATTTGAGAAGCTGGAGTAAAATTGTTGTCAATACTTTTTCTGTGGTTTGACTAAATTACCTTTCAACACCCCATTAGTCAGTGTTACTAAACCTGTCAAACTTCCCATTCTCGCATTGGCACATATGCAGTTTACAATAAAAGGTGCCAGATTTGCTACTTGAAATTCTTAGTCATTTTTGAAGCAAAGGGTCTCTGATTTCAGACAGATGTAGTCCGCAACCATCAATTTTGCCTGCTGAAATAACAACTATCGCTGGCAGATTTTATCAGCTGTTGCTACCTAGCTTATTAAGCTAACATTAGCTCCATGAGCTGTTTAAGAACGCTGTCTCCTGCTGACTTGTTTTAAAACAAGAATAACTATGCACTTGATGGCTACATGCATGGTGCTTAAAGTCTGAGGCTATAACTACATAGCTACATAGGTCTTGTATTGCAGTGTAGAGCTAGGCAGCCCTAGTTTTATAGTTATAAAAAGTAAGCATGATAAGGTAAAATGTAACATCAGACTATTATTTCCTTCTAACAGAACCGTGTTTGGATGCTTAGCTTACATTCTTGGACTCGCAGGACAGAGGGTAGATTTATGCTTTTTTGTTCGTATTTTCAGCAGTTTGAGTTGTTGCAAAAGAAAAAGATTTGATGATTTGGAACAACTGATGTGTTTCCCAGACATAATGCTCATCTCAGATAATGAGTTTGGCTGGGGTTGCTGGAATGGAAACTTTTCCAAATCCAATAAAGAGCACGACAGCGCTGCTTATGTTACCTATTCTTTGATATAGTAGCATTTGATGCTAGTTTGATAGTTGTAAACAGGGCAGCAGCAAACAGAAGGACTCAACATCCCTTCAGCTGCTGCAGGGTTTGCTGGCAAAATGTGCGCCTGCAAAAAGTTTTGCTCTGTCCCTGCTTCTATGTCTTTTTTTACACACTTTGCTCTTGCTCTCTTTTCAGCCGATGCTTTCCCTCTCTCCGATTCCATCTCAGACAGTTTGTCTTTTCCCTCCTCGCCCTCTCTGCCGCGGTACGACTCCTATAATCTGTTCCCCCTCCTCCTTTCTTCATCCCTCCTCTGCTGCTACTGTACTTCAATGTGTGTGTGTGTGTGTGTATGTGAGTCGGAGGCATGTTTGAGGTGTCACAGCAGTGTGGTGCAGCACAGTGGGATATCGAACGCCGTCGCCTCTCTCTCTCTCTATTCGTAACTCTTTTCTCTATCTCTGCATCTAAGGAATCGGGAGTCTTTGCTCCTCAGCTCCCGAGGAAATAATGAGGTGCCAGCGGAGAGTGGCAGCTCCACCACTGAACAGCTACTGAAGATCGACTGAAGAGTGAGGCGCGAGGAGGAGGAGGCCTGAGAGACTTGTTCCACTGGGTTTTGGTGGGAGGGTGGGGGGGGGTCATGCTCAATCCCTGGTGGCATGTTGCCGCAGGACACCAGGGGCGAGGGTATGTGTGCATGTTAGCGTACTGACACACACATGTCCCCATTTCTTTTCCTTTGTTTCTCAGCATGCGCGTTGCTCCCACCCCTGGGATCCATGATGCACTGTTCCTGTGCACCAACTGGAGCAATTACAACAAAAGCGTTTTCATGTGTGTGTGTGCATGTGTGTTGGCCACTCATTAAGCTTCTACATATGCATCCAGAGACACAGTGCAAAAAAAAAAGTAGGTTACTCTGTTTTTTTCTTCTTTCTTTCATTCCCCCAGCCTCCCAGTTTTGTTGCCTCTCACTCCTTCTTTGCTTCCTCAGTACAGCGGCATGAAAAATGAATAAGACAGTGCAGCTTGTCTGATCCTCTCTCACAGCCCGTGCTGTAATTTGAGATGGGTGGATGAGGGGGGTAAGACAAGTACGACCATAAACCCACTTTTAAAAGATGACGCAAATCTAGACACAGCAACTGCAGCCATCAAGGCCCGGCTCTGTCTCCCTCCACTTTCCTCCCATAACTGTCCCGCTTCTTTTATTTTTTGTGCCTTCCTTTTAGCTGGCTCCCTTTGTTTTGCCTTTTCTTTAGCCCTCACTCCCTCTTTTCTCTCTCCCCTGGGTGCAATTTTCGCCGAGATATATTCGACGCTCAATACTCATCTACTTTTCTCCTAAATTTTGGCGCCTGTGTGTGTATTGTGAGTCTCCTTTTAGTGTGTGGGCAGGCAGCAACAGCCCTCTGACCACAAGGAGAGAACAAATCCCCTGCTCATAAACCCATAATCTTTATAGCTCCCAACAAGAATAATTGCCCTTTCAGGCCAACAGTAGGCGCTACCACTGACTATAAAGTGTGATTCCCAGATTTGATTGAATAGTCTCAATTGACAGCTTAATTCAATAGCTAAATAATTAGATGTAAAATCTGAGCCAAATCAGTCATTCTAACCTTCAACCATATGCTAGTCTGCAACAAGTGCTCAACTGCAAAACGTCATCTTGGTACAAAACCACACTGTGTCCTTTGTGGAGAAGCCACAGGATCACAGGAACAGCAGCCACACCGGCACAGTCCGAAACACCAAAATGAGACCACTGAAGTCGGGGAGTGTTCCTGGATTATGTCTGCCGGCTTCTCTGAGGTTCTGTAATTAATTACAGCGGCCAATAATAATTAGGGCTGGGCACCAGCGAGCGGTCGCGGAGCAGAATGCCGAAAACTGGCGGTTGATCTGGTGTCTGTCTATGGCCTCCGAGCCCTGTGGGCGCTGCCATGCTACGCTAGCACCTGCTCTCAAACTGCGGCAGCTAACAGCTTTCAGTGTGTGTGTGCGTGTCAGTGTTGGCAAGGGAACTGGGTGACACGGGCTGTTAGGAAAGGGAGGGAAGAGGGGCACAATGTGCTCTGACAGGGTGGTTGATTCACAACAATACGCTAGCGTCAGCCACTAGCCTCTTGGGCTTACTGAACTGTGGCGCTGTGATTCATCTGCTTTAATTCACTGGAGCTGCATAGCTTTGTGACTGGAAAACAGGCACTCCCTCATACACATGTGTTGAGTGAACAGGTGTGTGAACAAACAGTGCATACACAAAGGCCTTAACATAGCAAACAAGTGCACAATAGCACACACAGTATGTTCAGATAGCAACAGTTAATTGTTCACATGCAGTCTGGTACAATGTGATCTTAATTCACCTGAATGTGTGACTACTGCACACTCATACACAATGAGCACACACAATGCATTAAATACGAGCATTCAAGCTGCTCATGCAAGCATAGTGGGTACATAGAGAGATGTGTATGTACTGAGGGGGCAGAGTGTGCTGTTAATGTGTGCTGATATGTCTTAAATTAGGTTCTTTGTTCACACAGTCAGTAATTACAGATATGAACAACTGTTTGATGTGCACATTATTGAGATTATTTGAGCTTAACAACATGTTTATGCACATGGGCTCTACTGTACATATTTTATTGTTTTATGAGCCAATAAATGCAGAATTTCTGCATAGACTGGATTATAGGACAATGGGATGTATTTATATCAGTATTTATAACCTCCATCTGAATATCTTATTAACCGCTCACTTACTATGCTGTTTACACATCTGCACACACTTCTGTTTATTCGTATTATTCCATCTGTACAGCTAATTATGTAAGAGCTAGTAATGCAAACTGGCACATTTGCTTGTAACCTGTAAAACTGTCACATCTAGACTGTGACTTCGATGCATTCTTTTATTTGCTGCATTCATTTGAGAATGCCTGGTTGTTGTTAGTGCTCTGCCAATCATTTTCTTCACAGGCTGATTGTAATTGGGTTTTTTTTTTAACTCTGTAGCCTGGCAATCACCAATCAGAATACTGAAATAATCCATTGTACTTTTTAGACAGACATTCTATCAATAACATCACATGGAAAAGTACACAGTGAGAGTAAATATAATATTTCAACAAAAGAATGTGTTTATCTGTCTTTAGATAGTTTTATCCAAGTATAGTGTGTCATTACATAACTGTCACCATTCGTAATCACACAGCATAGTATTAAACACATTTGAAACAGCGATAAACTGGTCATCAATGACCAGCAATCAATAACTCCTTGAATGCACTTATGGCAGGTGAGTATTGTATTAAGATGGACTTGAAAAAAATGTATCTAGTCTATATCTTAATAAAGTATTCTTCTTCTTTAAGATATATTTGCTCTGTGTCAGTGACCTCTGCTTTGCATCTAAGAAAGTTGTTAAGCAAGTTTAAGGATATGTTTCCTGGAATAATGAGATGTGTTAGCTGTTGCACCAGTTCCCTCACAGGGAAATCCCACGTGTGATTTGTAGGCGCTTCCATCCACATGGTCCAAAAAAAAGCTTTTAGCATCACTTGTGCTACATTGGGAATGACTGGCTGGCTTAGCGCTCTCTTAGAAATGTACCTTTCACACCTCATGCCAAACTGAGGCAATCGCCAAAATATTCAGAGCTAATCACACCACATTTATACACTCTCCTCCACTGCCCCCACCCCGCCCCCCACACCACCGCTTTTTCCTGCCTCTCTCTCTGTGAGATCTACCTCACAACCCACCCGTCGGGCTGGGCTCACCAGCATCTGGCAAGCTTGCTCGAAGGCACATGGAGCACCCATTTGCATATCACTCGCCTGATGTGTTCACAGTCGCGATGGTGCTCATTTGTTTTGCCAAATTAGGAGCTTTTTTGTTGTTGTTGTTTGGATTCTGTTTTTAGCTGTGGGATTTTATCCCCCTTTTAGCTGTGATCCTGCTGTGGTACACCATGTGAAAGAGAGGGAGAGAGAGAGAGAGGCAGACCTGGAGACATTTGGAACATTTGGTTCGCTCTGTGAACGCTATTGCACAATAATGTAATTCAGATAGTGCCTGAACAGCATGGCCTTCCTAACAAACAGCGTGTGTGTATGTATATATGTGTTAGCATTTTGCCATCACCCCGCCCACTCACACATGGCTACCTTCTGTTCCAAATATAATTCAGCCTCAATGTTAACATACAGCCATAAATACACCCTGAATTGTAAACAACGTAGTTCCATTCGACATGCATTTAAAAGGGTATACAGCACTTCCTAAAATGCTCCTCTATGGAGTTCCTAAAGCCAAAGACGATTAATATACATAAACAAAGACAGAGGGCAAAAAAGTGTGGCATCTAAAGCTGCTCCACTAAAAATAAATAGCGGACTGAGTAATTTCAGGGTAAGGAAAACATGATTTCAATTAACATACCCAAAGACAAGTGTATTGTGGTACAATGTCACTCCTGAATCTATGGTGTATGGCCTTGGGCGATACAGTAGCTATCACCATTACACTCACATATTGTATGGTTACTAGACCACCCATAGGACACTAAAACAAGAACATGAAATGTATACAGATACTAAGACGCTGTGTCATATTACTGCTACAAGGGTAACCTTTACATAAATTCAGAAATTTTGAGTTTAAGTTCCATAAAAATGATCACTACTCTACTGTATGTTTATATAAAAAATATAGAGTCCAACTGATACTGGACTTTTGAGGCCGATGCCAATATCTATATCTATAAGTTTAAAAAGTCTTTTTATATATATATATATAAATACATAACGTAAAGGAACTAGTTATTTTAGTTCTTTTTTATTATTTGTTTAGTTATTTATCAGCAAATGTTTTATAAATGTGCTGACACCTATACATCTGATGGTAAATACTATATCTTTTTGGGTAACAGCTCTTACTTTCTTTTAAATTAAAATCTGATTTGGCGGGAAAAGTGCTAAGACATCATCCTTAGAATATATATGGGTTCCTGCACAGAAGGGAGATCTCCTCAACAAGAAAAATCTCTCTGTAAAAGGTGTGGTTTACTGCAGCAGTTTTTATCTCAGCTGCTCATAGCCCTTCTAGGTAATGTCTAGGCAAGTGTCATTATGTGCATCTGAAATGTGATACCAACACGTTCTTTCCTATTCTCCTGGGAAACAATACATCTTGAGCTAGTTAGTATAATATTAACAAAGATAACAGGGATTAGCATGATGTTCAGAGAAAGGATTAAAGAAGTGGAGCTTTGGAGTGCAGCTGGACACAAATGATAACTGCAGTATAGAAAGATATCCCATTAAAATTAAGATGTTGTGTGTCATATGCACCTAAAAATTAAATGAAGCTGTCTTTCAATGTCGTCCAAGAGAAATATGGTACTAGAGTTCTGTATTAAAAACAGGCAATCTATCATTTCTCACTCTTTGGTGCCAACTTTTGCCTGAAGACAAAGTAATCCAAAAGGAAATCCTGGTTTAGCAAAGGTTAAAGAAAAAATCATGCAGCACTCAATTAAGGCCTTAAATACAGCAGCTCATGGTAATTAACGTATGACTAGACTTTAATTAGCAAGAAGACTGCCTAACATTAGTCACTGTCATTCATACTCAACTGTCTGCATAGGTGGATGTGTCAGTGTAACACTATACACACAATGCACCTTAGACTGCCGGGTCACCACAACACTGTGTGTTTTTGGAGTCCTTAGTTAAAAGGCATCATGCTTAACCAGGTCAGTGCTGGGAGAACGTGTGTTTCCATTTCACATGTCTAGCTGTGATAGCGTATGTGTGTTTAGAAGAGTTTGTGTTAGTGTGTGTGTGTGTGTCCGCGGCATGGGGCATGATGGACCAGCGCTGAGAATAATTAACTCTGATGACCCAGCCACTGCAGTGACGGGGCGACCGCTGTGACTGGAACGCCTGTCAAATAGACCGGTCATCATACTCCTCAGGCGGCACCGGATGAGGAGGAGCCCTTCACACACACTCACGCAGAAAACACACACACACACACAAATACATGTGCACATACAGACAGACAGACAGACAGGCAGGCCGAGGCACATACAGAACACAGAGCTGTCATGTATTAATTAACACATTTACCACGTCTATAGGCGTGAATAAACACACACACACACACACACACCATGTCACACCTGTAAAACTGTCTCTATAACAATTCACACAGCAGCTATATATACACGTGTACTTGTCTGCTTAGTACACTTGGCACACACTCATTCACACCATGCTGCAGCAACAGAACGGACGTGCTCACACACACACACACACACACACAAGCATATGGCAAGAAGCTGGCTGTTCGTTAGCACCCCTGACATCTCTGACAAATTGACTCCTTTATGCGAGTGGAAGTGTGCAGCAAAGAGGGGGGGGTGGGGGTGGGGGTGAAAGGATGGGAGCAGAGAGGCCACGAGAAGGTGGATCATCTCATTCACACGGTCCAAAGGAGAGTGATATCATTCTGAGACACACACACACACAAACTCCACCTGTGACATCACCTGCATGCAAAAAAAAAAACCCTGCTTCTGCAATGATGAGCTAAGATGGAGGAGCTGGAGAGGAAAGAAGGCAAGGAAATGAGCAGAGAGGAGGAAGGTGGGGGGGGGGTGATGGAGGAAGAGAAGGATGGAGGGCAGGGGCAAATGAAGGACACGAGGAGGAGAGGAGGAAGAGGAGGAGGAGAGATGTCAGAGAGACAGATAGAGTTTCGAGAATGAAAGGAGGCAAGGATGCGAGAGAGTGAATAAAGAAAGTGCTGGAGAAAAAGTAGATTGATAAAGACGCTATTGAGGGGAGATTTAAGGGGGAGAGAAGCAGGGATGTACTGGAGGGTGACTCCATCTCAACTCTGTTTAGTTATGAAGGAGAGTTTGCTCTCTTAGTGAGCTGGTATAAAACCTTATGATTCGTAGCATGAGGTACAAGAAACTCTTGACTTGTCCTGAGAAAAGTCCTGAAGCAAAGTTTTTAAGAAATGCTACTTTGGAGGATTTCCATTCCAGATTACATACATCCAATGACTTTTTTTTCAACAATGAATTCTTTCTACAATATCTGCACCTATGGTATGGTTTAGGTTAAAGAAAGATTGTGGTAATGACAAATAAACTATGGTTATGGTATGGTTAATATTAGGAAACTAAAACCGTTTTTTTTTTTTTGCATTCCTGCACTGAACATTGGCAATGGGCATTAATCATTAGTTGCAGAGTCATCCAATGTTAGCATAATTTCTTGGACTGTTGTACTGCACAAAATTAGGTAATAAAATATCATGCATCGTTTAAAGTAGTATACAGCAGTATACATGTATGGAGCATTCACACTAACTCAATTTACAATTGGTAGCTTAATACAATTCTGAATTAATTGCACACTCACTAGAGTTACTGTATCTAGACCTAATCCTCAATGAAGGCAAGTGTTTTGGATTTGATGACTTAATATTTAGCTTTGCATGATAAAGGGGAAGTATCACCCTGAGGCAAACGTTAGCGAAGCGAAGCACCAAACTTAAGCGTTAGCAATCGAGCCGGCCAACCAACACACACTGCAACACTTTACAAAACCTCCAGCCCACTTTCATCAGGTAAAGGAAATAATTCAGTCCTGGCCTGCACTCGTACAGTTGACTAAAGACACTAGTGAATGCTTTAGCACACAGTGCACTTGAGTAAGAGCCTGAAATCACTGCCACCTTTTGTGTCTGAGAATCAATTTTGAATCGAGAATCGATCTGAATCGAAATGTGACACCAAGAATCGGAACTGAACGGAATGGAGATCTTCCCAAAGACTGCAACCCCTAATGATGGGACCTTGGTCTGCTCAAATGGAGGGTGTAGGTTTGAGTGTTGCTGGTAAAAGAAAGATAGTTCATCAGGTAAAAGGAACATGTGTTATACACTAGGCACTATGTGCTTTTGGTTGCCATGCAACAGTAATCTCCACTGAAGTAAAAAGTCCAGGAAAATAAATCCATCCCTCCAGGTACAACTAAATTTCTCACACTGATGTGGCATGCAGCATAATTTAAGGTGAGGTCTGTTTAGCTTGGAGTATGTGCCAAAAACGCACTCTGTAAATAAACGGGTTGTAGATAGCTCATTTTGGAATGAAAGTGGCACGTCTGTGGTTTTGCTGATTATCCAATTTTCCCCTCATGATGGGCTCAGCTGTCTGCTCCTTCTCTTTGTGCGTCTTAATCTTAGTCTTGTTTGGAAAGTAAGATATGCATTGCACCTCTGTGCTGATGACAATACATTTGAGCGTAAAGAAAAAAACAACCTGAGGAAGACAGAGATGAATGAGAAGCAAGAAATGGATGAGGAATGGGACAGCCTTAAAACTCTTAACTAATTCCTTCAGCAGGGGACAACACAGAGAGCATGATTCATACCCGGCATTATGAGGAGGATGATGAATCTATTGCCGTCAGCCGTGTATTGTTCTCAGCTCGCCATAAAAGACTATTCCCAACATCCAAAACAAGCTGTAAGGTGGATCACACAAATAAGAGTAAGAGTAAGAGTAAGAGGGTGATATAACCAGCTGCTAGATAGAAAGCAGCAGGAATTTGCCTTTAAGTACTACAACTACTACTAATATTACTAGTCTTTATTTTGTAATTATTTAATAGCTGGTGGATATTTGTAAAAGCGTAGATTTATTGATTTTGTTTTCTAAATTGTCAGAGAATCAACTTATTCTCATGCAGTTTCAAACTAATCACATAATAATAGTGTTATTCCATAACTGTCACTTGTGGCTGCTGTTTAGCAAAAGTTGCTTGCTTTGGGAATTAGCATTTTCATTAATTGTACATACAGAAAACACTTTCACAAATGTTTCGATGAAAATGTGGAGTAATTTTACAACCATCAAGGAAGATATGAATAATTACCTAAGCATGGCCCGTAAAATATACAGTATAAAATAATTACCACAAATAATGTACTTGCTAATATGTTGGAGGTTATGCAGGAACTACATAAAACAATGGGCTTCAGTATCTTGTCTTGTATAGGTAACATGCTTCTAACTTCTATTTGGGTGTCTTAATAAAAGCCTAAAACATAAAAAATGTTAGCCAAGATTTTTGCATTTAATTGTGTATATCTGTATTCGGGCAGGAATTTCACTGGATGAAGAGGTTATAAATAATCACTGATTTATTTACATGTAAATCTACAAAATCAGTATTTAAATCATTATAAGCTTCTTCTGGTATAATGATGGCACCACAGAATGGAGCTTTGAAAAATTCTGAAAAAAAAAAAACGTTCAGTGCCCAAGATCAGATATTAATGGTGTGAAAAGAAAATAAGAAAATCAGATTACTCATTGAGCAACCTAGCTGAACAATAAGTTCAAATGTTGAATGTTCTACAGTAGGTGCTTTCTTTAAATCAATATGTATATTAGGGATAGTTATCAGTCACAAATACTTTAAAATATATCATTTTGCTATGATAGTTTTGTGCTTTAGCTGTCTCATGGCATTAACTGACTTTTAGAAACCCCCTCCAGGTTGCCACCTCTAACTGCCCTCTGGTATTGTATTTTTAAAAGGCAGTAAAATAATGATGCAATGACGAGTAACACATTCATTTAAATGTCTCCCCTCTGTGTGCCCCCATCACACCTGCACACTGTACAACTTCCTACTCAAACAAAACATCAAACACACTACAGCAAACTCTGTGCTCTATGACAACGCGATTTCTTTATTAAGTTTTAGATGAAGAAGTGGAGCGAGGTCAACCTGGGTACCGCTTGACATTTCCAATTCGTTTGGGCTGTTCCCCCCGCCCCCTCCTCACCTCCTGAGGTGGCCCAGGGCTGTTTGGCAGTGGTTGGTTAGGAGCCTGTGGCTGGCTGAAAAAGTGTTTGTTTGTGGCTGTTGCTTATTGCTGATGCTGTTTGATATCTTGGCTGGAGTCTTATCTGTTTGGATGCCGAGGTGCTGCAGTCGCTCTGATATCTTGAAAGGCAGCTCGGTTTGGGCAGCTGTCAATGTCTGCTCCTTCCTCTCTCTCTCTTCATATCTCTCTCGCTCTATCTCTCACACCCTTTTTAATCATTCACATCAAAACAAGGGGTGGCAGGAATCTGATAGTAAAATAATTGTAAATTTACAGCTTTTACTGTTCAGTTAAATGTGTCACGGCGATATTGGAAAAGCCTCAGCGAGTACAAAAACATTTAAAACTGTAGATGCATTTGGTAATTAACTTCCCTTTCTATAAAATTAGCATTTGACTCTACAGCAGAAGGCTGAGACATTAATCTATCAAAAAAGTGTTTACATTCCTTAGTTTTTTTCCCCTAAATGTGCCTGTTCACCATGTTATCTAGTCCTCCATAACATGACCAGCTGTTAAGATCCAACCTTATCAAGATATATCTATTTGAGGCTTTTGTTTGTGCGGTATCAGGAGGTTGTGACAGCTACTGGCAAGCAGGGAGACTGAACTGTTACAGGCTCTCATAAAAGGCCTTTTCTATATTGAGCTTTTGATTGTTTTCTATATGGGTGGATTTTGTGGAGGATGGATGCAGCAGTTGTTGATGTGCTCAGGCTGCACTGTAGCCTACCTCAGGGAGCACCGTTAACTTCATAGCATGCTGATGCGAACACGTAGATCTTAAACAGCAGGAGCATATGGTGGACATGGGGGGAAATTAACAGAGCATGTGGATCACATGACATGAAAGTAACACAGAGTCGCGGCAGCCTGGATTAGTGGCTCTCTGCTGCAGTCTTTTGGTGAATAAATATGGGTGCTGTTGGATTCTACAGGAAGGCCATTGAGAGACCTTTAATGTAGGTGATTTCTGGGAACATTCTTTATTTGCTACAGACATGTTTCAGCCGGTAAGGAAACAAGAGTCTGTATGTATAGCCATGCTAGCGGCTCTGTGAGGCGGTACTTAGGAAACTAGCAGAGGGGGCTTTGAGCTAAATGCTAACATCAGCATGCTAACATGCTCAAAATATGATAATGTTAATGTTTAGCAGGTCTAGAGTTGCTGATGGGAATGTCTACGTTTTGCAGGTATTTTGTCATAAACCTGGAAGAATTAAAAAACTGACCTGACGATGGAGCTATATGGAAAGTGAAGGGATCACCAAAGTGATTACAATTCATCCTGAGGGACGCAAGAATATCTGTACCTACAGCTGTCGAGACATTTCACTCAAAACCATAAGTGTCAACCTCAAAGAGGGGATCATCAAAGTCAGTAGAATTCATCTTCTGGGGACTATGAATACCTATGCAAAATTGAATGGCAATCTATCTAATAGTTGTTGAGATATTTCAGTCTGGACCAAAGTGGTAGACAGACCAACATTTCCATGCCTACAGCAAAGCTGCTAACATGGCTAAAAATCACCTCACTTCCTGTCTCCCAGTGTGGCTGCCAGCAGTGCAAAAACGACATTGGAAGACCACATTATTTAAAAATATTGCAGCTGCTAGTTGTCCATAAATTCATAATAAAAATCACCTATGCATATTACCATTATAGTCATACATAACATAGCTGTGTCCATGTATGCATACCTAAGATGCTAAAAATTTTCATTCAGCTGGAATTATTCAAACTGTGGGCAGAGCCTAGCTCTGCTTTACATTTCCTGGCTGCAGTGGCAGGCAGGGCTCTAAACAAAGCAATCAGCTGGTTAAACGTTATCAGAGCACCTAGAGAAAATGAGCGGTAATGCCCTGAACATTTCTCCCCTTATTTCTCTCTCCAGCTGATCAAAAAGCCGTCACGCCACATTGCGCCCTGTAATGGTTTTTTGTCTGGACTCCTTGCTATTTAAATGAACAAAAGGAACAGACTCTTGGCTGTGTGTATTCTGTCTACATATGTGTGTGCACTCACATTCAGGTATACGTGTGCTAAAGAGAGATCGAGAAAGCTGCAGCCAAACTGAAAGATTGACTCATTCAGATCAAGAGAGACAGGCAGACAGAGTGGAGAGGGGACACCATGGACAGGGTGACTGATCGGGACACATCAATAATTATCTGTTTACTTGCTGCAGCCTCAGAATTTAATATAGCCTCTTCATCCCTCTGATGGTTAGCAATTGTAGTTTATTGGATATCAGCGTATTACTATTTGTGTGGATGAGCGTGTATGAGAGACGGAGAAAGAAGTATTAAGAAAAAAGTAATTAATAATAAGTCATTGCTTGTGCAGCTTTCAAATGGGTTTGCACCATACACACCCAGGTTGATGTTTTTGTGTCTGTGTGTCACAGAGTTTGTTCCATCAAAGCATTTCTATAAATAGCAGCAACACCGCTCGCCAGCTACGCAGCATGATGTGTTATATAACCTCGTCGAAATGCATACTGAGACCACATCAGCATCAACAACTAGGCTGCTACCTGTTCTAACGCTGCAAGCCTCTCTCTCTCTCTCACACGCCCCAACACACAGATTACATGGTCTTCTTCATTATTCATGTGGCATTTCTGCCTTTACTAGAAAGTAAACAGGAAAAGAGGCAGGAAAGAGATATGAAGTGTGAAATGGCAAAGATTTACTGCAGTAACTCTGTGATCTAAAATACTTAAAAACATACTTTTTAAATTGTTGGATTTTGGAATGGGGATGAGCACGTCTTTAACTTTTGTGCATGTGATTTTAAATATTGTCTTGAATACTATCCTGTTGCTGTTTTCAGATCATCCATTGGGTTGTTAAATGGTTTGCTTTGCTTAAGAAGTAGGACATTTTTCTCAACCAAAAAGCAACTTAATCCTCTCCAAATTCAGAGATACATGGTATTCCCGGGACAGCAATGATACTTAAATAAATATCGTTTACGTAACAATGCGTTGAGAGTTATTGCAATATTTGTCCATAATTTTGTCCTTAAATGCCAATTGTACGAGATCATTTCACCTTCTTTCAGTTAAATAATTCATAGACTTCTTTTCATGCTTTTGAATGATCCACTAGCAGCAAGACATCACTTGATTCTGATTTGCAAGAAAACAATCTGAACTACGATTATCTAGTCCAATTCGCTGATCATTTTTATTTCTTTTGAAGAAAAAACATTTAGAAAACATTTCAGGATTCAGTGACTTTCATTTCATGTTCTTAGTGAGCCAACACACAGTATGTGGATTAACTACGCACATCCATAAAACACTTTGAAGCCCTCAGCACCTCACAGGCATGGGGTGACTTACACATACATGCTCATAACACATCCTTCCCCCCATCTTTTATCACAGCATTGGCCGCTGCATGATTCCCTGCTTACTTTTAATCCAACGAGGTGTGTAATGGCTGCGGTGACAGGGGCTATTTAAGATGACTGCTGCGGTGACGGCTCAGGAGAATATGGCTCATCTGCAGGAGACGCAGGCTTCGGCGACGGCACCATGCCTCTTATCTCCACCACTTAGCGCTGATCTAAAACAACCTGATAGGGAAGCTAACTGGAAGAAATGTCACCACTGGGTCATTTAGGATCCAAAGAAAGACTGTATTTACTGTAAACTTCCACATCTTAATTCATTTTTTTTCATATACGCTTCCTAAAATGGACATGTACTTTCAGGGTGTGACAAGGTATGATAATACATGTGTCTCAAATGCTTGTGTGTGTAAGCTGTGAGAGTGTGTGCGTACGATATGCGTGTAACTTTGGTCAGCATTGTGTAGCCAGATGCTGCCATCCAACAACCGCACCCCCACACTGTCTGACTGGATGACAGGGCCTGCTGACTTGGCACACACACACACACAAACACACACACACACACACACACACACACACACACAGATAGATAGAGAGAGAAACTGTTAAATTGGAGGAGGGCAAACAGAAGGGAACTGTCTTACAACAAGTGTGTGAAGTGGATGGACTGTGCATAAATGCAACGGCATGAATGTGTGTGTGTGTGTGTGTGTGTGTGTGTGTGTGTGTGTGTGTGTGTGTGTGTGCCTCCATGTTTTTCAGATGTTACTCTTACTATATCTGTCTCCTCTCACTGTCTTATCCCCTCTAATGCCTCTGTGCTTTGTGTCCTACCCTCTTTGCAGTCCACCTTGTAGTGTACTGTCGCCTTAAATCTCTCTGTGACCGCTTTCATCATTCTCTACTCCTCTGTCAACCCCCTATGACATGCACCTCCACCTTTCCCTACCCCCCCCTCTCCCTCTCCATCCCTTTCTTCCTCCTTCTATTTCCCTGCCGTTGCGGTTCAGAACACACGCGGAGCCTGACGCGCCAAACCACTGACCGCAAACGCTTCGACTGCACCTG
The DNA here is from genome assembly GCA_005408345.1 of Macquaria australasica. Taxonomy (NCBI): domain Eukaryota; kingdom Metazoa; phylum Chordata; class Actinopteri; order Centrarchiformes; family Percichthyidae; genus Macquaria; species Macquaria australasica. The sequence goes on along the minus strand of SEMN01000029.1, from coordinate 1,240,631 downwards.
GTCAGGGCACGCCACGCAATCAAATACACACACGTGTCTGAGAATACACACCCCTCAGCCCCAATTCTCCACCTAAAAAGACTTGGAGGTCTTGTGCTATTGTAGCCATGGCAACCATCAAATACACAGTGAACTCTTGAGGCTTTAACCAGCATCACATCAATGATCAATAATCAATTATCCATTAAAGGCTTATAAAATACAAAATGCATGTTTTCCCTAGAATTAAGTTTATTTATATGGGCTATTTCCACAGCACAACTAAATTAGCTTCTGCTTCCCCTACGCGTGTCATTATTAAACTAGTAGCTATACAAAACTCAACAGATAAATCATAATTCTGCACAACTTACTTAGGCTTTTTTAGTTTAAATACTTTTGATTAGACTCAGCATAAAGTCCATTAAAACAATTCTTGTATCATATATTCAGTTACCAAACTCAAGCCTCCAGCCCACTTGAGCAATGTCTGTATCATTGTCTCTGATCATGATACGTACACACATGCACACACAGATATTTAAACGTGTTCCTGAATATTCATATCACACATACGTATTAAATGACAAAACAGGCTAACCTTTTTTTCCCCACGTTCTTTTAGAAATAAGATCAAATACGGTACCAAGGGAACGCTGCGTTTACAGACAATGGGAGAAAAGCGAAGTGCAAATGAAAAAAAAAAAAACATAGAAGAGTGCGGACTAGATCAATAAAGACATGTGTTTATTAGATTGAGGCGAGCTGCGACAGAGGCTGGCCCTGGAGTGGAACACTAGCGTGTAATCTTGTACTGTTTTCTCTCTCCCTGTGGAGCGGCAAACTCACTCACTCACGCCTCGGGCCACAAAGAAGCATGCAATAAACAGCCATCAATCCAGTTTGGGACTATTGACTGGGGAAGGGGAGATAGCGGAGACTGGCTGATGGGAAGAAACTGAGGAACTCAGCGTGTGTAACGTTCTGCAGGTGGGCTGCAATAGTGCTATGCTGCTTAGAAGATTTGAATCTAGTTTGAGGAACTTAAGGCAAAGACAGAGTGCATCTGGTACTGATCTATTAGTATACTGTATTGTTCTGTGTTCTACAACTCCTTTAACTCAACATTTCAACTTAAGTATTCCACTCTTAAGTAGCAGTTTTCAATAGTGTAGCTGCCCAATTAGTGCACTGCTACATTTGTTTGTTGATGTCCACTGGTCATTAGTCTTGATGCCAGTATTGATGCTTGTGATTATTCCTCAGCTAAATGCACCATTGGTCTCTTTAAACACAGCCAAAGGGCCATTTGTAAAAAGAGGCCTTTGGCATGCGCACGTCTAGCATTTTATTTGTGTAATGAACATGTGGCGTTTTATTCATCTGTTATGCTTGGTAACATTCCCAAAAGTAACTGAGCTGGAATGATAATAGAGGAATCTGGTGATTGAGAAAAATGGCGCTCGGCTGCACGACGTACAGTAACAATACATCAGCCACAAGCAGCAGGCATGTTGTTCCAAACAGGATTGATGGAGGAAAATACTGTGGAATTTGTTCTCTCCTTCATGCGTACTCTACACAGCAGCGCGCCAATAGAGTGAGTGAGATTTCCTAATAGCTCAGGCCCACTATACATACACAGACCTATAGGAGATGCTGTAGCTTGTGACACTTGCTGGCGTTCACAATCAAGCCTTAAAAAAAGGTCGGATACACAAACAAAATGTCACCAAATTAAATAGAATAAGAAAGGGGAGTATCTAACCTTTACAAAGTGCTACGTGCAACAACTTCTAAATGGGAAGGTGCTTTAAGGTAAAACTCTGCCCCCAACTTTGTTTTATTCAACTATTTTTAGTCATTCTAGTTATTGGTGTTTTCTAAATTGAAAATGGTTACATTATTTAATCTCAAAATGGTACGCAAATTATTGAGGTGGTGAAGAGGGCAGAACCTCTACTTTAAAAAAAAAAAAAGAAAAAGCAAAACCCTCCCCTCATTATTAATATTTTCTCTGGACCCTCCCCTTGACTTAGCAAAAATAATAGTAAAATCCTCCCAGCAATATCTTTAAAAAAATGAACTAACTAAAAGAGGAAATGCATTAAGAATTTAATATGACGTACCCCGATTTAAACATGTAATCTAAATAGGCCATTCATTTTCACAATGGGCACAAACAAATACACACATCAGATGGGAAATTTTTGGCAAATGCACCAAATATTCCAAACACTCTCTAGCTCTCATTTTACACATAAGGGACTTTTTGAGTGCAAAGCAATATATATATATAACAAACTTTAATTGTCTCAGATACAGCACAGTTCTGTCAAAGAATGGATGATTAAGTGTGTCAGTTGAAACTGCCCGTGGACTGAAATTGTGGGTGCAGAAATGATCATAAATAACGTTCTAAACTGTGAACAGCTATATCATGATGACAATGAAAGCCATGTTTTTGATAGAACTATATTGACCTCTTTTTTACACAATACATCTAACAAAGGAAGGCTGAATTATTAATTGTAAATACAAGGAAAGGAAAAAATACCCCCCTCGATCCCCTGAAAAAAGTCAGACTACCCTCGCCTCAGCCCCCTTATAATTTTTGTACAGTCCCTTACTTAACATAAACAAGCCATCGCTAACATACTGGTGAATTAGCTTAAAACAATTACCCGTCTTAAGCAATAAGCCTTGTATTGAGTCTTAGTGCTTGAATCTTGTTTTCCTTTATACTGTCCAAGCATTTGCCAGTATGAAGAGACAATTTCATTAGTTTGTAAAATAAATCAAATTGTTTCAAGAGATTTGAATGAGGAGTGATCTTATTTGCCTAACTGTTACAGTACATTGTCTTATTAGTGAACACTTACTACCAAAATATTTCAAAACGGGTGCAGCTGTACTGAAAGCAAGTAGAAGCAGAGTTTCTTTAAAGGATAAGACATTAAATTAGACTTACTACAAGACTAAAGGGCATGTTACGGTGCAACTTACAGTTAGTCAATATGTGTTAACCAATCATGCGCTTCTCCTTTTGAACACACTGACTGTGTTCCAACAGAAGTAACCTGTTTAGTGGACTAATTAAGACCTACACCACCTACTGAAATGATGTAATGCAATATGTACAGGTCATTCATCTTGTGTGACAGTGAATTTCTATGAACTGCTTACACAATGGAAAAAAAAAAAAAGACAGCCTCACATCTGCGGGCCTGTCAGGGATCTGCACATTTATTACGGGCTTGGTACTGAAGTGGCTCCGCTCCACCAGTGATCTGGGTCCATTCAGCATCTGGTCTGGCTGTACAGGTCTGTCTGTGAGAAAACACGACATGACCTAGGAACACAGCCATATTGTTGGTTATGTAGACTAATGGGCAGTTTCTATTAAATAAGGCAACTGGGCAGGTGCCTGAGTAACCCCATCTGCCCTCTCTGTACCTGCAGATGCAGGTGTGAGTGTAGGTCTGTGTTTGTTCTGTTCTTTTTCAGCATGGCAAGCCAAAAGAACCAATGCTAATACAAACAATGGCCCCACGCAGATACTGTACACCTACACACAGTGGCCTTGATAAGCACAGAACAAGTCCTTTTCACATGCACACAATAACAACCAAACACATGTTGATGTTGACCTTTACAAATGTGCTGTGCAGTTATAGGTTGAACGGTTTATATAAAGAGTTTCACAGTGCAAAATTACAACCTGTATTGGCACATACTAAGACGAATGGTTTTACAGAGGAGATCCATTGGTAGATTTTAGAGCTAATGATGATCCTCAAGCAATGCTTTTTCTATCCATGTTGATATATAGACATTTGGAAAAGAGATTTTGATTTATTTTTTTTTCTCATTTAAAGCAGATGTGATCCTCACCATGCCAATTCCCCTGCGACACTGTAAGTTTTTATTGATATCTAATTAATTTTTGAGCAAACCAGTTTTATGAGTCATCAGTCATTTCTACATTTTCTCCAAACAAATGTACTCACTGTAAGTGCAATTAATCGTTTTGGGTGGCCACTGTTGTTACTATACACAGATTTCACAATCTCTGTAGGAGCACTGATGTCCTTGACTACCAGGGTCAAAGTCACCACAGTAGCCTCACCCCAGTAGCTACGTATGTTTCACATAAGCCACTCAAGAGCCAGCCTTGTATGTATGTGCATGTAAACACACATGTGTAAAATACACAAATCAGCCCTCCGAGTGCACAGACATGCACAAGTTTACATATCTTTGTAGGCACATGGGACGTACTCCAGCAAAGTTGCCCTTTCGCCTGTTCCCATACACGTCTGCTCAAAATGTCTCATTGAATATTTAATATGTGCACCAATCTAATGATGGCAGGGACCCAGAGCATGGCTCTAATTATTCAGGCTTCCACGGCTGAGTCATCGAGGCCATCACGGGGGCTGTGGCTCCTTCCTCGACAAAACCTCCTCACCTCTATTTCCCTCTGCTCCTCCTTCCTCATCCCTCCATCTCTGCTCCCCTCGGTGGTTGCCACTTGTGACCTTGTGCTCAGATCTCCCTTTGTACTTCCCTCTCTGTCTCTTTAAGTCTGTCTGCCTCCCAATGACAATAAATGCTCATTGCATGTCTATATATATAGTAAATTGGTCAGGGCAGAAAGCAGAGTGTAGTGCAGTATGGGAGAGCTGTATTTAAATGACTGTGTCACCCTGCTGTTAGATGTGGAATGCTGCCACGGCTTTGGCACAAAGCACCTCTATGAATATGCAGAGCAGCTACAACGATGTGTAATTTACACAAAATGTGTGTGCGTGTGTACAGTATGTGTGTGTGTGTGTGTGTGTGTGTGTATGTGTTTACGAGAGTGAAAGGGAAGGAGAACATTTTGCTGAAATGATCCCATTCTCCTAAACCCTGTTGGTAGAGAGCAGCTCATCTATACAGAGTGATGCCGAGCTGAAAATAGACATATAGAGCTGCCCTGAATAAAAGATGACAGGACAGCACAGCCAAGCCCCCACAAAAGCCATCCTGAGTGCATGTGTGTATAGTGTGTATATGTGTGTTCATGCACACGTGCTAGCATGCTAGCACTTAGCATGTTTAAGTGTGTGTTCAACATGTCCCTAGTTGTATGCCCTTGAGCTAGGAGTTCCTTTTTGCTCTCCCACATATATGCAGATATATAGTGTCTAAAAATAGAGAGGCGGATGTCTTAAAAAGCCTCTTCCATCCACGTCAGCATGCATGAGTAATTCCCTTTCATTTCCAGCTGACCAATCAAGTGCAGTGAACTGGGAGGAAACAATAATGGGAGAGTCTATTATTTTTCCCTTTATGTTTGTTTGAATTAAAAGCAACAGACATGACAACAAATTGAAACAGAATGACAGTCCCAGAAATATTCTTTATTCTAATTCCCCTAGACTAATCTTCCATCCAAGAAATGGTTGAAAGTTTTTGCACAGACGGCGGTCGAACATTGCCCTTTACTTTTCCATATTTTTTGCTTCTCACTGTGTCTCCACTCACCAGGAACCATGGAGAACACTATCAAATGTTTATCCATTCCTCTCCACACGTGGCCAGCTCAGAGTTGACCATGCTACAAACTTGAAAAGCAGCGTGCGACAGCGGCGGCTGCATCCCTCCTGGCTAATCTGTATGCTTTCCAATAGGGAGGTTTAAATCCCCCAGTCTGCCGTCGTGCCAGGGAAAACAAAGCCTTCACCTAATAACGAATCCTAGCCATATTTCACACAACACTTTTTGCATTTGTTACCCAAGCACGGACTCGCTGGCTGCATTGGGGATTGAGGGGGATTGGAGTCGAGGGACAGAAAGAATGTGCGGTGTTTGTTTATTGGGCATGAGTTAAGCAGGTAATTATGCTGATGTTTATATGCAGGGGTTTGTGTGTGTGTTTTTAGGTGATTCTGTCATAGGCCCCATTTTGTGAAAAACGTTGTGCTTCATTTTAGACTTAGTGACCCAATTTGACTTGAGCAATAAATCGTTTAAATGTTTCTTAATTAGGGTTAAGTTAAGGTTACAGTAAGGGTTTATTATAATTATAGTACAATGACCTCAAGCATCTTTTTAACCACCTTCTCTGTGTGTGTCCAGGCTGCACACTCGCCAACATCTGCCAGCATGGTTTCATCTGTATGGTAGTGTATCAGCAGTGGTGACCTTCGGCCCAGTCAGAGCATCTATCTAGACAGAACCGTGCCATGACTGTGCCTCTGTGGTCCCAAAAGGTTTCCCTGCTTCCTGACAGAATACGCAATCGGATCATTTTGCCAGGTGCTCTTCCAGCTCTGGGGCAATAGTTCTAGGTAATATGTGGCTTAGCAATAAAAATACTCATGGATGCATATATCTATCCATCTCCTAAATGGGTGGGTGGATACTTACACACTTGTGTCTTTACTTGTTAAAATTCAATGTGTATCTTTTGATTGGCATTTATATTGTATTTTTGTTGGCCAGCCATACTGGCAGCAACATTGACTCTAATATACTCTGTTGTCAACAGTTAGTAAAATGTCTACAGCCAGCCTCCAGCAGCTCTGTGAGGCTGTTCTTAGACCCAGCAGTGCTTTGAGCTGAATTCTAAAGTTTGTTTAGCAGGTATAATACCTTTGTCACCATCTTAGTTTAGCATGTTAGCATGGAATTGCTTTCTTTGGCAAACATTGCCAGATATGTTCAGTTATGGTAACATGCAGAGGACAGTAAGGATGTAACTGCTGCCAACAAAGGACTTAAATGACCTCCTCAGCTTTCAAATCCTCATTTTAAATTTCTGCTATCAATTATTTAGCCAGCAGGATGTTCCTTAACCTTTCAAGACCCATATCAGCAAGCATCTGCTGGCTTGTCCTTGAGCAATACACTGTATCCCTACTAGCTCCAGGGTGCTTTTTCTGCAGCTGATTCTGACCTCTGTCCTCACTGTGGATGGAGTGGGGCAGTCAGACAATTTCCCTACAGGGATCAATATAGAATGAGTGTTAATTTTCTAAGATCTATCTATTTAAATGTCACCACTTCTATGGTGGAAATTTCAATTTGGTATACGGCTGATGTTAGGTCTGAAGACAGGTGATGTCACTTTACCCTATAATATTGCCAACAGCCATCCAGAGGGGGTGTCACCTTGCAAAACCCACCTCAACTGAACTTAATTTGTTTTGGGGGTTTTTTAACTCTCTAAATTCCTCTTCTACAAAAAATTATACCAAATCTAAAATTGTATTGTGTACTGCAGTGTGTCATATGTCAAAGCAAAGTTAGGTGTGTTATGCAGGTCATGCACAAAAAAAACAACTTCTAAATAACCTTTACAAAGTGTTTCTAGCTTGAGCTGTACTGTGCTAGTCTGTTTAAATCCAATCTGGAACTGTAGCGAGCAGGATAACACCTAAAAATAGTCTGTGGCTGTATAGCTGAAGGTTTTTGGATGGTACTGACATTAACTGGGAAACAGATACTACAAAATATTTTTAGATGATACAGAGCATTTATATTAATTACTGTAAAATTATCTTGTCAATCTTCGATCTTGTTTCAATTAAGCTTAGAGGAGAAATTTTTGTGTCTAAATTGACAAACCATTCTGTTTCTTCCCCTTCTCTTTACTGCAGCTCTTTGTAGTGAGGGAGAAAGCCATGTTGAGAAAGAAAAGAGCGCATAGTGAATCTATTATTCCAGGAGACTTCAAATATTTTGCTTGGGGCAAATGTGACTTTGCAAAAGCCTGTTTTGAGAAAGGCTAGCGATTCTGAGCTATTTTTAGTTTCTATCTCCCCCTCCTCCTCTCTTGCCTTTCTCTTCCTCTCCACTTCACCTCTCTCCATCCCTTTACTATTCTGAGGAGGGCTCCTCTCACAGCTGAAACACCCCTGTGCACACAGGTATTACTGAGGCCTCACAGTTCACCTCAACACCCCCGTGTGTGTGTGTACGTGTGTGTGTGTCAGAGTCTCTCAGAAAGAGAACAAGAGAGATGGAGTGATTTAGCTTGACAGACAGGTTTTGTAATACAGTACTTAAAATTATATTCCCTCTACACCTACCTGCCCAAGCCACTTATTCACAGCTGCTCTTGGTCTAATAGAGGCTATAGTCTGGGTTCATGAGTTCATTCCCTAAAATGGTCAACTAGTATCCACCACCAGAAACATATCCTTTAAAAATGTCTTTGAGCAAAGGCAATATTCCAGTACATGTTGCATTGTATTTAAGTGTTGGCAAACCAGACTAAGAGTCTTCTGCCCTGCTAGCAAACACAGCAGTGCTTTGAGCTAAATGCTCACAATAACACAATAACAATACTAAAACACTGATGTTTAGCAAGTATAGTAATGTTTACCATGTTTATCAGCTTAGTTTAATGTGTTGGCAAATAGCACTTAACACAAAGTACATTTGAGGCTGAACGTCATTATTGACAAGTATATATAGTAATAAATGAAAGCATTAGACAAATGAGGTGATTGAGGGATCACCAAAGTCATTACAATGAATCCAGAGTGGAACATGGATGTCTCTACCAAATTTCATGGCAATCTATTCACTAGTTGCTGAGACATTCATTTAAAACCACAAATGTCACCCTGCTGGTGGCACCAAAGGAAAAGTCAGAGGATCACCAAAGTCATTAGGATTCATCTGTTGTGCACCATGGATATCTGTACCAAATTTCAAGGCAATCCATCCATTATTTATTGAGATATTTCAAGACAAAAGCTCCTGGTGTCGCTGAAGGAAAGCGGATGACAAAATGTAATGGTTACGTTGAGATGCTAATGTTTAGCAGGTACTATGTTTATCATGGTCACCTTCTTATTTAGCATGTTAGCATGCGGACATTTAATAAGTGCTAAACACGAAGTTTAGTTATAAAGTTGTCAAAGATATTTCACAAAAACAAAAAAAAGGAAGGAAAGGTCAAAGGATCACCAAAGTCAGCACGGTTCATCTACTGTGGAGCATGAATGTACAAAATTTCATGGCAATCCATCCAATAGTTGTTAAGACATTTTCATGGAAAGGATCTGGGGAGGTCTAAACACAAGAGGGAATGCTTCTAAATTAACTGAGTTGACTTTGCTTTTGAAAACATGTAAAATTCTGCAGCATGTGAAATGACTGTCAGGTGATTCCTCCTGACCCCTGTCTACTCCCAAAGCTTGGTTTTCAGGAACTGAGCCTAATGCCCGGTACTCAGCTCCCTGAGACATTGTAACAGTTGTACAGTCCAACAGGAATCCCGCGAGACCCATTTTCTTTTCCAGCTCAATATACTACGCTATGAACAGGGTAGTGTTCAGTGACAGTGGGCTTGTACTGGGATCAGAGCAGGACAGTGATTAATTTAGTTTAAAAAAAGAAAGAAAAGAAAGACAAATCCCCTCTCATATTCAGTCTTGCCTCATACATCAAAAATGTCTGTCACACATTGTTGATTAATGATTTAATCATCAAACATATTAAACTTCACTCAGCCCTACTGGGGACACAAGTGTATGACATCACTGGTGGGGGTGGTGGGTTCATTCAAGTTAAATATTCATTAACTGAATTTAATATTTATTTATAATATAATTTATAATAATATTTCTATTTATTTTCCTAACTTGAAAAATGCAAACTACGAAGATAGAAATTTCAATACTTATTGGGTTTCTCCAATGTTCCACCTCTTTTTGGAGGTGATGGGGGGTGGGGGTGGGTGAGATAGAGGGATGGATGAAGAAATGGAGGTGACGGGGTTACGAGGTGGCTGATTTTATGGAAGGCAAAACAAGGGGAGGAAGGGCTGAGGCGGAGAGTAATTGTTATTGAGGAGCTGTGTGAGGGAGTGTGATTACTGGTTTGGGAGTTGTTTAGAGGAGCGAGGAGGTGGGGGGCAGGGTGCAGGTGTGCTAATGTATTGGTCAAGCCCTGCTGCTTCCTAACCGAGGACCCCTGCCATCCACGACACCTGAGACAGCCAATACTGCCTCTCTGTAGCACCACCACACCATCCCTTTCCCTCTATTTTACCGTTTATTTGCTCACAGCTATAATCAGCTCTGTCCAATGGGGTGAGACACTGCACTCCTTTGTACCTGAGAACTGTCAAACTTCATTACGGCCCAGTAATGAAGGATTCCTTTTAAAACAGGTAATTTCAACATTTGTATAACATTAAACTTAATATGTAATTAATGGGGATACAAGGTCCATGGTTCAAATCCCCAGATGTAGCAATTCATGCATGTGGTATGTTTTCAAGTGCTCATTGAGGTCATATCAAGTTAAAGACTGCCTATTGTGACCCCATGAAAATTTCGTCTTATTAGTATTTTTCTCTGCAAAAAGAGTTGCAGCAAAAACCCTAAGACCTAGAAACACCAAAATTGGCAAGTGGGTTGTAAATTTAACCCACTTCTCAGGCACATATAATGACACTCTTTGACCTCAAGGCGATGCTGTAATAATGGCCTTGGCCTAGAGTCAAAATTCTTTCATCATTTTAATCTCTCAAGTCATCTGCATCTGGTCCCCTCCTCTAAAAATGCCAGATTTATATACCTCAACAGAGCATCAGCATATAGTCATGACCATGATGAATTATTTTAAAGAAAATTAAGAATTAAGAAACAAGCATCCAAATGCTCACAATCTGCTTAGTCCCACATCATTGCTCCATGCGGCTATATTTTTTATATATTATTTTTTCATATTTTTATTGTAAATCTTTCTTGACTTTTGCAGTACTTGCTTTTTATTTTTTACTGTTTATTGTTATGCACCAAAATACCAAGGCAAATTCCTTGTATATAAAAACCTACTTGGCAAAACCTGATTCTGATTCAAGTCAACATCTTTATTGGTCCACGAGTCGTGCGGCATCTGTCCTTGTCCAATCAATCCATCCATCCCTCCCCAACACTCATTTACAGCCTCTGAGTTGATCTGTCTCCTTCTGTTTGCTGTCCTTGGTCTCTTTCTCTGACTCACTTTCCACTCATCTCTCTCCTCTTCTCTCTCTTTTTATCTAATCCCTCTCCACATGCACTGCTGCACTGGCTCCAGCCTTCTTAGCAGAAGAGTAAAAAGGGGAAACAGAGGGAGCGCAAGTGGTTAGTTGAGGGGAAAGACAACACAAAGAACAGGGGGGAAAAAACTGAGCTGGGCGTTAGACGAAAAGACAAAATGATTGCAGTCGGTCAGAAAAAGGAGCGAGATAAAGCAGGCTAAGACAGAGGCTGGATGAGAGAGGGAGGTTGCGTCACAGCTCCAATCAGATATGACAGAGAGAGAGAGGAGAGAGAGACAGAGAGGAGAGGATTGATGGGTTTAGGAGGCGGAAAGCCATAAAGAGGCAGAGGTCTATTAAAAGTGGAGTGTTGGGATGTACGCGGGTGCAGCGGTGATTTAAATTAAACGTGTGTGTGTGTGTGTGTGTGTGTGTGTGTGTGTGTGTACTGTCTGTATGTGTGGCAGTGGTCTTTGTGCAGCTTTCTCTATGTGTTTGTGTCACCATGGTGTGTGTATCTGTTATAACTGTGTGTATTTCTGTCTGTTTGTACTTCAGTGCATATCTGTGAGTCAGTCTGTCTATTTATCATTATGGTGTGTGTGTGTGTGTGTGTGTGTGTGTGCTGATGAGTCAATAGTCTTATTGGAATAACAGCCTCTCCATTTGAGAATTTTTGGTTTGAACATACAACTCTCAAAACACAGAGGGGGGAGAGAACAGTGGGTGAGAAACAGAGGTGATTGAGGACAGGCAGAGATGAAGGGATAGAGTGGTGAAGGAGCTGCAGAGCAACACGGTGCCACTCAGCGTGGCTCCCTGCCAGCTGACCAAAGCTCTGAGTCCATTTCATCCACCAGTGCCGACTTAAGGAAGAGTAATGAGCGTGTTTACATGCATACCGTACTCTGGCCAGTACGTCTTATACTGATTAAGTTCTTATTTTGAATAAACAGTTTGTATGGGCCTGCAAATCTCAGTATAAAACATCCTATCCATCAATATTCAATGCACATAAATAAACATGTTTTCCAGATTAAAGCAAGACCAATACATCGGAATGACCTTACAGATTTATTCGTAATGGCAAAATATATAATGTTGGTCGATACGTAACAAGAAATAGCAGTACAAAAATGCTGAAGAGTTGTTTGACGTTAGCCATGTTTCCACCGCAGGAACTTTCCCCAGGGACTAGGAACCTTTGGAGGAACTTGTTTCCACCGCAGGGACCAGGGTCTAAATTACATTCCAGGGACATTATTTTACCCCCGAAAAAGTCCCTGCTCAGGGGGTAGTACTTTCCAAAAGTACAGGAACTTTGGGGGTGGGGCTTGCAGCGCTTAACATTTGATTGGTCGAGCTTTTTATTTCAGCCACCATTTTTAAAAAATCTGCAGCCACAAACCAGTTTGTTTTTTGTTCACTGTGCTTTGACACAATGGAGTTACAGAAGAAAGCATGACAGATGGACCGATGACGAAGTCCAGGCCTTACTGAGCATTATTGAGCTCCTCCATGCTCACTGATAGCTTACAAATAATGATGCCTGTCCGTCGCTTTATATGGCGTCATCGTTGTTGTATAGTTGCGTGCAAAACTTACGTGTAAAATCAGCCATACATTAGCGGACTAATTTGCCTAATCTTCACAGGTCTTTAGACCGTGGAAGCGTGCAGACAACAATGGGCTGAAGGAACCTTTTAGTTCCTTGAAAAGTAGTTCCTGGGACAAAAAGTTGCGGATACTTTGGGTGGAAACGCGGCTGTAGTCTGGAGTTTATTTTTCAACTTTAAAATGTTCCACTCAGTACCTATCTTGGACACAGTTCTTTAAAGCTGCTATAATCAATATTTTATAGTAACAATGGAATAAATGACTGTATTTTGTGACAGGGCTGACTCATAACGACAAACCCACAAAGAATTTTCACCTAACTCTGCAGTTTCTCTCCGCTCTATGTCACGTTTTAGCTTCTTTCAGCTAATTCTTTTGGTTTTACTGCCAGCAACTTTAGTGTTCACTCTCAACACTCTTATTAACCTTGTTTCCAGACAGAGCAGGCAGCTGTTTTTGGTGAAAAAGACCTGATAAACCCACCGCACACTACCTGCCCAGCACCAAACGGCAGACAAAATAAAAATAAGTTGGTGGAGATCAAAACAGAGATAAAAGAGAGTGAATATTGGACTTATATTCATCAGGTGGCCAGAAACACGTCTCCAAATGAATGATAATGTTGCTCCGGAACTGCTACATGTGGAAATAGTCAACTGTTTGATAACACGTTCACGTTCAGGTGATCCTTATCAAAAATATGTTATCTATTTATGTTAAAAAGTATAATGGCCAAAACATTTTGTGGAGATTTTTTTTTTATCTCAAATTTCAATAGTAGTGTCTTCAAAAATCCAGCATTGGTCAAACTTTATTCTTGATTTTCTTACCGCACATTTTTACAACTGCAAATGCTAAGTATCCTGGCTGGACATTTTACATGTGTTCCTAAATTGTGAACCTAAAATTATGTCAAAATCAGATAACCAATGAATCTGGTTATTTCAAAAACTGAGGAAACATCTGTTATTCACATTTACACCACTAAAAATAATTATCTAACAAACCATTAAACTTAACAGCCATGCCATGACTCACTTATGACAGATTTTGGCACGTGTCCACTGTGTTTGAAAATCACTTATAACTCAATTATAATTGGAAATCAATTATATCTGAAGCATACAACGGACATCACAGATGCTGTGTGGAACAAAACCTGTACTTGTTTTTAGTTAATATTCTTCTTTCTAGACTGATTACTTTTGCACATGTGTGATTACAGATATTGGTTTTCTGAAATCAAATTACTGTGGCCTCACTATGACATGTAATCAATTTCCTCCCAAACCTTTGTTGGCAGAAGCAGGTCTCAGCTGTCCTCTCCAGCATCTGCCCTTCAGTGCCTACGGATGCCCAGCCAAGCCTCGCACCAGCCCGTCCCCCCCGGGTCCGTTCTGCTGATGGCAAGGCCGGCTAATATCTGCTTATCTCACTCCCACACTGCGCTCTGACACAGGGACTATTGGTAATATCTGGCAGGGAGATGCCGAGTCAGGAAAAATGGAAGCCATGGGGGAGAAAGAGGGCTGGCAATATAAGAGAGTCATCCAGAAAGGAGGAGGAAAATGCTGCCTGTCACAAGAGAGGAGTGGTGTGGCATTTTATCCTGAGCTCTTAGCCAATATTATTCATTCATGAGATGTCTATCTTTTGGGGGAAAAAAGTGGCACCTATTCTTACACAAGGATTAACCGCACAATATGGAAACATATCAATGTATTTTTGAAGGAAAGTCCATGTTTGACAAAAGTGTAAAGATCGATAATCGATACAGAAAACAGATACAAGAGTCAGAGATTTGGCTACATCTTAACACAACCATAGATCCGACGGACAGTCTGCATTAAATTCTGAAAAAAATAAAATAAAATTGCTACTTCCAACTGGTCACAACTCATCCCAGTTACTGAAGCCATGTACTGTTTTATTTACAAGGAAATACCAAATTCAGACGGATGACACTAATCCCAGAGCTGATGTTAACAATACCCAGTTTTCTGTGTGTTAGTGGAAATCTAACTAACTAACTAACTAACTGGCTGGCTAAAAAGTTATCCAGTGGATAACGGCTTCTGTGTACTGTTGTTGTACTGTGTGGCAGAAGACATATTATTCTGGGAGCATTTCTGATTCAGTATTTGAAATAAAAATTGAGGATATCATGTCATATCATTTCTTTTAGTCACACTTTCATTGTTGAAAAAGTAAAAAAAATATCAAGTCCTAATCACAGTTTAATGAAATCATATTGAATCACATAGATACGTATGGAACTGTTTGACAGTGAGAGATAAACATCTCTATTCTCTATATATTTTAGACGCATTACACCTTAGGAAATGTTTTGTATCCAGTTAAATTAGCCTGGATCCCAGCGTCATCCACGTTTCAGATTTTTTTCAGTGTTTCAAATAGTTTTGTGCTTATTGACAAAACAACTGAGCCAATCAGAATTTTTGTGGGTGGGATTAAGAAAAATGATGCAAGTCTGGATGAGATTGTCACTGCTATACAGGTTCTTTTTAGTCGACTTACAGAAATAACAACTCTTACATCGGCATTTCTTCAGTTGACATGACAAACTTTGTTAACTGCTACTATACACCGACATAAGACTAAATAATAAAGGAAAAATAAAGGAATCTGCAAACTTTAAGATTATGGATTTAGTTACTTGTTATGGTTGTGTACAAGCTTTCAGTAACAAATACAGCGAGAGTACCGTAGGCCAAAATGCATGCAAAGTGACAAGTATTGGTGTACACCCACTAATATTTAACTGTCCTCATCAGATTCTCATCAGAATCCACCTTCTCTCCATCCTTCACTATTCCCAGGACGGCCCTGGACAACCCAGAGCTTGTTAACAATAAGTTCACCACTGGTATCGCTGAGCGCCCTTCAACCTGAAGAGCCGAACCTCTGCCCACCAGCCACTCCGGCTCCTCTTCACAGGTCCTCAACACCGGTCGCTGTGACCGAGGGACTGCTAGAGTTGTCATTACCATCTTTACATAAGGAGGTAAACGCCTGCTACTGCCTAATCAACCGGGGCCATCTTGACTTCAAGCCTCTCTAACTCTTTTCCCACCCACTTGTGGGCTGACAGGTTTGGCGTGAAGAGCAAGGTAAGAGGTAAGAGTGCGCGTGTGTGTGTTTTGGGAGGTGTAGTATTTGCGCTTGTGCATAAATCTGTATATGCTTACATGTATGCATCCCTTCCACCATGCAGATCAAGATTTGTAAGGTTTCCTGCGTCTGTTTGTACATGTACCTGGATATGTGTGTTTTGCATGTGTGTTTACGCACCCTTCAGGGCCTCCCAGCACCTCTCTAAGTGTGTGTCTGTTGCCAGAGCTGAGCGCCACAGAGCTCTGCTTCGGTAATGAAGACTGGCAGAGCTAGTTCCATTTGGGCCACCACTAGAGCACTCCAGTCACCACACTGCAGTTTGGAGAAATCTGTTTTATTTGGCCCATTTTTAATCAGACACCAAGATTTTTCAAAGTCAAACATACCCCTGCGCATGGATACTGCCAGGATGAAGCCAAGAAGACACACAAACTTTGCTTTTTGTGTCCTCAGTTCAAATTTGTGTGTGTTTTTGTCCTTATATAACTGCCTCCCCCAGAGTTCTCTCATTCCCCAAGCTCTGTGATCGATGGTGAGGTTATTGCTGGAGTGACCAGCATTTGGTCTCCCAGGCGCTGCGGTGACGATGACCCGGCGGAGTCGGCTCATCCAAAAATCATAAAAAAAAGCAAGCTGCCCAATTACTTTAATAGAGCGGAGCCAGAAAGAGCCTTGCAAGTCGTAAAGAAACAGGACAATTAATATCGGTGATAATAAAAGTGTAATGAAGAAGCAGGCTCACCTGATGCGGTGGACCATAATGCACCTATTTCTTTTTTGTGTGTGCCAATTCACAAGACAGTTTAAGCTATTTTTAAGGTGAGGAATGAGAGAAATTCACACTAAGTCATGGTTGCGTTGCACCATACTGCAGTATCTAATTTCCAAGCTCACAGTGCACGACAATCAAGCTTTGATGCTAAGCTGCATCAGACTGTTCAAATAACAGCTACACTGTTCTTCCAGACTTGATGTTCAGAAACTACAGTATGTACAACCTGCTGTTTCACTACACTGACATCAAAATGCTCTTCCCTGTAGTTTTTCCTCCAACATCAGTATAATAAACAGCAGCGCTCTGTGTTATCAGAAATGTGTTCCACGTTCAATGTGTTCCACTTTAGCAGAAAGGGGGAAGCACTCTCTTAATGCATTCAATGTGGCCTTTCACATTCTGTACATGCACTCCACTTGATGTCTCTATTTATTTTTTGATAACATACCTACTCACTTTGCAACATTTGCTGTTACACTGCAATCACACTGTAGTTTGTCTCCCCATTAAATGTGTTGATGTACTTTATGTAAAAAAAAAAAAAAAGAAGCTATTGCAAAAGCAATTTCACAACCCTATATCACAATTTCCCGCCTCTTCTTTTCTCTTCTCAAACTGTTTGGATGTTAAATTGTCTTCTGGGAAATTAGTAGGTTAAAAAATACACCCAATATAAGAACCGACACATTATAACTCCAGTTAAAACACTGGACAGAATTGAGTTGAGTATATATGGTGTTGAAATGGCCATGTGCCTCCTGATATCAAACAATTGTTGCTAGTAGGTATAGTGCTTTGTGTGTGACACTCATCTCTCCCTCTTATCACTCTCCAGTCAATCTCAACCTGGCACAATCTGATTGTTTTGTACCCAGCGGCCCCTAAAGACGCACCACTATGTGGTCCCTTAGATGGCTTAATTGATCCACTGATTGGCACGAGTAATGAGTCTAATTGCATGAACCCCATTGGCCGATGGCATCATCAGCTCCCTATCGACCAGCCCGGCCCTTCCCTCTCGCTGCCTCTGTGGGCAAAAAAAAAAAAAGAGAAATTCTCAACTGGCTGACGTGCTCAGGCTGGGAGGGATAATTCAGAGACAAATTAAGCTCTGTCATTTTTCCAGAAAATCAGGAGAGGCGGATAGGGGGCAGATAACAACTTCCTTCTTGGCAGTCACTGGACTAACAGATGACACGTTTGTTTTTATGTTAAGAGCTGTTACCGCTCTTATATATGCATATGCATGTGTGTGCAGTAGAGTTCAACATGCAGTATTATCACTAGGCCAACATCTGCCACATGTTCTCTTTGTCTCTTTGTCATCCAGCACCCTTTGACCTGACAGTATACGTCATGTGCCGGCACAGCAGACCTGCATACTGTGTACTCTGTGTGTACATGTAGACATTAGGATATTAAATAAAAAACTGTAGAGTACAATGGTAACATTCTGTGCAGACTTTATTATACTGTATGTTCTTCTGCACTTAAAAGTGATATACTATATAGCATCAAATGTCATGATCAAATGTATGCCTTGATATCTTTGTATAACTACAGAGATAGTATTTATTTCCATTTTAATTACTGTCCAATTTGTGTTTTTTATTTTGGTTTGTGTTTGTTTTGTCTTTGTACCTTGTTTTTGTTATTTTCTCTCTTCTAGTTTCTATGAAGAGACTAAACACACAGTAAGAAATATTTATCATTCTATCATCTGCCAAGAAAGTCTAAAAGCTTTAGTTGCTGGAATAACAGTGTTCTCTTTCTGTTTTGAAGTAATCAAACAAAATGCTCCCTATTTAAAATTCAAAAAAGTCGCCATAACAGAAGATTAAAAGATGAATATCAATGGAATTTTGGTCAAGTTCAGACTTTACATGTATTAACAACGTTAACTACTGCCCACCAGAGACAGAGGTGAGGTTTTATGCTGCATAACTCTACAGCTCCAATAACTATCCAGACCAGATCTATTATAACCTATGAGGGGGAAAAGGGTCTACAAAGGTTATCCTCTAGATTCTTTAAATAGTCTGGAGAAGGATAATGTTGTATATCATAATGACATCATAGTACAGAGCAAAGATACAGTGGCTTTTACAGTAGCTTTGCCTACTTAGATGTCCTCAGAAAAAGGAACAGGATTTTGGGAGAATATTAAAAGTGAGATAACAGTCATTTTACATGTTGATTTACCTTTGAATCCACTGTATTATATGTTGGGAGGTATACCCAGAGGTATATGGGGATAGTTTGTATATCTTAAGGGTATTATTGTTAATTGCAAGGAAATGACTATTTCTTGATTGCAAAACCAACCCCCTACAGTGGAACAATGGACTAAGAGACTGAGACAGGTGAACACAATGGAAGAAATGACTGTACAATTGCAAATGAATGCTTCTGCTATTTTCTTGAAATAATGTTTTTTTCCCTCTATTATCCCTGTATTATCTGAATGACCAGTGACATTCAACAATTTCACCCTTATCCAAAACCTTAATGCAATATCTGAATCTAAAGCTCAAAGTGTTGCAAAGTAATGTGTTTAAAAGGTGTTTTAGTTCATCTCTAAAGATTTAAGAGAAAGCACGATGATCAAAGCCACACAAATCGGTTTCACTGCAAATATATTTAATCACAGCTTCTTTCATGTTTATTGCCTCTTACTTAAATACAATGTAATCACTGCTATTAAGTATTCGACTTGATTTGTCTCTGTGCTCTCCCACTGTTCACCTAACTCCCCCTCATGTTTGAGCGCCAGCTTCTACTACTTTAATTTCTAAAAGCTATCACCAGAGAAATAGATGCTATTTCATCTCTCCCACTTTGTGTTACTGCACTCACTTTTACTGCCTTCTCTTACTGTTGCTAAAAAGCAACAGCAGGCTGTGCAGTTTACCTGCTGGCTATATCTGACAGAGGCACAACCCACTCAAATCCAAACAACAAACCTGGCTCCAGTGTGCATTTCTAACCTTTAAAGCCATTTGCCAAACTGCTTCTACCAACACATCCTATCTTACTTAAATCCTAATGATACCCATGATATCGTCAAAGGTAGCCAAGCCCAATGCCACCCATCATTTTATATTCAATATTACTGGGCTACAAGCTATTCTTAATGGTTGTTCTGAGTCATTATTATTGAAATAACAGCACTTAACCATTGACTGCTACCTGTCCCATGACCATAACTAAATTTTAACATCCGTAACAATGGTTTTATGCCCCATTTCAATAAAACAGCTTCTGTATATAGTTAACAATGAGTTTAAACATGCCATGCTTGTGAAAGAGACCCCCATAAAACACATCAGTAATCTTAGGTTTGTTTGACCGTTGGTTTACAGTCATCTTAAGGTGTTCTATTTGTCAGTTTTACAAAATAAGAGCCCTAAGTTTATAGATTCAGTATGGCTGGCTGATAGGAGGTTGTGTTTGCAATATGGACACACTCAAGGGCAACGCTGGAGTCAGGCTGTAAACCACCGTGCTGTGTGTAAGTGCTGATGTGCTGTACACAGAACTCGTATACAACAAGCCAACACAAAACCAGACAGGACCCCAATCAAATCAATGCAGGTTCAACGTATATTGCCCCTGTGTGTGTGTGTGTGTGTGTGTGTGTGTGTGTGTGTGTGTAGGCAAGCCAGATCACTGGATCAATCCACAGGGGAAAGAGGTTGACAGAATAATGACCTGTCCTCTTCATTTATCCCTCCCTTGTTCATCTTTTTTTCTCTTCCTGTCACGCTAGACCAGGAATAACTCCTCTCTGTTGCCTCTAATCTCACATATTTCCCCTTCATTCCATCTTTTCTTCGTCTTACTGCCCTCCACAGTAATCCTCCACTTCTCTTTTGTTGCCAATCGCCTTTATTTTCCCTTTTTATAAAATTCTCTTTTGAAGCGACCCCCTCCACCCGACTCCCAGACCCAGCTCCAATAACTCAAACAGTCCTTTCTTTGATGCATCATTCATGGTTTTGTTCCCTAATGCACTCTCTATCTCTTTCACAGCCACACTATCAAATCTTTATCATCGGCCTTTATCTAGTGCTCCAGCTTTCCCCTTCTCCCCCCTTGTAATGTCCTGTCTTGGTTTCTCTTGCTGCTGCTGCTTCTTCCCCCTTTCTATTTCTATCCGTGCAGCAAAGCGCAGTCTCTCACTTCATCTCTCTCACTGCTCTTTCAACCCTTTTATGCTCCCTCCCTCCTATCTCCTTCTCATTCCCTTTTCCATCACTTTCACCTTCCATTTCTTCCTCACTCAGCCACCCCTCCTCATCTTTTTCATTCAACAGCAACCCCCCCCCCCCCTTCTCTCTCTTTCTGTCCGTCTGTCATTCCCTGAGGTGAGTGACTGAGTGCTAATGCCCAAGTCTCAGTAATGGGATAATCCTTTACATCAGAGCTGCAGCATCAGTCAAGCTACACGTCACTCTCTAAAAGCCAACCCCTATCATTGGAATAGGGCTCTAATCTCCGCATCACACACCATTCACATACCAGAATGTCGCACACGTACGCGTATGCTGACCGGATGTCTCATCGTCAAGGCCCAGCCGCGCTCCAGATCCCATTTTGTTTCTTATCGGCAGAGTGCCGCTATCACAGACAGTGTTTCTGCGCTGCATTTACCTGCAGATAAACATGTAGCCTATAGGATGTTTATCTTCCCTGCACAGCAGTTAAGAAGCATATATGTTGTGTGACATGATGGAGCAAAAATGTATTTACTCTATACTGCAAAAGGTAGATATCCACACTGAGGCTATTATGTCACAACAGTTTTTAAGTACAAGATAAATGTATGTATGACATTGTGTGTGCAGATACAATCCTATTATTTTGCTGCCTTGCACTTGCAGTTTTTCTGCAATGTCAATGTGAAGTGCTTGGAACGCTAATGCACCTATACATGCTAGTATGCGCATACACACACACACATATGAAACATCTGGGCACACGATTGGCAGCATCGTCTGGGGAGCGTTGATGTGTTGCTTTGACTGTCCGTGTCCACCTGTGCCCAGAAATAGCTTGAAAAACACAATCTCTCAGCAACACCGGCTTTGGGCCTTACATAACTGTAAGTGGAGACCACACAGAAAGGAGCAGCTAGCATGGAGGAAGAAGAGGAGAAATGGATCAGGAAGTTAGGGAAAGCCTGAGCCTGTGCGTGTATTCATTAGTGTGTGTGTGTGTGTGCATAAGCTGAATGAAAAGAGGAGCTAGTACTGCATACGGCTTAGAATTACTCATTGTTTTGAGCCCTTCTACCATCAAGATATTTGAGTTTTTAACATTTCTGGCAAAATAGTTGTATCATTCTTGTAGGGGTGACCCTGAAAAGTTGACTTTTCTACGATTCGATCAAGGGAGCCTGATTCCACTGCCAGTCTCACAGTCAAATCGTCACAGTGGCTGGAAAATGTGGTTATGAAACAAAGGATCATTCCATTCAGGCTACATGGGGGTGCTGAATTTCTGATTTTACATAGAATTGCTTGGTTTCTCCAAATAAATCATGATATATAGCCGAGGTCACTAATAGACTGGCCGCAGTCCGGACCCAGACGCTGTCCTATGCGGACCCAGACCTATAACCGATAAATAATTGAGAATTATTATATTTTGACGGAGCAGCTTTTCTAGCCTTTACGGTACTGGTTTAGCAGCCAAGGAAACTCACAGACCAGTTGCATGCGTTGTAAATCATCATCATCATGATGCTACTCAGCCAATCAAATCTGCATGAATCACAGAAAAGTAATGTCACATGGTGTGCTCCAGAAAAAGAAAAGTAGACAGCAAAAACTGAGCTTTTAATCAAGAATGGACAGACTCATGTTCATTCTACCCACAGGCAGTTCAAAACCAGTATGTCTTATATGTTCCACACCGTGGGGGTTATTAAAAGCGGAAGCAAAAGAAACAAAAAACAAAAGCATGATTTCACGATCAGTCGACGAAAGGCAAGACTTGACTATGTAAATTCTTAGTCGGGGACACCCCTACATTCTTGGTAATGCCTGCATTTTCTGACCTATCAACTGCTATGATTAAGGTTTGGTTAAGTTGAGGTGACAAAAACGTCTTGGTCAAGGTTGGGGAAAGACATTAATCATGGTTAAAAGAAGCCAGCTTTGACTGTTGGTAGCAGACGGGAAGCTAACAGCAGCTTCTGTTGTTAAAGCCAGACAGAAAATGACCCATATGACCTTTACAAAAAATGATTCATGAGTGTTTCCCGAAGTTCCACCTCTATAGTTAAGGTTTGGTTAAGTCTCGTCAACTAAAACTACTTGGTTGAAGTTAAGGGAAAGATATGGTCACGGTTAAAAGAAGAACTACTTGGTTGAGGTTAGGAAAAGATTGTGATCATGCTTTAAAGACAAACTACTTGGGGGAGCTCAGGAAACGATCCTGGTCATGGTTAAAAGAAACCAATGTTGACTAGACACTTGTACAACTAACAATCCATTTTGACCTCCTCCAAAACAGGTTTAGTGGTGCTATAATAATGTCTTGCTACTTCTACCTTTGCTCCTTAGGGCAACAGTGAGGACAGTCTTGTGCTGGAGAGCTACTGAGTGATACAAGCTCCTTTATGCTCAATAAAATTTCAGCAGAATAGGTTACTGTTTTCCATTAGTGGAGGTTTCCAGAGTCATTCTAATCTGTGTAGACTATGATTCTGATTATTATAGTATTTATAAATATACAAATCTGTTTCACATAAATATACAAAAAAATTAGATAGAGGGGTAATGTGAAGTTGTATTATCACACTTCGCCTCCCATCAGGTAGGCTTACGTGTTTTGATAGAGCAGGGTACTTAGGGCGACCTTTCAGAAGAAAACTAATATTCTCCTTGACGACAAAGGTTCCGAGGCGTAATGCCCGTGAACTTGTCATGCAAGAGATCAGCAAGCCAGGCATTGATGTGACATTTATGCCACAAAGTGATAAATAAATGTAGCACTTAACTGTATCACTTATAAGCCATGGAGAAGAGATCGTGTGCGTGTGTGTGATATCTGTGTAGTATGCACATGTGTGTATGTACAAGTGTGCTTCTGACAAGTGTCTGGCATGTGTTACAGTGTGTTACATTGACTCAATCATGACCCATACGCAATCATGCATACGTGTGCCCTTGTGTGTGTATGGTAATTTAATCATACAATACTTGAAGAAAGTAGCATTTGATGCATGCAGACTGTGTGAGCATTCTTGGTGTGTTTATTCTTCACAAATTCTCAAATGATCATGCATGATACATTTCTGTAAATGTTGTGTGCACACAGCTGTGTGTTTATTCAAATAAAACTTAGTATGCATGCTCCCAAAGGGCAGCCTAGTGGAAATGCTGAGACTGTACATGCACTTTGGAAATATTGGAAGTGTGTGTGAGCATGGCATTACAAAATGCAAGTTTGTGCACAAAGCAGTGTGCAGCTGTAATTCTAAGCCATGGAGTATTGGCTTGTATGTGTGTATAGGATGGGAGTTACAGAGAGTGTTTGTTTCACACATACATACATGTACACAAATGCAAATCCTACCCATTCAAATTACAAATCTATTTGTCCTTTTTCTCTTTCTCTTTGCATTTATCTCTCCAAGATGCTTTCACATTTTTCTCAATGCAGAGAACCTGTTTATATGCGGATGGTGCTTTGCCTGTCGTCCATAATGGGACGCAAAGAGCCGACAATAGTCCCGCACCACGGCAGCTACTCCATCACAGACGCAGACAGCCAAGTGAATGATGGTTCCTGCTTTGTGCCAGGGTCTGTGTCCCATCATGCATCAGTTTGAGATAACATGATAGACTGGATGTTGGTTCCGATTTAGTGTGTCACTGTTCAACACAAGGAGCCCAGGCACCAGAGAGGCGGCAGAGGCTAAATCTACCTGAACTTCAAAACTACTATTTGGGCTGAAATACAGTGAATTTGACTTTCAAACTTTCAAAGCCACAGAAAAGAAATGAAACTCACACATAGTAGAACTAAATAAAACAGGTCAAATAAATATTAAATGCTACTGTAACTAGGTAGTTTCAAACACTTTGAAGATGGATATTCTTGCTATTCAAGCCCCTTGAGGCAAACTGTGATTTTTGATATTGGGCTGTATAATTAAAACTGACTTGACTTGATATTCTCAAATGCGTTGGGGGAAGGGGAACTACAGATGAAAAAAGCCCTTCCCACTGGTCTGGTGCTGGGTACTTAAAGCTGAGGTTTCGAGGCTGGCGTCAGCTGAACAGAGCTTTATGATGATGACTGACTGCAAGTCATAATTTACCGCCACTTCACTGCTTCCAGGTTGAGGATAATTGCGGGGATTTAGTTACAGTAGGTGGCAGGGGAGGGTCTACAAGTCATACAAGGTACTCCATAGCTCTGAAATAAGCTCTTTATATGCATTTCTAGCTGTGTAACAGTACAAAAGTTCAATATATATGAGGTTTTTAAGGTCACGGTTCAGTATGTTTTTTTTTATAGAGAAGAACATTTCTTTCCATTAACTTTTTAGGCTTTCCAGTGATGCACAAACAATGTTGTTCCAACTTAATGCCTTGTCAGTTAATATAATCTTATGGATCAAAAATTTCAAGAGTGATTATTCATTAACTTCCCTATTTAACACAATTTCTATCTAATCCACTACTCCTTGTCCAGTTTTGTTGTAATGTACTGAAATGTGTGTTTGCCACACTGCTACCTTTGCAGACTGACTAGAAGAATTCAACTGAATTCAACCCTCCTCCCCCACCCAGCCCCATGTGACAGTGTTATCACTAACCTTGACTTGTAGAACTCGTGAACTTTTTTACTCTAATGCGTAAAACCACAACATTTAACTTGTTCTCTGCTCAGCTCTGACTCTAAATCCCTGTCTGTCGTGACTGACCTTGAAGTCTGGCTTTGACAAGAGTAAATGTAATAGCATTATAACTGTTGTACAGAAAAGACTCGTGAGCTAGAGAGGGCACTTGGCAGATCAGATTATTCCCTAAAACATATTTACTCTTATGCTGCAGTGACAGCTATAGTGAAATATGCCCGAGGCTAGTAAACCTGCATGTGCGTGACAGGCTGAGCCATGAGAGCTGCTTAGGCATACAGGAGTCAGCAGCAGTCCTGAAATGTACAACACAGTGTGGTCAGACAACAAAGAGGACAGCTCCCCTCCGCAGAACTTCAGGCTCTCAAACTCCCCCCAGATATTAACAGCAGGTGAGAAAAGCCACTGCTGTGCATCATTCTAATAATGTGATTCTAATAATGTGCTTAAAAAAAACAACTTATTTTTGCTCCCGCTTCTATGATAACAAAAAATCCCCATTACACACAACAGATGGCTATATAGTAGAGCTGCAGCGATTAATCGATTAGTCGATCGAAAGAAAATCGCCAACTATTTTCACAATTGATTAATTGTTTCAGTTTCAGTCATTTTTCAAGCAAAAATGTTAAACATTTGCTGGTTCCAGCTTCTTAAATGTAAGTATTTGCTGCTTATCTTTGTCATTTATGACAGTAAATGAAGAGTCTTTGGTTTTTGGACTGTTGGTTGGACAAAAGAAGCAATCTGAAAATGTCACACCATTTGTTGACAGTTTATAGGCTAAATGATTATTCGATTAATTGTGAAAATCATCGGCAGATTAATCGATAATGAAAATAATCGTTAGTTGCAGCCCTGCTATAGACAGATGGACAGATAACCCCATGGCAGACCCCATGAGTTGGGTCTCTAAAGTCACACATGGCAATAGCATCTTCTGCATGGCAATAATGTCTTCTTCAGGATCTTTTCCCTCAAGCCTTAGCAACAGTAGGTCACCACTTGAGCAGAAAGGAATCCATTCACCACACCCCTGGGCATGCTCAGCTCTTCTTAGCCCTGCAGGCAGTCTGTACCTTTGAATCTTCACTGTATTTGCCTTTTTTTATTTGCAGGCCACAGGGGATGTTGCAAGCTCCTGCATGTTTTTATCACTACTGTAAGAAAGAACATAAGTTCCAAGGTTACAAGGAATTGCAAACACAACAAACATGCAAAACTGTCGAATAGTAATAGTGAAGCCACAAAAACACATCTATGAGAGCTTCTTTCATCAATAATGGCCACCACACAGCTGGCCTTGTCACTTCTTAAGCACTCTGTTGGCATAGGAAGGGTGCAGGCTGCCATGTGTCCCATACACATGGAGTCTTTTAGTCTTTTCACCTGCAAATGAAGAGCTTCAACAAACGGGAGTAATGTGCCCCAAGGTTGACATTATAAAGGTCCCATCCCACTCCACACAGGTACTTGTGGAGCTGCTACTGTTGTGCAGCAAAGACATGATCCACGACTGGCTTCCCTCCCAGTTGGTACCTGCCAAAGGTGTTGATGAAGCACCCAGGGTAGCTGGAAGCCCCACAGCTGAGGAGCAAACCCAACTCACTATGGTGGCGGGTAAGTACATTTCCCCTGTGCCACCCAAACGCTACCCCATGTGAGCTTTATTGTGACAAAGTTCTTGTCGCTACACTCGTAACAGAAAATATTTCTCTTCTATATGCATTCCCCTTTGCAGTTTGCCAAAGCATTCTATATTTAACCAACTTCCACAAGCGTACACATAGCTTCTGGCTCAGTTAATATTCCCGTCCCTGGCTGTAGTCCTAGCAGGAGACCTCAGGATATGAATGAATCATGTACCAGTGAGCCAAGCCTTTAAATCAAACCACCCACCAACCCTGAATCGGACCACAGATAACACATTTCTGGTTCAGATCCATTTAGAACCCCTAAATAATTTGTTGGATAAGGGTGAAAACTAGAGAGGGAGCAAAGGGTGTGATGCACCATGGGGCAAGGCACGGATAAAACATTACAGACATAAGGGAGGGTAAGGAGGATTGAAATGCAGAGGGAGTGTAGCAAGGGCTGCTGATGACAGGCAGGAGATTCAGGGAGAAACATGGAAGAGGGAAGGCACGGTAATAATAAAAGGAATGAGGGGGCTAAATGGAAAAGAGAAACAATGAAAGAGTTAAGCAGTCATTGGCAAGGAAATTCTTAATTCTCAGGCTCCCTCCAACATTGCTCAAATAATATGTATAAAAAGAAAATCATGCATCAAGTAAAAGAGAATCTAAGACAAAAATAAAATATAGGAATACAATAATATATAGAATAAAATATAATACAATAAAATAATGCACATTTTGCGAAAAAGAAGAAACAAAATAAACCAAAATAAAACAAGTAAAAAGCAAAGTTGAAAAGGGGTTCGAGACATGGCAGCCATCCTCGGCGCCATCTTCTCAAAGACGACAAAGAACTTTAGGGGGTACAACCAATGTAAACAGGAAAAAGAGTAAAGAGGCAGGACTGAAACGGAAGAAATAGGCAAGAGGATGTTGAGGAGGTGGTGTTAGAGGGGCCTCCCTCCATAATGATCTCTGAGATCCTCCTAATTGGCCAAATCTCCAAGCAGGCACCCGGTACCCTGCTCTGGAGAACAGGTCAGACAGAGAGCAAGAGAGAGAGACGGAAGGAAGGGGAAAACATTTACAGACACAAGGGAGGTGCCATGAAAAGGTTGAGCTATGTGAGTCTAATGAATTGAGGGATTGTACAAGAGCAGCATTGACCTCCACCCAACTCCCTGCTCCCTACTTGCCTTAATTCCTCTTTCCACGCTCTCCAGCATTTGCTACCCCGTTGTAAATTTATGAGCAGCTGGACCAAGTGAAATTTTGAAAAATACATTTGGCTTCAGATGATGACACAACTGAGGCTTAGGGTGGCCCGGGGACCTTGATTGTAACAGTGTGGCCAATGAATGAATGGCTCTGGGTGAGGGGGGTGAGAGATGGGGAAGAGTGCTCTATGAGGGCCTCTCCAGAGGACTAATTTATGACCATCCTGATCAATGGGTTAATTAAGTGGAGAGAGGAGAAAATGGAGAGGGCAGGGGCTGGGCTTGAGTAGCCAGTGGCAAAGGAGAAAGGGGGAGGGATGGAAGGGCAATGGGTGGAGGTTAGGAAGGTGACAATTTGGAGGATGTGGCACCAACTGTGGGAGTCAAATTCCCTTGTGTGCTTAACTAAATTGACTGGGACTATCCAATAATTCTCCAATAGGAATTTCTTCATGTTAGTGATGATTATGAACTATCGGCTCACAGACTCAAATCAATACTACTCCACCTCTTCAGATTTGTCAAAGTCTTGCAAAATAAGATGTCAAGAACTCAATCCATGGGGCAGTCTTTCGGAGACCTTTGAAAAATCAATTCAGATATTTACTTGTCAACAAAATCTCAAAATGAGGATTGCACGTGTCAAGCACACACATACACATCAACCCTTGTGGCTGTTCTGTCTTCCAGAATGTGAAGCACGTTCTCTAGTGAGAGAGATACAGCTCATCCTTTGAGATGTGTTTATTCCTCCCAAAAGGAGAGGGAGAAAGAGGCAGTAAAAAAACAAAAAAAACAAAACAAAAACAAGGGCCAGGAAATCCTGCTGACTTGCAGCCTTCTAAATCATCGGCCCTTTCCCCTATTCCTCTTCTTATTTCCGAGTCCCTGGAGTTTAAACCCAAATGGAAAGAGATCGTTTCATGTAGGCACCAGGGGAGCTCTGGGTGCTTTCTTCCCAGGTCTTTGTCTTTGCAGAAACACCCCCACCCTAACACATTCCACCATCTAAAAGCAATACACGCTAACATGTAACCCAGCAAGACAATCTCACCACTCATTAGCTGTTAGCGCTAGCAAGTGATCAAGGTTACACTCCTTTAACCTGGCTAATTAACGTGACAAGACCCTATCTTTCTTACTCTAATGGTGAGCTCTTCCCATCTTTACATGCCACCTATACACTTCTGTCTCTTTTACCTTTATAATCCTTTAAACATTTTAAATGTGTTACCTAAAAAGAAATATGCATCCTTGTTCCTTACAATTTTTTCCCTCTTTCTTATACCTGGTAAATTCCAGACATTCAGAAGGGACGTATGAAGGGCACTCTGCACAGGGAAGATGAGTCATTTTCTCCAAGATACTGTAGCCTGAGGGTGGCAGATAAGTGCACTCAATAAAGTTCGGTATGAGTCAGAACACTGACATTTATGTTCCTGGTGCTGTGAGCTGCTACCTGTGCAAGTATAGTCCACAAGAATCTGCTCAGCCACGGTGTTTGGCCCAGGAGTGATCCACACATTGGAATTTAGCCCCTTTTTTCCTGCTACCATTTGTCAGCAGAGGGATTGCTTCAGCCTTGAGAGACAGTGTAAAGAGCTACAGATGAATGATTCAACCAACATGCATTGTTTTCTATGAAGGATGGAGGATACACTTGCCGCATCCTTAAACATTAAGTGAAAACAAACAGAAAGTGCCTTTGGTTAAAACAAATCAAAGGAGAAAGACGTGCCAAAGGTTTTGAGGCATTTGCTCTATAGTGTGCGCACGACGACAGAACCTTTCACTGTTGTGTGTGTGTCTGTGTTCATTTGCATGTTTGTGTGTGTGTGTGTGTGTATGTCCCTGTTCATCCTGAGGGTTAGTGTTTTCTTTGCTGATTGTGACAATAACAGCGACGATCATTGCCTGCTTGGCATCATCGAGCGCGAAAGTGTAACGCTGCCATTCTGGTGCTCATTCATCACTGTCATGCCTCTGCTTTCGTTCCTAACCAGCACACACACACACACACACACATACACAAAATACAGCCAGAATATAGCAAGGGCCTGTCAAGGAAAAGACATCCTAATTCACTATGTAAGAACAGGCTTATTCTTTTCATTAGCATCCGCCATCACGACAGCTAAAGCCCAGCAGCCTAACAATGCATCAACTAGAGCTAGACGGCACACGGAAGTACTCGAAACGCTCCATTTGCTTAGACATGGAGAGGCTGAGGCTCATTTCTTAGAGTAAGGTTGAAGAGGTGGCGTGCAAGTGCATGCATGCACCCACACACATCCACTGCTTAACAATAAATGTCTTGGCAGTAGAGGAGGTAGTGACTATGTTGCTGAAACAGCTCATCCAGAGCTCCTCCAGGCAGTAACCCCTGGGAGATCGACAGCAGCGACTGGTATCTCTGCATCCTCAAGTGTTTCCATTAGCCAGCAGCTCTGGCCATGCCTCAAACCCAACCACCGTGACCCACCGTCACTTATATCAACAGATGGACATCAAATGGATAACGGCTTAGTCTGCACTACGGGACAGCCACTGGCTATGCCGCCACGGAGGCTCATTATGTTTGATTGACTGAGGCCGGCACTCGCTGTGTGTGTGCCAGCACAAGAGGGAAATACTGTATGTGTGTTTTATAACAACCCTCATCATTATACAGTGCAGCCACAGTGATAACACTTCAGCATGTTGGCCAACACAGCCACTACTGCTGCTGTTTCCTTTGCCAGCATTACCATTCAACTGGTCTTTCTCTAGCTAGTTGTTAGGGCTTCGGCTGACAGCACATACTAATATGTGTGGAGGTGTGTCAGCCCATACTAATGTGCGTGCAACAGCAGGGAAGAGGTAGCATATAGCAGATGTTAGGGGTGCAAAATAGAGATGGTGGTGTTGTAATGTGGCATTCCTCTCCCTTCCTGTCTGCCTGTTGTACAGTAAGCTCCTTCACAGCTTGCTTTTCTGAAACACCCTCCTGTTTGCTCTTCAGGTTGCTACCTCCGCTCTTTTCCATTTCTTGTGACATCTGTGGTCACTTGACTTTCAGAGCACATTCTCTCCTCCTCTCTCTGTATGTGTCCGGGGTAAGAGGGCAGGAGTAGCGGCCTGCCTAGCTGCCCGTCTCCAGACCCGCTGACCCGGAGCTTGTTTGCGATGCTGAGGGTTTACTGTGGAGTACTCGCGAGGATGTGGCTACTCCTGACCTTGAGATGCTGTCAGTACCATAACTCACTCAATTTCCCCACGTCCCCATCGATGGCAAAACGTAACATGCTGTGTGTGCTCGTGAGACAGCACAAGACTGGAATGATTAACTCAGGGGAACACAACATATAAACACATTAATCTCCAAAGTTATGTTGCAGTGAGATTTGTGTATAAAATCCCTGGACTCTGAAAAGGATTGCAGAGGGGTATTAAGGACAAAAACGAAGCACGCAGGTAGAATTCCCATGGATGCACCAGAGAAATACAGGGAAGTCACTCAGTTTGCCAGAGGGATGAGCTGCACTGCTCAGAGCAGCATGGATTCCAACTGTCAGTCAATCTGATTGGCCAGAAAGCAGGATGTATTTAATCCCGGCTGTTGCTGACTCCAGTGCTGTTGATTCCATCAAGTCTGTATCATGCTTTCTATTCAGGACCCGACTCTGCAACACAGGAGCATGAAATCCCATTGTAGCCTTGTGCCTCTATTATGAATAGAGTTATTTATTCAAAAATCACTCAATAGTGGCTTTAATCTTTGCAGGTTTTCTATTGTCAGAGGGAATGTGGAGCTGTATCCAACCTCCTGCACTGTCAAACTTGAGGGGAGCTACCAGTTCGGAGCTGACCGATGGGTGTTCTGAGTGGTTTCTCATTGTCTCTGTGGCTTCCTTCAGCTTTTATCACTTTGAAGAAAACAGGAGTAAATGTTCATTGATCTTGGCCGGTGGTCAGCCTGGTTCTAGCAGGAGATGGGAGGGGTGGCGATGTGAAGGTTGCTGCTGCTGTCGGCTGGAGACTCGGGAAGCGAGCATCAGGTTTTTTCGATCAAAATGTGTCAGAGAGTGTTCGACCTTGATCTAACCTTAATAAGCCCACTGGGGACACTACAGCACTGTTCACCTCAGGT
The DNA here is from genome assembly GCA_005408345.1 of Macquaria australasica. Classification (NCBI taxonomy): domain Eukaryota; kingdom Metazoa; phylum Chordata; class Actinopteri; order Centrarchiformes; family Percichthyidae; genus Macquaria; species Macquaria australasica. The sequence continues at coordinate 1,208,235 of SEMN01000029.1, read as the reverse complement.
TGACGGACAAACATGGGGGTTTGAAGACAAATGGAGGAGACAGAGGGAGAGATGTTTGGAGAGAGTGTGTGAGGGAAAGACACGAGAGACAGAAGCAATAAGAAGGGACGAATAAAATACTGCAATATAGAGAAAAAGAGGAAGACTGAGGTAGAGAGAAAGAGAGAGGAAGAATGGAGCCAGGACAAGTAATGGCTCTAACCCCTCTTCTCCATCTTGCACCCCAGAGAGCAAAGATCTCATTCAACAGGCTCAGACAAAGACACGAGATGGGCCACTGTGGAGGGACTGTGGGAGACCAGCACTCTAAGAGAATCGCAACAAAACAGACACACTGGCAGGCTGAGCAGGGAAGATGGAGGTACTTGTCTCAGAGAACAATCCTCAACAATATAATATAATCTTTTACCTTTACTCTTTCAATAACTCTGAAAGAAAACTGCCAGATCAGTAGCATCCACCACCACATACTGCATCATATTACAAACAAAATGGACATCCAACTTTTGTGGATGCTTTTTCTCTCAGCTGCAAAATATTGGAGTAAATAAGACATGCTAATGCTTAGGTTTGCTCATTTTGAATGTAGTAAAGTATTTGGTCGTAACGATTTCATGTCGGGATTCTGCACAGCACTAGAGAACATTGTTTACTGGGCTTTATCATAAAGGGGGAAAAATGCAGCCTCTAGAAATTTGGACATTGCAGCAGTCGATGTGGTGATGTCAGTTGTTTTTTGATTAATTTTGCGGCCTTAATAAACACGGACACATGCTGGAACACACATACAAACCAGTGGAAAAACACTAAACAAAAGCTTCAGGTTTAAAATCTTTGTGGCGCTTATTCTTCCAAAAAGATGCTGCCATGGCAACGAGACACACACTCCTTGCAAAAAAACCCTTCGAATCAAATGAATGAGTCGGCCACAAATGGATGGAGAAGAGAAACAAATGAATACAGGAATGAGGAATAAAGGCAACAAAGGAGTCCTGCAGAGTATACATGGTCTTACAAAAGCATACTGTCTTTAACAGAGGAGGGAAGTAGTCCAAAAGTTGAATTAATTTAATGGGTAGAGAGCGGTAGCCATAACACATGTAAAAGACTGGGTGATTACATAGGGAGACTGGTGCTCATGGGAGAAGGAGAGGCAGGTTCCCATTGTGAACCGCTTGTTGTCAATTACCTTGCCTTGCTATATAAAAAGAGCATCCATTGCAGAGTTATTCCATTTAATCAGCTTTCTTTTCTACAAGAGAAGCAGAGGAAAAACAGGGTTTGGTGGTGGAGTTTAGTATTAACACAGATGAGGACATCCACTCATAGTCCAAGTAGTCCCAAAGAGTGTGTGAAATCAACGTTTCATTTATAAGTTGATGTGCAGTGGAAGCCGGTGAATTCATGAGCAGATGATAATGAGGAAGAGGAGAAAGAGAGCCCAATTGCCCAAATCAGAATTGAAATCGTCATATTCCATGTGATTTGTCCTGTTCACACTCTTATGAAAAAAACAGGTCCGAGTCATATATGAGCCCACTTTTGCCTGCAGTCTGAATGTAGCCTCACACACTGCTTTCAGTCACCATTTCTAAACAGATTATTCAAATGTGCAAACAGGTTCTCACAATTATTCAGTATTCCGTCAATTACACAACCACTAACTGTACAGTTTGGAACTGTCAAGTTAACTGAAAAGAAGAAGACAAATTCTCGCTGTTGGGGAAACAAAATTATGCCAGCAGTCCTGAAAATACATTTCGGCACCTTCAAAACAATGGCTGACACACATTGTTTCCTTCAGCTTCTCGTAATAGAAAGGAGATATGAACAACAGCGCCTCCCTGAGGACCTGTGTGTTCAGCCAGCCTTGGCTTTGCCAATTCATTTCGCCTTTGCTAAACAAACATTTCATTTCAACCAGCATTCATCAGATGAGTCAACATGTCAGCTGCCATAATGCTGAAGATTTTTTTACACAGATGACATCTCTCACCTAAAATTAGCAGCAACTGCTGTCATCTCCACAGTCAGAAAACATCCTAACGCACTGGGGGACCGGCTGTCACTGATTTATCTCCAGTAAAAATAAACAGTGAGGAATAAAATTAGCAGCAGTAAACGGACAGGCAGGGATTTTAAGGACTGCAAAAGTGTGATTGTGATTTCAGCTCACCCTGTCACAACACTAGCTTGCATCTGTTGACTGCTTAGCGACCCACGCTAGGAGCTATCAATCTATCCGACAACACCCTTTGAACGCTTTGGCCCCATCTGCCTCCAGCTTTGCCGAACCTTGCCCGGGGATGGATGGCATTGAGCAATGTTTTCAGGGGCCTTGCGCGCATTCGGTTGGGACACACACAGAGACATGAACAAAAAATGAACAAATTCTTGCATGCAGGATGCTCACGCACATAAAGTAGTGTGCACAGGCCTCATTGACAAGGCTATCTGTCCTTTGTGTGAATCAGCCACTGACCCCAAATGGATAAACAGAATACACCACATTGCCTTGCTGCAGAAATGCTCTACAATGTCTCCCCCCTATTCCATTTTTTTCTCCCATTCTGTGTGTACATATTTCTCTCTCACACACACAAATGCCTGCAATCACTCTACACACTGCATTAGCGTGCCACCTTTATCCCCCTTAAACATCTCCACAAGTCTTCAAAGTTTCCAGCTAACCGCCATCAAGATAAATAACAACTCCTCTGTGACAACATCTATTTAGCACAAGGACAGTCGCACATTCCCCCCTCCCCGCCTCCGTTAAAATGCTTTCTCCCCACAGAGGAGACATCCCTATCTGCTATATGGGCACAGGCTGGCTGCCTAAACCAAGGAGAGAAGCCGAGCTGAGACGAGCAGAGCTGCCTTCCCCTTCTCGTCGCCGCAGATAAGAACAGAGGTCTTCTTGTCCCTGCTGAATTCTATCATCTAGCAGGCCCTGCCGATCCGAATGCCCCACAACACCAGCCACAGCATATAAATGCACCCCATTCTTCGTGCTGTGTGTGTGTGTGTGCATCTATGTGTGTGTGTGTGTGCAGGGGAGCATTTAGGGGAATATGTTCTCATGGTCATGGCGTTTCCTGGGTCTTTTGAGTATAAAGACCCCATGAAGAATATGCTCATATTAAGTTAAAGGATGATTTAACTGTTGATGGGGGACTTTTGTGAGTGTGTGTGTGCATCATTCCAATCATCTGCCTGCAAAATTTCCCTCCCACTCCTATTAATTTCACTCCTATTCCAGACAATACACAATTAAAGAAATGCACAATGATGGCCATATGCGCAATGACTGATTCAGCATTGATGCAATTCTCAGCGAGGCACTTTGATTAAAAAGATACAAATTCTGCATGTTACGAGGACAGAGAAATGAGCTCAGCCTGACTGAATAGCAGCCTCTGTTTCTCTCATTCCACCAGAGGAGCTCTGAGTCCAAGTCCTCATTAATGGTACAGAGGATACATCTTCTCTGTTATGAAAGAGCAGCTCCTCTGCATGAAGCACGACTCATTCACAACAGGTTTGACATCGCCACACAGCAAATCAAATACATACAAAAAACATGCTGCAAAATTCAACAGATAGGCCGAAAAACTGTTCAAGTGCAACAAGATGTCATTCATTCCAGACATGTTTTGGACAACTCCAAAAGCTTCTTTTTTTTTCAGTGGACTGTTGACAACATGTATCTCCATTAATTTTCCAAAGATATATTTAATAAATTACATGTAGGCAAAAGATAATTAATAATAAAGAAAGGTCCCTCATTTTAGAACCAATTTGCTGATTCTTATCCTCATTTCTTACATGTTTCAATTTAGGTGTCAAAGCAGGCACACACACACACAATTAAAAATGCAAATTGAATGCAAATTAGGAGAAACAATCAATTGAAACAACATATTTTGGTGTGTAACTCGGATTTTTCAGTAAGACTCGTCACCTCAGTAGAAATCAGCATTGACCATGTAAACCTCAGCCTACCTGTTAATTTGTGATCCACGGGTGCTGGTGGGGAGCCAGATTCCCACTGATGTTTTCTTTTCCCCTTAGATTTTGTCCTTCTCCCACTTGTCCTCTTCACTAACCCTTCCTCCAGCAGCAGTAAATGTCAAGCGCACAAAAAGTGCTTGTTTTATTAAAAAAAAAAAAAAAAAAAAAACAGAAAGAACAAAAACACCTTCAAGGATGCCCCCTGACTGCACTGCCTCGTTCAATCCAACCGGGCCGGCAGGTGGGACTTCATGACTGGAGACAATGGCAGTGGACACCGAATACCAAGAACAAAACTGCTCTACTGCATTACACACCACATACAACAAGATGTAGTAGTATGATTCCCCATCCGGGCAGGCAGGCTCGGCTCGGCTCGGCTCGGTCCCCGTCTTCTTCAGCGCGGCAATTCATTAATTAATTTCTCGGCTGACAGTCCGGTTTGCCTCAGGAAGATGTATGTTTATCGAGGCCTTAATACGACAAAACAACCCCAAAATAACCCGGACGAGTCTGCGGGGTCTCGGCGAATTTGACAGCCGGGAAAGTGTCACCTGTGTTGACCAATGGTCGCAGCTGCTCAGTTTTTGAGCGTTTTTTTCTGGGACTTCGTCGATAAATCCTCAATAAATCCCCTCAAGGAGCACTCCGACACAGCAGAGCACCGGTCCAAGCCTCGGCTCGCTTTAGCTCGTCTCGCTAACGGCGGACGTGGACTGCACGGTCGCCTGGTAGTCTTGTGAGAAGATGCTGCCTCTGCCGCCGCCGCCGCTGCTGTGTGGATGCCGTGACCGCCTCAGCTAGCCGCCGCACGCACGCACGCACGCACGCTCGTTCCCGGCGTGTGACGCGCGCCGCAGTGTCCTCCCTAGCAAGCTGGTAGTCTTGGCAACGCTTTCCTCTGACCTCAATATGGTTGCTTTTCTGCAAAAAAATGTGTCGCGTTTACCTCACTCTCTGACAGCGTGCACACATTCACTCAGCGGTATTAATCCGCTCTTTTTCGTGGAGGGCGTTGTAGGATTGGTCTCCATCTTCTCCTGCAGAGGGATGTGAAAAATGAGTGCTGAGGAGTTTCATTTTTTCGGCATCCCTTTCCTCCTCTCCTCCGCTCGCATCCAGCCGGGCAGATCTGCATCAGCATGACGTCGGAGGACGTTAAAGGGATACTAGCCCATTTTCCCCCCACCTCCTCCCCTCATCCATCCCTCCACTCTGCATCTTTCCTTTTCCACTGTCCCTTCCCCATTCATCCAACCACCTTAAGCATCCCTCCATCGATCCTTACCTCAGTCGCTCCCCTCCATCTCTCCATCCATCATATATAGTTTACCCTTTCAACACAGAGAACATGTCATTCTCTGTTTCTGCCAGGCTAATCCCTATAGCAGGCTAACCATGTTAATCATTGAGGGATAAATATCACAGCAGTATGTTGCGTGCCAAATAGGGTATTAAATGAATTTTATAGTGATATCACAGAAGATAAAAATGATGTAACACACAATAAGATTAGGATACTCACTCACTAATCATCACTACAAGTCCCCTTTGGAATATTATACTGATTTTTTGGGGGTAGGTTGCTGACTTCACCAGCTTGCACATTTATTTATTTTATGTTTTACTTTAAGGGATAATAACCATCTAACATCCAGCATGGCTGAGTCCCTGATCTCATCAATGCAGATGGTAATGGCTGTGTGGTGGCAGCACCTGCTCCTCTGGATGCAGGACAGCCACATGTCTGTCTTATTACCAGGGTCGTAACACAGCCAAACATCTGCCTCAGTCACTCTCCCACTGCAGAACCATGTATCCACAGTTGGTGGGCTGGCGCCTGCCAGGAATTCCCAGCTCATAGGATAAAAGTCTCCCAAAAAAAAAACTTTGAATTTTGCTCCATCATTGCTTGTTTTCGAGCTACTATCTGCCACTTAAAAGTATAATGAGTGCCACCTCCAGTCATGTCTAAATGATGCTCATGTGCTCTCAGGCAGCACCTCTCATTGTAGAGAAGATTTACTGCTTAAAATCCATGTGCCAGTGTTCATTCACTTCCCCGTATAAACCCCAGGCAGGGAAACAGGCTCCTTCTCCACTCATGTGGGGAGCCAGTCTGTCGTCAATCAGCCAAAACATCATGTCAGCCGGTCGTGCTTTTTACCTTCGGACACATCCAGCTACCTGAGGGACACAGCTGAGGCAGTGAGAGAGGAAGAGAGAGATCGCTATGGGGCTACGATCTCGGCTATCAAGACAAATTGTCTTTGGTGGTGGATGTACACTCCCCCAGTGATATCCCATCAGTCCAAGGTGAGGAGGTAGAAGGCCTCCGTGTGTGCCTTCATGTACAGGGGTGATGTTGATGTCTTACACTTGATAGACCCTAGCCAAGCATCAGAGGTAATGACCCTCCAGGGAGATCTGACAGCTGAGCCCACACCAAGATACAAACATTCACACGTGCACACGCACACACACACACACACACACACACACACACACACACACACACCTCAATGCCTGTTTCACACAAGTCATTGTGGTTTGTCACTGATGGACTACAGTTACACACAGTGGCAGGCACATGAATTATGATGTACGCGATCCCTTTTGCTCTCCCTTATGCCTCCAGAACACCATTACAGTGGGTTGTGCTTGATTGGCGCAATTCTACGCATAAGTGACCAGCCAAAAGGCCCTTTGATATGGCTCCAGGGTCCTGGGCCCCTGCAGACACCAGCCTCAGGCTCTCTTTTTCTATCTCTCGGCTTTCAAAGGAGAACAGGGCTGAAATTAAACAGCTGGAACAGAACATCCACAAGGGAAAGTAATTTGTTAAGACTTACATATGCATAGACACATATGCACATAAAGGCATGCATTGTCACATATGTAAATGCATGTACATACACATGTCCATGCAGCTGGAAGCCACTATCACACATATACACATGCCTGTGGATTTAATATTCCATTAAAAACAGGCTGCAACAACCGCTACATTCTGTAATATTACAATCAAATAATTTGTTTGCTCGGAGGTGTTTGCAATAATATGTCATTGCAATCTCATAAAGCCATTAACCTTTCTGTCTAATGCACCCAGAGTATGCAGAAAGTCCATTTTCTTTCCACCTAATTTACCTTTCGTGCAACCTGACCTATTGAGCATGCCCACAAATCCCTTCTGTGTTTGCAGACTGTGAGAGCCCACACTGTCCCAGGGATTGAAATAGTATATCAAAGAGAAACATTTATTTCTTTTTTTATGACTAATTCCAAGGATGGCAGTATTGTACACACTCACCTGTGCTCCCGTACACACATATATGCACAATTACAGACTATTATTCCTCAGTGGGAGAAAAGGCCTGCAAAGATGTCAACCCAAATAGCTGAAAAACAACTCCAGCTAGCGGATGCCAGGAGCTTTTAATTCACAAAGCTGTTTTGGGGGAAAGAGACTGGGCTTTAGCACAGTTGGATGCTAGCTTGCCAGGAGAGGCAGAAGAACTGCATGGCACAAATACACTTTAAATGAAAGGTGCTCATTCTCCTCCTGTTCCTGCAGCAGTGATTATCCTTTAACCGATTCACACTCCTGCAGTATGACACTGGAAGTTCAAAATCTCACCCTTCTCCTACTCCCCTCTGTGCCCTTATCTTGTCCTCCATGCTCTCACCCTCACACCTTTAAACCTCTTACACATCGCACCCTGTCTGAATACCTTTCACTGATTTACCCTTCTTCACTGCAAACTTCATCACTGGTAATCTTTCTTGACTTCCTTGTAGCTTCACATTTATTCTCCCTTCTCTTTCTCTCATCTCTCTTTCTACCATCCTGCCCACCACGAGGCATCTGCCCTCCGGGTCGGTAACTGGTGCTCTTCCAACCTCACTCCCACCCTTCCTTTCCCGCTCTGGCATCGTGTTCTGTTTCTCACATGCTCACTTATCACTGTAAGGTTGTATTCATGTTTGAGCACAGTGTTATTTATTGGAACATTGTTTTTTTGTGGGGGGAAGAAGCTGCAGAGGACGCGTTGTATGAGTCAGGCATGAGACAGAATGATACCTTAAGCATTATGTAGTTCAATGGAGCGCTAATGGCATTTAGCAGTAAACATGGTTGTCAGTTGTTAGTCACACCAAGGTGTGACCCTTGCTGTACTTTTATCATTTTGATGGAAAGCATGAAAGAGTATTAGAAAT